>CM077466.1:18058483-18492141 GCA_039654755.1 Calcarius lapponicus | reverse complement strand
TTTTAAAATTAGGCCATTTATGTAAGTAGTAGGTTGCAGAGCTGGCAATAAATGCTAGGCAGCCATTTTTGCAAAGTGGTATAAAGAATATCCCCAAATTACTTTATTTCTCTTCTCTGGTGCTTCTACCTGCTGAGATCATAAAAAGCAAATTTACACATGTGATGAACATAGAATTCTACCCTGGAGAACAAAGGAGGGAAATTCATAAAACTCACTAGTCAATGCCAAAATCCAAATACAGACAACTAAACTGTGACAACAAAAATATCTAATTAACCTGTAACTCCTTCCCTGTATGTATATTTGTGCTAATATGATAAAGGTCTCTACCATGAAAAAGAAATGAAACAGATGAAATTTCCATGAGTCTATTGTCATAGGCCATCCAATTTAGAAAAAGAGAGGAAGGTATTTGACCTGACATTAATAACATTCATTTACCAGTAGCTGATGGGGAAAAAAACCCAAAGTAAAACAATGTATGACCTCAAGACATGAAGAAATGACTGAAGGTAAGGGTTTGTATTTGTGTGCATGTGGGTGGGCAGTTTGTTCAGGGAGAGGGGGTTAATTATAAAGGAAGACAGTCAAAAAGTGAGTGTGGCTTAGAAGGCCACATAAATGCCTATACCAAAGAAAGCCACAAAAAAATACTCAACTTGCAAATAATGAAAAAATGCTGCAATTCCTTGTACCTATTAGAATCATGCACTCATAGAATCATTTAGGTTGGGGATGAGGTCTGAGATCATCAAGGCCTACCATTAAACCAGCACTGTCATGTCCACCACTAACCTGTGCTCTGAGCTCCATATTTGCACATCTTTTAAATATTCCAGGGACAGTGATTCCCCAGCTTCCCTAGGCAGCCTGTTCCAATGCTTGATAACCCTTCCAGCGATGAAAATTTTCATAATATCCAATTTAAACCTCCCCTGGTGCAACCTAGACCATTTCACCCCATCTTATTGCTTGTTACCTGGGAGAAGAGACCCTCACCTCACCACCACTTTTCAGGCAGTTGTCGAGAGTGATAAGGTCCCCCACGAGCCTCCTCTTCTCCAGGCTAAAGAACCCCAGCTCTGTTGCTCCTCAAAAGACTTGTGCTCCAGATTCTTTACCAGGATCATTGCCCTTCTTTGAACACTGTCTATAATCTAGCTGATAAATATAATTTTATAGAATGTAAGATTGTATACAAATAACATAACATGAGAAACTATTGGGGAGGGAGGCAATTAAAGACAAAATATAAGGTCCTTTTTACTCTGAGTGGGAAACTTTTACTATTATGGCCAGGGCTATACGAAAAGGTCATCAGGGACAGACTGGGGTGTATATAAGTTTGTTAGAGGTGTTCAACTAAAACCTTGAGTAGGGACATTGATATGACATCTTCCATGACCAAGGGCTGCTGGGATGTGCTCACAGGAGGAACCTTCCCTCTGGTGTGGAAGGAACTGCCAAGGAAACGTTGTGGGCAACTGCTTCAGCCTAGGACAGAATGAAGCTACACTCTGGGGGCTTTGGAAGGAAAATAGTAATTTTTTTTTTTTTTTAAGGTACCTCAGAAATATTTTGTAACCTCAAAACAAAAGGAAGGCATTTCTAAAATAGAAAATAATTTGGACACCTTACATTAAATTTGGAATAAATTTTTGCTTACATAGTTTAACAGAGGAAAACCTTTAATGTTATTTGAAATACTTAGAAGTTTGAATGATTTTTTGTCAAGAATTCTGCATTTTTTTTCCATAGTAGCTAGTGTGGGGCTATGTTTTGGATTTGTGCTGAAAACAGGGTTGATAACCAAGGGATATTTTAGCAATTGCTGAGCAGGGCTGACACACAGCCAAGGCTATTTCTGCTTCCCACTCCACCCCATCAGAGAAGGCTGGGGATGCACAAGAAGTTTGAGGGGACAAGGCTGGGGCAGCTGACCCCAACTGGCCTAAGGGATATTCCATAGCCTGTGGCATCATGCTCAGCACAGACAGCTGGAGGAAGAAGCAAGAAGGGTGGAACAGCTGGAGGAGTGGCATTTGTCTTCCCAAACCACCATCGTATGTGAGGTGGAGCCCTGCTCTCCTGGAGATGGCTGAACATCTGCTTGTCAATAGGGTGTGGTAATGAGTTCCTTGTTTAGCTTGGCTTGGTGTGTAACTTTTGCTTTACCTGTTAAATTGTGTTTACCTCATCCTGTGAGTTTTCTTGCTGGTGATCTTTCAATTCTCTCCTCCTTCCTACTGAGGGGAGTGAGTGAGAGGCTGTGCGGGGCTTAGTTGCTGTCTGGGATTAAACCACAACAACATTATGATGAAAAATATGTGCTTTACATTTTTTCATATTGAGAAGACAGGCTTAGCATGGAGGGAAATGACAAAGATCTAAAGCAGTCTATAAAAAAAAACAACCCAAAGCAAATGGCTACAAACAAAACCTTCTGCTCTGCAGCTAGGCTACTGAAATATAAAGCAAATATCCAAAACTATAACTTTGGTTTATGGGGTTTCAGTGACTTTCATACATGAAAATGCTTGAAATGGGTCCAGTGTTTTATCACAAGTTAGTTAGCACCAGAGTAATCCATCCCTGGTCAGATCCAGCACCAATATCCAGGGCTCTTCCCATCAGTTTGATGATCTGGTTGGGGGTCTGTCAAAGAAACAAAACCACCAGCTGAGAGAGTGAAAAGCTGATGCAGGAGGCAATGAAGTGTGATAATAGCCGAGGCCAGGCAGAACACCCCATATGTCTTTTGGAGTAACGGAAAATATGCACCCAATTAATAGGAAAAGGATGAGTATCAATAACCTCCCCACCAATACTATATTTGCAGATCTTGGGTTAGATGACTAAGCATGTTTCCTCTTCATATTTACAATTTTGAAAGTTAAAGACTTCCTTGCCTTTATTTGATTGATAAGAGTTATACTATTCAAAACTGGGACAAGACAGTGTTTTAAAATAATATCCCAGGGTAATGAAATGGGACAGTTTCATGGCCTGCAGTTTAACAGGAAAGCTTGTACACACACTCATACACATACAAAATCAATGCACATGCAGACACAATTAGTTTGTAACTAGGATTTACTCTATCTTTCTTTTTTCTGCACATTGCCCAAACCAAAGACATCCTCGCCTCTTTCAGAAACGAAACTCAGGTTTTATATTCTTACACGTTCCAAAACTGGAACATGCATTTTGCTTCTGGCACTACCTCTGTGCACAGGGCCCATTGAAATAATCATGATTTCTGAGGTCAACAGTGGCATCAGGCCCTGGGGTGACCCATTTGGTCTCTGTTTTCTCTGGATATTTTTCTGTATCATTGTATCTCCCCTTTCTCTGGATATTTTTCTGTATCACCGGCAGTAGAACAAAACTGTCCCTCTTGCTCTCAATGCAATGTGCAAAAAGTCAGATACACTAAATATTTTGGATCTTGGAGCAGGAGCACCGTGTCTCTGGACTAGAGCCAGGAAGAGTATCTCTGAAGTGGGACATAGGACAAAAGTAGCTCCTTTACAAAGTACATTCCTCTTCTATATTTTTTTTGTTACTGGACCATTTTACTCTGCAACCTATAGTTGCTTGACGGAGGGTCTATACAGAAAGCAGGTTGCAGGACTTTGCTATTGCTTTCTGAAACTACATAAAACCCAAGGAAAATATTAATGAATTGTATTGTTGGCATATATGGTATTCATCTCATTGTCTGACATTGTCACATTGTCAAATTTCCACAGATGTTGGAAAATTGACATAAAATAAAATTAGCCTGGTTCTGATTATTAATCTGACATTACATCTTCAGATACTGATAAACCACAAAAGTGCAAAAGTGCCTTGTTTGTGAAAAAGCACTCAGTACATAAAAATTAGCTATAATCTAGAGTTTTTGTGATGTGCAATGCTGCAGAAGCAGAAATCCCCCAAGAGTTTCTGTTTTTCTGACAAATGCCATAGTGACGGTGATTTCAGATCACTTCTTTGTGCCCTAAAATGCCCATGGCATCACTGGTGACACTCCCAGCTTCCCACTGCCCTTGTGCAAGGCTCCCACGGTGTGCACAGCTGCACACACCCAGGTTTATCACTGCCTGCAATGCACACGCATTCCCTCTCAGCCCCAGCTGTAATATTTACACAACAGATTGGATTAGAATATTTGCAGGGAGCCTGCTATGAATACCTCTTCAGATAATTTTTGTGGAGAAACTTTTGTTCGCTGATTAGCTAGATAATAGCCTTCAGTTCAGTATTTTGGGGTGAGGTTATCCAGAGACTGGAAAGGTGCTGGGGAATGCATACACCTCCATGAGATGCCTGCATAGTGGAATATTCCCTCTGCACTCTGAAGTGCCAAAGCAGAAGCCAGCTCCAGGGCAGGAGCTGTGTAACTGTGCTGGCACAGTGCTGAGCTCGAGACAAAAGGTCCTGCTAAAGATGTTGTAAGGTAATGAATGCAGACCTTATCCTTTTAGATTTAAAACATAACTTTTTAAATAATACAAGCCTAAGAAGAAAGTGAAAATGATGGACTTGCCCTTCAGTCGTGTTGTAAATTTTATACATGACTGAACTTGGAGTGCTACTTGCAATTCCTTCTGTTTCTTGGCAGTTGTTTCTTGACTCTTAAAGGTCTGCTCCTAGTCTCAAATCTCAGATTCAATTGTTTGTAATTATAATTAGAATGTAAGATCCTCATCTTCCTGTGTGTTCATGAAGCCAGGAACACCTCCGATCACAGAAAACTCCTACAAAAAAATAATTATGTTTTTAAGGAAATGGATAAAGGAAAAAACCTACTCCCAGGATGAAACCTTGTGCAGTCTTGAGTAAATGATAAAGTGGGAGTTAATACCAGGGGAAATAATGTCAGATTTTAACAAGACTGGTGAAGCACAAGGAATTTAATGCAGGAAGGCTACATGTAAAAAATACCAAAAACACCAACAAAACCTAAATCCTGTGTTTGAGACAAGTGTCCTGATTTGTTGCCTGAAATTCACCCATGTGCAGAGGCACCTGTCCAAAGCCTCTACATGATCTCTTATTTCCAAGGCTTATGCAACATCCAAGCAGTGCCAGCCTTTATGAATGTCTCTGGGAGAAAACTACAGAGCTTTGCAATTGCCTTTAGGGGCGCAGAACTGTGACATTTTAAAAACACATATTACTTGCTCCCCTGCAAAATCTCTCTATAAAACGTAGCAACTGATTCAAATCATCTTCTTTTTTCTGTCCTCTCACAGGTCGTGCAGGGGAACCATACTGAGAATCATGTTTTTAGCACACAGAACACAGAAAATGAAAATATACTTCGGGTGCTTTCAGTGAAATTTTTTAGTCATCAGGCAGCTTTAGGTTATTTGATCAACTACACCTGGATCTTGATGCAAAAACTTAAACAAATATTTTTGTCAGCAGAGAAGATGCCGCCAGTAACAAAAGGCACATTTGATGCATTCTTTTCCTCTATGTTCCCATTTTTTGTGTCAAATCCATACAGTCACAAGATCTGGATATCCTTTCTTCACATTTTCAGCTAACTGCAGTGTGTAAAATAATGCCATGCCAAGATTATGTGTACTGAAGATAAGGTATGATGAAAAGCTGGGTCTGTAGAAAGATTCTTAGGAAATGGCACTCTGCAAACTTTAACAGATCTCTAGAAAATCCTGTGTCAAACACAGTGTGCTGAGATTGTCCCCCCTCCCAAAATATGGCTACTGTTAACTGTCTGAGTGGTAATTTCAGTGTCTTTTCTTCTCTTTCATCAGCTAAATGTCAAGATGATGTCTATATTTCATGCACATAAAGTGAATGGGAAATTTTCTCTGTGGGTACCTTTTCTGCTTTTTAATAAATTCTTCCTTTTGCCTGAAGAGAATTAGAAGCTGGCTTTTGACCTCCATTAGTTTTTTTAATTTATATTTCTCTACATGCATTAAAAATATTATTAACCATACTTTGCACTGCAACATTTCCATTTCCTCTTCCTCTGATGCTTTCTCATTTGCTGCAGCAGGTGCCTAGTTAAGAACAGATTAGGAAAAGCAAATGGAATAAATAAAGGAAACTTTGGGCCCATATCCTACATCTTCCCCAAATACAGAGTGTTACCATGTCTTTGTCTAACAGGCTGCTTTATAACTGACTGCTTCTCAAAGCAAAGCTATAATTATGAATTCAGGGTTGTTTGACAGCTTTCTAAAGGCAAATAGCACCATTTAAAATACTGTAAGTTAAAAGTGATCAGAAGTGTTTTCTGACTGTGGTATCATGAATAGCTATTGCATGTGCAGATGTTCAGGCAGGCTGTGCTCACTTCAATCACCTTGGTTTCTGCAGGGATGCTTCCAGTGCCAGGTAAAGTCCCTTTAAGTGGCATCCTCAAAATCCTGCCTTTAACACCACAATTCTTGCAGCGGATCTTCCGATTTATCCTCTAATGAGCAATTCAGCTCCAAAGGTGGAAGACACTCTAAGCTTTGAGCATATCCTGAAGTCGAGCTGTATAAATGGCAGCACCAGACACCCAACTCGGAGCCTTCCTGCGGGTTTTGTAGAACAGGCAGCTCCCGCAAGTCCGGCAGTGCTCTGTCCATGGGGTACAGAGGCAGGGGCCTGTCCATGGGGTACAGAGGCAGGGGTCTGTTCATGGGGTACAGAGGCAGCTCTCTGTTCATGGGGTGCAGAGGCAGAAGCCTGTCAGGGGTGCAGAGGGAGTGCTCTGTTCATGGGATGCAGAGGCAGCCGCCCTGTCCATGGGGTACAGAGGCAGCACTCTGTTCATGGGGTGCAGAGGCAGCACTCTGTTCATGGGGTGCAGAGGCAGAGGCAGTGGTCTGTTCATGGGGTACAGAGGCAGCTCCTCTGTCCACGGGGTGCAGAGGCAGGGGCCTGTCCATGGGTTGCAGAGGCAGGGGCCTGTCCATGGGGTACAGAGGCAGCTCTCTGTTCATGGGGGTGCAGAGGCAGGGGCCTGTCCATGCGCAGCTCTGTTCATGGGGGTGCAGAGGCAGGGGCCTGTTCATGGGATGCAGAGGCAGCACTCTGTTCAATGGGGTGCAGACGCATCTCTCTGTCCATGGGGTGCAGAGGCATCTCTCTGTCCATGGGGGTACAGAGGCAGCACTGTCCATGGGCTACAGAGGCCGGTAATTTGCGTGCCCGGGCTCGCTCGCTGCCCGCGGCCATCAGCGGCGCAGGGCCGTGCGCTGGCGGCACGAACAACGGGGCCCTCTAGCGGCGGCGGGCGCGCACTGCAGCCCGGCCCGGGGCAGCGCCGGCCGCGGGGCAGAGAGCGCTCCGAGCGCCGCAGGGCGAGTGAAGCGCTCAAAGCGAGCGCCTTCCTTCTGATGATGGCCACAAAAGATACGAGAAAAAAAACCGTCAGCCCTCCTACTTTTCATTCCCTTTGTGCTTCTCAAGGCACAGTGTCTATTTTTGCCCCTGCCTCCTTGTCTATGCCTGCTCTTTCTCTGGAGGCTCTATAAGTATTGTACAATGCCCAAGCACAGCTATTGGTATTTCACAAAGAACCTGGAATAATAACTAAAAAGAACATGCCCCTAGCCATGAAAAAAGACAATTGCTGCTTCTGGTACCATTTACATCAATGATTTTAATCTCTCTCTCTTTTTTTCTCTTTTTTTATCTCTTCTTTAAATATATATATATATATATGTATATATACACAAAATTTTATACATATATACACACTAGATATTTTATGTATATTAATTTTTATATAAAATATACTATATTATGTATTATATAATACATAATACATTAAATACATTGTATAAATATAATATATATTATATATTTATATATAATATATATAAAAGATATTATTTATATATTATTTTAAATATTATATACACATATAGTTTAATATTGTGTACATAATATAGGAATAATATGTATTATTTAAATATAATAAATAATATATAAATATATATTAATATGTATTAATATATACTAATAAATAATAATAATAATAATAATAATAATAATAATAATAATAATAATAATAATAATAATAATAATAATAATAAAATAATGTAAACCCCATATTTTTAATGTTATTCTTCATATTTTTAAGTGAAGGATGCTGGAACACAAATTCAAACATTTCGGCACCAATTGTGTCTGTTCTCAGTTTTCTGGGCCTCCTTAGAAGGAGCCTATGGGCTGAAAATCCCTATTTATATTTTACCATAGATTGTTTGGATTCAGACAGTTAATGGCTGGGAAATAATTGAAAAGTATTTAATGGAATTCAGCAACAATAAAGGATAATTTTGCATGAAAGTTTTTATAAGGGTTTTTGTCTGAGGAAATGGGTCCCAGGGTACTTTTCCATAGAAGAAATGGGAAATACAAAAATTAATAGAATAAAGTAAGGAAATGAAAATCATGCACAGAATGAGTACACCCCTTGCCTTTTTTTCAAAAAGCTCTTTCATTCTGTTCCTTCCTGGAGCTCCTCCTCTTTTCATTTGTCACCCCTGGCTTTGCCCACATCCTTCAGCATTTGAACACACCCTTTTCATTCTGTGTTCTTGCAACATTTTCCTTTGCATTAGGGAAAGCTAGAGACAGCAACATCACTAACTAAAAAGCTAAAAAAATAGGAGATAACTTTGCTCACACCAGAGAAACTTGCATCAAAACAGGTTGTACACAGATGCTTCTCCGAAATAAAAAGCCTTGTTTTAGCTGACCAGTAAAATAGCCCAGGGGTTTTCACATCAGTTTTGTTGGCTGGTTCAAGAGCATATCTTGATCAGACACTTATGGGGTTTTTGGTCCTATTGTGGCTCCTTAAGACTAACATTTTTCAAAGATTATGAGACATGATGAAAAAAAGGCAGTGAATCTACTGTTATGACAAAACTTATGTGTAACAAATTATCCCCTAAGAGCTGGTAGTAAAGCCAGCTTAGTGTTCCAGAAAACACAAAATAAAGGCATTCAATGCTTGTTAAAGTGTCCGGCTTCAGCCTTGTAACATGCAGTTTGTGAACAAAATTTTCATTTCCTCTCTACTGAACTCAGAGAAGGACACAGGGAAACTGGAGGCATCTGAAGCCTGTAGAATGCCTAATTTTATAGACTATAGTATACTCAAAAGGATCTGTTTAATAATGAATTTACTCCCAAATGCATCCAGTAGATGCATGTTTCGGAGCACCTTTTCAGGAGCAACAGCACATCATAGCTTGTTCTATACACAGGAGCCTTCTGAAGGAGGAAAAACTGGGAGCATGCAATACTAAAGCCAGTTATTTGTCAAATTAGCCATAGAAAACTTTGGGGGTTGCAAGACAATGAATATGAAGTACAAAATAGTGAGAATTCCCAAGTGACATGAATATAGAAAGGGATATGGTTTGACAAACAGATGAGTTTTATGAATTTATGCCATCTTAACAGAGGAATGGCATAAATTTAGTGATCTAATAGGTCTGGTTCAACCCAGACTTCAGTGATCCATTTTGCTGTGTCTATCCCAAATATTTGACAGAACACACACACACACGTGAGCGCGCTCACACATGTGAAAGTGTCTTCTAAGAAGAGGGATGTTACAAAAAAATTTAAAATCTGAATGTAGATTTATGCATTAGTCCACTTAACCATTTATATTTCCCCATTTGATTTGTCCTTAAGTTTCGTTTATGCCAGAGAATATACACATGAATGGTCTGTGACTTTCCCATTGACACTAAGATCATGATGGTCTCCACTGAAATGACTGGTCACATACTATTTTTCTACAAATCTCATCATGATAAACTGTAATGATGCGTTTTAAGATGTCATGGTATCATACGTTACAAGTATCGTGGCAAGCTAATGGCAGAGTCATTGGCAGGAGACTTCATAACAGCAACCCTGTCAGAGGATCCTTCCTTCCTTCCTTCCTTCCTTCCTTACCTTCCGCCTTCCTGCCTTCCTTCCTTCCTTCCTTCCTCTTCCTCCGTCCTTCCTCCTTCCTTCCTTCCTTCCTTCCTTCCTTCCTTCCTTCCTTCCTTCCTTCCTTCCTTCCTTCCTTCCTTCCTTCCTTCTTCCTTCCTTCCTTCCTTCCTTCCTTCCTTCCTTCCTTCCTTCCTTCCTTCCTTCCTTCCTTCCTTCCTTCCTTCCTTCCTTCCTTCCTTCCTTCCTTCCTTCCTCTTCCTTCCTTCCTTCCTTCCTTCCTTCCTTCCTTCCTTCCTTCCTCCTTCCTTCCTTCCTTCCTTCCTTCCTTCCTTCCTTCCTTCCTTCCTTCCTTCCTTCCTTCCTTCCTTCCTTCCTTCCTTCCTTCCTTCCTTCCTTCCTTCTTCCTTCCTTCCTTCCTTCCTTCCTTCCTTCCTTCCTTCCTCCTTCCTTCCTTCCTCCCTCCCTCCCTCCCTCCCTCCCCTCCCTCCTCCCTCCTCCCTCCCTCCCTCCCTCCCTCCCTCCCTCCCTCCCTCCCTCCCTCCCTCCCTCCCTTCTTTTATCTCATTTCTTCTTACTACAGGTACTTCCATATAAATAACTTTTGTTCTTGCAGTAGCACCTTCCAACCCAGAGCATTGATACTCACACAGAATTTTAGTACAGAGTGATTTTTCCAGTACAGGTGCAGCTCTCTGAAGGGAACCCTTTCAATGAAGATCCATAAGTCTGAGACCAACTGTATTATTTGGAAGAAAAATAGAAATAAATAGAAAAAGAGCAGGTTTTAAAATATGTTTGTCAGACACTGGTTACATTGTGGATTCCAGCCAGATGATTCATTGTCTCCATTTTTCTTCTGTAATTCCCACAACTGCACCAAATATCTGAAAACCACTTCATTCTGGTTTTATACACATAAAAGGGATTGTCTCTCTAAGGAATCCTTTTGTTTCAAGAAAATCACACTAAAGCTTAATATTAGTAGTTACTGAAACACTTCTGAGTCCAGTGAAATCACAGAGCAAAAGAATTCAATGTCTTATCTATAAGAGATAGCTCTGAACTGAAGCAACTGCAGATATGCTCTACAGCTGTTGAGAAAAGATCCGACATCAGTCCAAGATCAAATTAGAGATAACATCATATCTGTATCAGGAAATAAAAGAAATACAAATCCTTGAAGGGCAGGTGTAAAATGGATAAGCCCAAATCCTGTAAGAGTAAGAGAATACAAAAGATTCAAAGTCAAGATCCAAAATTTAGGGTTTGTATACCAGAAAAATATTATATTAGATGTCATAACCACATGTGAGACAACATTAGTTGGGAAGATTTGACTTCAGTGTTTATTCAAAGAGCTGATATATTTAAAAAACAAAGCCAAGAAGAAATTCAAGTGTAACACTAAATCAAGCTTACAATTGTAGGAATATAAAAGTTATGGGTAGGGCAAATACTATTGTGAATCTTGTATGTGAAAATGAAACTAGGAAAACCATGTTTTGTGGACAAATCAAAGCCAATGCTAAACATCACATGTATCATCACAGGTATCCATGTAAATTTTAGTCCTATATGTCTACAATAGTATTGTTTGCGTGTTTAGAAGCAGGAAATTAATCTATAAATTGGAACAGTAAACTAGAGAAGCCAGTAAGATAGAAGCCTGAAAGTCAGAGTAAAAATAGATCAGTTTTATTATCCACTAATAGATAGAAATCCTGGAAGGGTAGAAGAAAGGCAAGGGTCCTGCTGTGAGCATGAGGCAGGCTCCATAGATATCTGATGAAGGTAAATGTTAGTATACTAATGAACCATTTGTGCCTGGAGGACTGATTTTGGAAAAGTTGAAGCTATTTATTATATTAAGCAGAACTCTATAAAGCCTGTAGGGATTCTGCTGACAGCAAGCAGAGGATCTCAGCATCTTTATTCCATTCATGTCTTCATAAATCCACTGTTGAGACTAAAACAAATTACAGACCCAGAAAAGACTTTAGCAGATTTTTTTTCCAACTGGATGGGAGGAGCAGAGGTACCTGTCTGTTGTTTTATCTGTTAATGACAACTGAGTGCTGGCAGCTGCCACACACTAACTTTATGAAACCCGGGTTCATGAAAGGCTTCACATTTATCTAGAACATTTCATTTTATTAAAACTATTTCTTTTAGAAAATTTCTATACTATTCAACTCAGGTCTAATTGATCTTGGATTCTAAACAAGACATCAATATGCTGGAAGTCCTTCCCCACTTGGTACCATACCAATAGAATAATTTTTCTATACTTCTAGACACTGGTAATAGAAATGTTGAGTGATGGCAGACTGACAACAAATCTTATAGGAAGTATAGCACTAATATGGCAATAAGTAATTGACATTTCCTCAAAAATACCCATCTTATCTAGATCCTGTGAATACCCTTATCCCTGGAAATAGGTAGAAGGACCATCTAAGAAGAAAAGCTGTGGTCAGTCATCTTGGTATGTTCAATAAGAAGCTTTTCTATTACATTCAATAGGAGACTACTTTTTTTACGTGGTTTGCCTTTGAACACTCACATCTTTAATGAATTCTACTTCCTCGCACTGTAGAATCATAGAATTGTTTAGGCTGGAAAAGACCTCTAAGGTCATCTAGTCAAGCCATTAACCCAGCACTGCCCAGTGCACTGCCACATCACGTCCCTAAGTGCTACACATCTTTTAAATACCTCTAGGGATGGTCACTCTAACACTTCCCTGCGCAGCCTGCTCCAGGGCTTGAGAACACCTTTGGTGAAGAAGCTTTTCCTAATACCCAATTAAACTTCCCATGGTGCAATTTGAGGCCATTTCCTCTTGTCTTATTGCTTGCTGCTTGTGAGTGTTCCTTATAATGTGTATTTCAGTTTGTTTCCACGCTTTTCTCATTTTTGGCCCAAAATTTCTGCTGCACTGTTATGCTTACTTTCTTAGTAAATTCTCCTACTGTATATTTGATTTGAAAGCTCACGTTCAAATTTATATTCCAGTCAAATTTATGTTCCAGTGCCCTTGCTATCTTCCCTCTGTGCTTGTGCTGTAATATTATGTCTGAAGCATCTGCTAGCTCTCCTTGAGCTTCATTCTCTGCATCACTAGTACCACACTTGAGTCTTTTTTGAAACTTGTTTTACTTGTGCTATCCCATCCCAAGCATTTAAAACTCTACCATTCCGTGCTAATGCTTACCTCAGTCCTCTGTTGACTGAAGCATTTTCAGGAAGTCCATCCCTCCCATTATTTTTATATTTTACCATGTAGAAAATTGTCTCACAAATGCCCTCATGAACTTGCTGGAGAGCTTGTGTTCTGACACACCAGTTTTGCAACAGGTTCTATGGTAGCTGAATGGTCTTTTACTTGCATGTTATGGTATAATAAAAGTGAGCCCCCTTTTTGGGGGGCCTGTATGAGAAGCAGCAGTCCCAGAGCCTTGGTAGCATATTGTGGTGGATTGATCTCGGCTGGACACTGGGTGCCCACTAAGCCATTCCATCACTCCCCTCCTCAGCAGGGTGAGGCAGGAGCTCCATCCACCTCATGGGGGGAGATAAAGGCAGTTTAATACAACAAAAGCTAAGCCTGTGTGCAGCAGCAAAAGAAAGCAAAGAATTTATTCTCTGCTTCTCATCAGCAAGTCTTGTCTGAGTATTTCCTGGGTATTCACTACATTTAATGGCGGTTCTGGAAGACAAATGTCATAATAACAAAAGCCACTCTTCCTTCTCCCTTCTCTTAGATTTTCTATCTGAGCAGACACCATATGTCAGGGAATATCCCTTTGGTCCCTGTGGGTCAGCTGCCCTGGCTATGCCCCCTCCCAGGATCTTGCCCCTCCTCAGCCTTCTGGTGAGGAGGGAATGTTGGAGAGACAGCACTGATGCTGTGGGAGCACTGCTCAGGAGTATCCAGAATACTGGAGTGTTACCAACACCTTTCTAGATACCAATGCATGGTACAGAGACAGGAGGGCTGCTGTGGAGAAAATGAATTCCGACAGAACTAGCACATATACAGACATTCACATGGAAAAGAAAGGAAAATCATTTCTTATTGATGTCATAGAGAGAATCAGACCATATTTTCCTTTTATAAAATCTACAGTCTAATAGTATCCACATCCAATTTGGCTTGAATCTGAATTTTGTAACAGTGTCTTGAAAATGATCAGTGCTTATTCTACGTTCTTGGGGAGTGATTAAGCTTGCAAGCAAAAAAATTCTATTTTTGACATTTATTAAAAGCCAAGGATATTACTGAAGTCCTGACATACATGATCCTTCAGTCCTTAAATTGCTAAAAGTCACTCTAATAAGATTCATGGCTTACACCAGCATTGTAATTATTGGTGCTAATTTTCCTCAGACCTGCTATTGACAAAGTATATGGACCAAATTAACCTCTGCAATCAGTTAGATTCCTTCACTCTGTTTCTGTGAAAGTGGATATGAACCATGCTGTAATGTATCTCATAAATGGGCATTTGTCAGAAAGACTTTGCAATTTAAGCACTGGCTGACAGTTTTAGACTTAGAAAAATTGGAGTAGATCCATGGATTCAGTTTAAGTTTTTAAAGTAACAGTAATTGAGGCTCATAATTGTAGTATTGAGTATACAGAGAAAAATAGAAGCATATGTGCACACAAACAGAACAGTTGTTCTTGAATCTTAGATCTGCTAAAGCAGTTACCTTGAACAAAAGTTAACAGCTCTAGCTAGCAAGGCATTTTACAACCTCTTTGTCCTTCACTTAGTCCTGACTAGAGACTGGGAGAAGATACCAGCTGATGTTATAGCTTGATGGAAGAAAAGATTAGGTAGAATAAATAGCAGAAAACCTTCTCTGATTTTGCCTCAGTACAGACCATATCCATACAAACAAAACATTGATTTTTTTTGTTTGTTTTTTGGTTGGTTGATTGGTTTTGAGGGTTTTTTTTTTTTTCCCAAAGCAAAAATAATACAAGGAAGTATTCTAAGTCATTTCCTAAAAGGAAAACATATTTTTTTAATCCTACAAACTTCTTCCTAAATTATCTTTAAGAACGCCTATCATCCAAAAGGAGGAAGTGGCTGTATATAGGCACTTAAATTATTTTTAATTCTTTCCTAAACAGATGCATGCTTAGGTGACACATTCACAAGTAGCAGAATTTATGGCACTCCTCCAGTGTGTCTGTTGACCTGGCTAACCCATAATTATACATTGTTCAGTTATTTCACAATAATTTTTTTCCCCTCAGAGGTTCTAGTCTACCAATAATAACAAGTTTATAGGGTTTGATTTCTTTAGATAAGGATTATGTGGGATTCTGTGGTTAGATTTCACCTAAATTCATTAAGAAAAAATTTTAAAATGAAAACAGAACAAACACTAGGCACAATCTTTGTGTGCTGCTAGCAGCAACAAGCTACTTAACCCTTACTTTGATAACTGCTTCTCCTGCAGCTGTGCTTCAGTCTGCCTTTAAACTGTTAATGCAAGAATGCATACATTCACTTTTGGTGACAGCATGAGAAATGGAATATATAAACCTGCTTTCAGCAGAGAATTTGCCATAAGGTTCTTAAGACTTCATTGGCTATTTTGTAAGTTCAAGTAGTTTGTGAACAGAAAAATCCTTTCAAAGCCATTTTCTTGACTCCAGCCCAATAGTTTAATGCCAAATGTAGTTCTAATCAGCTTCATTTTTTACACCCTTTTTCATACCTGAAATCTAAAGAAAATGAGGACAACAGTAGAAAGAATTCATTATATACATATTAGTGCTCTGAAGTCAGGAAACAGGATTAATCATACCCAAAATAACCAGAAGAAAGTGTGTTTATAATCCCTGTACATTCTCATTAGCCACTTGAAACCAGTCTCTGGAAATCTCTAATTGGGGAAGAAATTCTATACAAAATCTTTGCCCCTGAATTGACTGAATCAGGGCTCTAGGGGAAAAGCAACATGATTAGCTTTGGCAGTTAGACTCAGCTGAAGGCCTGACTAAGAAAACAGATTCCCTGAAAGAATATTGCTGCTCTTGGCCTAACTCAGAGCACACCTCTAACTGTGCTATGGATGTCCCTACAGAAATTATGAATCTTATCCAGTGTCATTTTGAGTCCAAGGACAAGGGCTCAGAGGCTGATTTTTGCCTTTCTGTTCCTATGAGGGTTACAATAACCACAGTTACTTATTAACAACTTTCTCCTTATTGTAGCATAGGCTTCAGATATCTAAATCCTGAGGGGGGTTTTCCTAGTTTTTAAGAAGAAACCTTTCCCTGGTTTTTCCCCTCTAATATGCTTATCCTCATGCTTATCCTCATGGTTCTCTTGTAGTAACCTCTTAATCTGACCAGACTCTAACTAGGAAATTTAAGATGTGAAAACTGTGCAGAATGAATTTGACTACACAGATAGTAAGTTCTGTAGGTTCTGTGGTCAGTCAAGGAAACCTGGGTAGCTGAATGTCACTGACCACACCTTTTGTGATGGCTGTGCTGGCCTGACAGAAAAGGTAAAAGCTACTGAAATTACCGAAATGGAGCCAACCAAAGTCCAGGGAGTGCAGCACCAATCTTGTCCTCCTGTTCTATTCTGCTGTTCTGCTCTGCCTTCACAGTGATGGTAAAACAGATAAGAAGCTGTGGAGGAAGAACTGGAGAGGAGATCTAGGACTGTGGAGGACAAAGCTGAGTGAGTCCACCACAAGTTATCAGTGCAAATGCTCCATATGGATTAATAATGGTGAAGTGGGATGTTTTTAAAGAATCCTGCTGGGATGAAAAAGCTGTGTAGAGAGGGTAAAGTCAGGGTAAGGACAAAAATTGAAAAAGCATCATCTCTGAAGATGGTTGAGTAAAAGCAGAGCTGGGACACAGGGCCAACTTAGAAAGTTTGTGCGTAAAAGTGATGCCTGAAAAAGAAAAAGAAGCAAGCTAAAGGCACACCAAAGGAACAGAGAATATTTCCATTAGCTCTCTTATAACGTGAAAATTGGAATAGCTATATATTCTGGCCAGGCAAATGTATGCAAATGTATGTAAATGTCATGCAGATTGTATCTTCAGCTTTTTTGATGCCCAATGTAGTCAGGTTTATAATATAGTTATCCAGAGGAATCAGTGAATTCTTGCTGGCGAGGCAGAAGCGTTTGGGTATGGATGGAGATCAAGTAGTTTTTCTTCCAATTCTACTTTAATGACTGAAGCAGAGTGGATAACTCTGAATTAGGCCATGTGCTAACTGGAAATCATCTGTAAAAAGGATCAGAGAAGCCATGTATCTATGCATTGAAATAAAGGGATATATGTCTTCTACAAGGAATTCCAAATTATGAGATAGTTGCTATAAATCTCACTTTAATTTTTGTGATTCATTTAAGGAGTCATCAGGGATTTGGGGAAAATCTATCCAGAGTTGAATATCTGTATCTTGTAAAATTAGCTAATATATATATTACATTCATTTAAAATATTTTTTTTACAAGCTGATATTATATACTGGGCAGTGCAAACAATCATTCTGTACTCTATACTGGATTTTTATTTAATTATTTTATATTTCTGTTTAGGTATTATTACCTAAGTTTTCACATTGCATATGGCTTTTTGATGAGTCCTGAAAAGACAAGTGAATGCCAACATCTGCCCTTCAACAGACAAAGAGGCTCAAAGACAGGAGAGGGAAGAAGATAACAGTGGCTACTGTTTGTGGAACATTCCCAAGCATTTTTTTGCAAATACTTGCTCAAATGAATGAGCTGTAATTAACTATTCACATCCTTTTTGTGTTTGCTTTCCACAAATATTCCAGCATATTGGTTTATTGGCATGAATGATCAATGCAGTGATGACTTTGCATTTGTAATTATTATTATTTTTACTAGCAGGCAGATTCTGAGAGATATCCTCAACCAATTAGGAAAAAACCACATGACTGATACATCCAATAGCAAAAGTCCCTCCTGAATTTCTAATACCAGATACTTTGATTAAACTGCCATCCAATAACCTGCATATGAAAAATATTTATAGAAATTATTTAACAAAAAAATCAGATAATTGCATGTGAAAATTACAAATAGAAAATGAAGCAAAAGGCCCCTCATCACAAATGAATAATTATGTACCCAGTTCTGCTGCTGATGTATGACTTTCTCTAGTATTTCAGCTGCATAACCACGTTTAATAAGAACCTGAACTGCCCAGCAACTGGGTGACTCAAGGTAATTCAGTGACTGTATTTCACCACTGCATCCAGAAAGTAAAGTGCAACCAACAAGTAAGTTCAGCCCCGATGGTATCAGGGAAGTCCGAGTTAAGCTGTAACATATTATTTCACCTTGACTGAATCTTCATCATCTTATCTTTACCTAACAGGGCCCCACCAACTGACAGAAAAAGTTAAGATGCTGGACTGAGAAGCAGTGGTTTCGTGTGTGAAACAAGCTTTGCATTGGTGAATTTATAATCACAGAAAACATTCAGTTTTCTGTTCTACTCACAGAGTAATGTCTCAGAGAGAAGGAAATGCAGTGCCCCATTTTGGAGGATATGTTTTCCTAGCTAACAGCAGCACATTACAGTTTCCTCTGGAGATGCAGCACATCCCAGGAGCAGCTCCCGTACTAGTCCCCTTTCAGACTACTCAATACCACACATCAAGGGAATTTCAGCTAAATTCTGTAAGTGCTGGGTTTTTTTAAGTTTTATTTTACCCCTCTAATTATCAAATCTGTAGCTGTCTCAGGAAGTTTTGTCACGTCTACCTTCTCTTCATTATGGAACAGCAGTATTCTCCCAATTGTTAAGGTTGCACCTAGCTTTGAAAGTCCTATATTTGCCCTTCTTTAACTTTGGCTTAGAAATTGGTTTGGCCTTAAAATTTCCATACTTTGAAGGAAAAGAAGGATAATTAATTTTCTTCAAACACTGTATAATCAAACTATTTTTAATTTAGAGGTCAATTAAAAATTACCCTGATTGAAAATTTACTTATTTAATATTTTGCTACCTCTAACTCAAAGGCTGCTTATTATAACCTCTTAAAACTTTTCCTGCACTTAGATTCTTTTGATAACTCTCACGCTTCTTATTTAAACATAAACCCCCCCAAAATGCAATTCTGAGAGTGTAGTATATTTTCCCTGCAGATTACCTCTGGCCACATTCTTGTGCCTTTATTTCCCCAGGTACTTTTGATTTCTGTTGGATTCAGTAGGAAAAAAGTATTGGTTCATTGGTTCATTCTGCAAGAACAAATATGTTTCTTGAGAAGAAATAGTAAGGTATCTCCACCATATGTGCAACTAGAAGAAAAAGATAAATTGTCCAATTTTTTAATGGTTACTTGAAAAAGGAAGTGTGGTGAGTTGAGCTTCACTGAATGCCACATGCCCCCCAAGCCTTACCCCCTACCCCTTCCCTATAGTGCAGCAGGTGACCCCCGACGTGCGGGAGAAACGATGCGTCTGACTCCACTGATAGCAGAAGGCTGATTAATTAATTTATTATACTATATCATTCTATACTATATTACACTACATCAAAAGTGAATCTGCACAAGCACTCAACTCAACTGAACAGAATCTCGTGACTGTCAGCTGACTGACATCTGCACACGCGCTTGGCCCCGAGAGGCCAAGGAAACAAAACACCATCACTCTGGTTAAACAATCTCCACATTGCATGCCACTTTGGCACAACACAGGCACAGCAAGTGAGATGAGAATTGTTTTTTCTTTCTCTGAGGTTCCTTGCTGCGATTCCCAGAAAATATCCTTGGGAAGTTGTGCCTTGCTTTTCTCTGTGAAAAGAAATGTGGCCACACTTCCCGGCTGGACAGAGAAGAGAAAATAAGATGGAAAATGACTCATAGGTTGAGATAAGGCAATTTACTAAAGCAAAAGCTAAAGCTGAGTGCACACAAGAAGAGAGAAAAATCCAACATTTTGTCTCCTTCCCATCAGCAAGCAACGTCAAGCGACTTCCTGGGAAGCAGGGCTTCAGCATGTGCAGTGGCTGCTCCAGAAGGCAAATATTGTAAATAATGAATGCCCCCTTTCCTGCTCCCTGCCTTAGCTTTCATATATGAGCTGATGTCATACACTGTGGATGCCCCTTTGGCTGATTTGGGTCAGCTGGCCTGGTTGTGTCCCCTCCCAGGACCTTGCCCAGTAGTAACCTCCTGATGGACAGTACTGATGCTGTGCCTGCTCAGCAGTACCCAAAACACCGGTGTTATCAAAACCTTTCCAGCTAGCAGTGAAAAGCACAGCACTGTGAAGGCTACTATGGGAAAATAAGCTCCATCTCAGCCAGACCCAGTACAGATGGCCAGGCAGATCCTGTAAAAATCAGTAAGGATTTTATTATCACAAGGTTCTCTGCATTAGTATATCCACCCATGTCAGTAATGTGCTCCTGGAATGAACCTTTTGATCATTCCCATTCACCAAACCTACCTGGGTCCTGTTCTGTACAGGAGTTATGGCTGGAATTAGTCCTAAGGAAGGACACCTGAGAAATGCAATGTGAATGCCAGGTACTCAGTGCCTGGTGCTGCTTCTCACAGGTCTGCTCTAGCTGTATCCCTCGTTTCCCTTGACGTAGCCAGAAGAATACAGAACTCTGTGGAGGTGGAAGCAGCTGCCACAAGACCAGCAGCACATGCAGCATTTGGAGAACACAGGGAGGCACTTCACCCAAGGGCCCAAGTTAGCAGTCAGAAAAAGCAGGCAATTAACAAGCAAAGTTAAAAGGCATATAAAAAGAATGTATTACTGATGGGATGGAGAAGGAATATTTTAACTAAATCAGAAACAAATGAAATCCTTCAAATGGCACAGATCCAGAGCTTGACCAGGACTGCAAAATTGTCAATCCCTATGCAGGAAAAACAGAAGTATTCATCATTAGCATGATGTATTCATCTCTTAAAGTGATTAATTAAGTACTTTCTATTCTATTAGTAACTGGGAAGGATGTGAAACAAAAACCATTAAGCATTTTAGAATCTACTGTGCCCAATAACTTGCACCCAGTAGTATAAAGAATTGGTTTTAGAGCTCTCTGAATATTAATGTTGATTTTGAATAAATCTTTATTTCTGAGGAAAATGTTCCACTGGACTAGTAAAGAGTGTTGCTGTTTTTAAAAGAGTGAAATGAGATGACTTGAGGAGCTAAAGGCTACTTAGTTTAATATCAGTTTATCTTAAAACCATGGAAGGTCTTGTATGGGACACAATCAGTAAAAAAGTTCTGATTTTACCATAAATAATGCCAGTTACTGTGGTTTTATGGAAAATAGATCTTTTCAAGAAAATGTACTAACATTTTTTCATAAGATCAGCTAAGTCTGGGTGATAAATTGTTGACATAATATACTTAGATTTCTGTGATTAATTTCACCACATTTGTTATATTACAAATTTTAAAAATAGCACTGTGTGGACTCAGTACAGATCAGTGTAAGAAACGAATGAAATAGGTTAAAAATCTCTTAATGCATAAAGTACAGTTAGGAATTACAAGTGGGATCCAATATAAAATGAAGGCATTTGTAACTATTGCATAGAACTTTAGAAATCATCTGGAATTAATCTTATGTGATACTTTGTATTCTCCAGGACTCTAGGATGATTATGAGGAAGGTGCTCAGAGAAACTTAAGGGTAGGGATGTCTGACAATATGTGACACATTAGCCCTCCCTATTGGAGTTTGGCTGAAATAAAGGCTGGTTCTATCAGTTGCTACCCCTGAAAATTCTGGGTACCTCTATGCTAGAGAGTCTAGCACTCTCTTTACGAATGCACTTCAATTCTCATAGATTTTCTCATTTTCAGATTCTTACTGCAAAGTATATGAAACAGTGCATCGTTTTTCCATTTTTCTCTTTCTAGTTTCTTTGCCTCTCCTTTTGTGCGTGTGTTCTATAAGACATACATTCCCTTTAGCCTTCATTACAGTTTGTAAATTTGACATCCATTTTTTCATGGTCAACAGCCCCAGTGACTTCCATCTTTTTTCATAAGAGCATTTTTAATGCTCTTGATCATTCCCATTGTCCTTCACTGAACCCTCTCTAAATCAGCATTATTGTTTATAAGATGGAGTCACTGGTACTGCACACAGTATTTCAGATCAGACTATAGCACTGGCAGTTTAATCCTTTCTCTATTAGTTCTCATTCTTTATGCATCTTAATATGTTTGCTTATCTTGTACAGCTGCACATTAAGCAGAAGTCTTTACTGAAGTAATTTACAAGGATAACTAGGTCCCTTTCTAAAGTTGGTACGCTAATTTAGAGCTCTGTGAGGTGTTGAGTAATTCATATTTTTTCCACCTGGTATACCTTACTTTGCTTTTGTTGATAATTCATTTGTCAGAGTGAGTAGGTCACACAGTTCTGTTTGTTTCAGAACTTGCACACAAACATCTCTGAACTTACACTGAACTATTTTTTATCCCTTGCAAATTTTGCTGCCTCCCAGCAATTCCCACTTCCTAGATGATTAATAAATAAGTGGATGAGCAGGAACCTCGGGGCCCACTGCTGTTATCCTTTGACATGATGAAATTGACCATTTAATCCTGCCCTTCACCTCCTTTTCCTCCACCACTTCTTGATCCATCGCTACTTAGCTTCCTTCATAGCTTCTTGAAAAGAATTTTGTCAGTGGCCCAGAGAGGTTAGAATAAATTATGCTAGCTGCTCTTCTTTATTAACATTCAAGGAGTTCCAGGAGATTAGCACAATATTTCTCTCTGCAGGAACTGCGCTGATTGGCCCCTATTTGGTCATGGTCTCCCAAGTGTTTTGCTACTTTGTTTTAAATTATCATTTCAACTAATTCATAGTGTTCACCCATAAGGCTTCCTGGTCTGTCATTTCTCAAAACACCCAAAACCTCTTTGAATATCTAATTTAAAGACCATTTCCATATTCATTCTGGTGTTCTTCCATGTATTTATCCAGTACCTGCAGGTAGAACTGTATCTTTAATGGTGGAATTTCCAAGTAATGGTTTGATGGTAAAACTAAAACTGATGAGGCAAGCTGTAAGCAGCTAAGAATGTGGCTTTTGAGTAGATAAGCAGAGTACAAGCAGCTTGTAATGGGAGGTGCTATTGCCAATGAATATATAATTCCTTACTCCTCTTGTTGCTGTGAGTACTTTGGTACCTGGGCCCAAACTTCAGAGAGAACGTAGAGGCTGAGACACAGACTCATAGATTTATGTTTGAAACAAAAAGCACTCAAAGAGCTTAAATACAAAATACTTAGCAGGGAATTAAGGAAGTTTAGCCCATCTTCTGTATTCAGATGAATGGGTGACTTACCTGTGTTCAACAGATATGTAAAAGGAGAAGTGTTATTTCTGATCTTTAGAAATGGAGCACAAAATGTCATACAAAGGTGCACATTCTGACTGGCAGCAAAAGGGATATAAAGAAGGGTTAGTGCATGCTTTTTTAACCACAAGACTTATTGGGCTGTGAAATACTTTGCCAATTGGTGGCATTTGACTCACTTGAAATATTAAAGCCAAGAGGAAATTTCCTGGTAAAATATATGCTGAGAAAGAATTTAAAGGTTATATAGAAGTTACCAAGGAAAATTGTTTGTGTGTTTGCATGTAATTCTATTTTTTATCACAAATATTATTAGTTACTACTAATACAGCAGTTACTAACTAATACATTAGTTACCAACTAATACAGCACAGCTAACTGGTTCTGTCACTGGGCTACATTCTCACTTGCTTTTTCTTAGCAGCTCAGCACCTCATTTTGGTTCCTTTAAAAAGCTCAGCAAATCGGCAAATGGTGCTTATCTAGGAAGCTTGATTTGATCTATGTCAAGGCATCAGGAAGGAAGCTCCTGGATATGCAGCTGGAAAGAGGAGAGGACTTCAAGTGCTGAGAGGAGATAGTGGGACCAAGCGTGGTGCTCTGAAGCTGTTCCTCACCAAACCTAAGTGGAGAGGATCATGAGTAGCTTTGGGTGTGGCTGTGCATCTGCTGCCTTTGTCTATTCTACCTGACCTGTGGAAACCCCCATGCCATCCCCTCATTCCCTCTGAAGGAGCAATATACCACAAAGAGGAGGAAAGAGCTGCCGAGCTCAGCACAGCATGTCCCCCCCAAATGTCATATCTGTATCAAGGTGTGCATCCCCAGTCAGACACTCACAGTGGTCTCCAAGGACTTCCAGGCTGACTCAGCTGAGACTGTACAGTACACTTAAATCCCCATACCTTCAAGTGTTATGTGGATCTAAAATCTGATAACTTGCCAGAAATTAAAATAGAAGTCAAAAACTAGGTTCTGAATTATGAGGCAGCAGTTGGAAAAGTGTTGATCAGCCTACAACAGCAGCCCAGGTATCAGGAAAAACATCTCAAATTCTGAAAATCTGCTGATCTTAAAAGGAAAATTGTCTCAACTCAGCCCCTGGCTTGTCATTTTCACAAATATTCTAATAAAGTAGTTGATTAGCATGAAACAAACAAAATGTATGTTCCTACCTTTGCTGTTATACCAAGGAACTGAAACATGAATCGTAGTTACAATTCAAGACTACTTGGGTAATTGACAAAAACTTTTAACCTGAGATATAGAGAGTAAAAAGAATTCTCAGTTTATAAATGGATTTTGGGTTTATATTTACAGAGTAAAATCTGAATTATTTATCCAGATCTCAGCTGCATGATTAAAAATACTCTGCGGAATTAATGATGATTAAATTTATTCTTTGTTTGCACCTGCCATTTGTTTCTAAAACCATAAGGAAAAGAATGTTTCAATAAATAATGATATCCTGAGGTCAGCCCACTTATGTTTGGTTTTCTTGTGAATCTACTTTTTCAGCCACTTTTTATTGATTTAGAATATGCTTAAAGTACAGATTTGTTAGCTTCTACCCTGCCCATAAGTGGGTAAAATGCTGCAACACTTTGTGACCACAATTCAAGTACATGTGTTGATGACATATTCTCAGAGTGACCAAGTGGCAAAGTAGGACTAGACTTACTTTGTTCTCTCCTCCACTGCCCTAAACATTTGCTTAACTCCACAGTCTCCCTGCTTCAGCTGAAGGAAATTTCTTTTTATGAGAAGACGTCTTTCAGAAATGGCCTCAGAGTTCAGTCTCAGTGAGGGTCTAAGCATCCCAGGTTGACAGTCCAAGATGATGGTAGTCATTGTATGTCAGCCTGGGAAGATGCCAGGTAGTGCTCCAGTGTTATGCTGATTTCTTTGTCCTGGTCTGCCTCCATTTCAAATAGACATAATGAGAAGAGAAAAAGTGGAAACAAGTGCTTGTTGTCCATCAGAAATACAAGTGAGACTGATATTTTCAGTCTTTCATGTGGGTGCAGCGTGCTCAGATGATATTTTGGCACAGCTCTCAATTTCTTGTCAGGTGTAGTATTGCACATCATCATGCAAAACATCAGAACTCTGAACCTGATCATTGACCTAGTATTTCCAAGGAAATTGAGTACTAGCATAAACCCCAGATCTTCAGCTAGGTAGTGACTCTAAGTTACATTTTGCACATGAAGAGTAGGTTAACTCGCCCACTGCTTCAGACAAGTTAGACCAATGTCTTTGTGTGCATTAAGGTTCCCATTGAGAATCATAGAAACAAAGTGTCTTGCATCCCTGCATTGCATATATAGCTGCATACCTGCATTGCAGCTACACTTTCAAATGACTTGGCTTTCTGGTTCACTCACAGGTCCTGGGCCACTGATCATCAACAAACACTGCTTGTCTGTGTAATTTTGCCCTTGTGTTACTCCTTGGGACTGATTCAATATTTTTTCTTTAAGATCCAATTTGGGTGAAACATAAGAGATCTTCCCTCAAGTTCACTGCAGGCCATGTAGACAAGTACCGGGTTTGCCTCGTACCTTTTTACAAAATATTGCAAATTTATCCATGTAGAATATCCAAGGCAATAAATCTAATTCCTGGGAACAGAAACACTGGGGGCATGCCAGAAACATCACTCTAGTGAGCTGTGACAGTTCTCAGCTTCAGGCAATTTTAAGAGAAAAAGAGACAAAAAAGAGATGTATGCATTATGGCCACCACGTGCAACTAAAAGGGTACAAGGGATCATTGGTTAATCCCCTGTTCTAGAGGGAGCTAAATCAGGGCAATGTGAAATGTAGAGTCTGTCACTCAGCCTGTGGCCAAGGAACCACTGGCCAGGACAGATGACTTTACCAAGGCAGGTGCAGTTGGGTCATTATCATTCCAATGGGACCATCACACTTTCCAAACTCACAGGAATGTGAGAACAGAAACATTATGAAGTACTTTGCAGAAGTCAACTAGTCAAAGGTGGAGTGAAATTTGAAAGATTTGTCCCTTTAGAGACAATCATCTCTGATTTACCCACTGAGCTTTTGTAGCCTGGATATATTGTTAGAGTGCAGAAGGCCCTTGGGTCAGATTGTGCTTCCTAGCCCAGTACCTTTGTGCTGCACAGGTGCTTCTGTGGCAATGCTGCAGCCTGGGAAGATGTTCAGGAGACCTGCCCAAAGAGGAATGGCACACATTTAGGGACAAGGTGTGGCAGCAAGGCAGGAGGCTGCCACAGGAGAAATGCTCTTCCAACCATGGGGGCTGTGATTGCCTGAGCTGGGCATGGAGTGAGAGCCAAGTGCAGCCAGGCTGGGATGCCAGAGGAGTTCTGCAAATGCAAGTGGTAAGGGTGTCACTCCTTTCCATGAAAATGCTTCCTGCCTAAATCTCAGCCCATATGAAGTAAAGGCTGCTGTTAGAGATGAGTTGCTCAGTGGAAACTAAATTAAACTACTCTGGAGATCGTAGGAGTGAAGGATTTCATTTCCTAGAAAAAAAAAAAAGATTTAAAAATGCTTATCCTACCTCTCTGTCCATCTATCATAGATAATTCCAGGTGCCTATCACTGTCACTACCAGTCCTGTACTGGAAATCTCTTTATAAAATCAACTCATCTCACATGATATTATCAAAGGGTTCAACAAAAGCAGATCCTAGGAGAAAAAAAAAAACCTCTTTCAGCTCTGCAATTACCTCTGATTTTAGCCAGATTAAAATTATAGAGAAGAGTTGAATTTTAATTATCTTGAAATTCTGGCATAAAGGCTTAATTATGATGTTTTTGTTTTGAATGCATTTCATAAGCAGGTGATATAAATAAATTCCTGAACAGAGGGCTCTGTAGAGGAGTAGACAATGGGAGTTTTGGCACTCCAAGCACACTGATCCAATGAGGCTTCACAGATGGATGATTTGTATTTTACTGTGGTCTCATTGGACACTTTTTGAATACATGTAATATTAAAATATATTCCCTTAAGCAATAAGAAAAAGACAATTCATAAGGGAGATACAAAGAAAAACTTTCTTTTTGATCAAAATTTAGTAATTAAAAAATTTCTAGTAAGATTTACTATTAGGTGTTTTTCTAGCTGCTACTGTCTTAATGTATAAGCCAGATGAATATACACTTTGGTGAGAAAGAAATTTTTCTTTTGTTTTTCATTATAAATTTACCTTTAGACAGTACTCCAGTAATATGAGAAATTTTGCAGAAAACTAGAATTTCATACATGGAGAGGGAAAGGAAGATAGGTTATGTGTCAAAGACAAGCAAAGAAGCAAGAGAGAAAAGAGAATGATGGACTTATGAAAAAATTAGGAAGCAAAGGGGACACTAATTAAAGGGCACACGTATGGCAAAAGGAAAGTTTGAAGAAAATGAGACAAAAAGTCATATATTCAATGTCACATATTTTCAATGTCACATACTTTAATACATTGAAATGACATTGAAATGCTTTGATTTTTTTAATATACTTAAAATGTTGGAAAGGGGAGAGATGTGGAGAGAATGAAAGAGTTTATATTTCCTTTTATTCACTCTTTAAAGAAACTAAAATCTCAAACACTGGCATACTGTAGCCAGACTCCTGGCATTGCAATACCTTGTTCATGATGCAAGAACATTGTGACTCATCCAGAGAATCATCTGAGCCTCCACCTGCCTGGGATTAGACCCAGCCAAAGGCCTGCAATATGTTTGCTCACCTTTTGGCACTAGGAAACACAGAGGACTGAAGTACAACTTCTCTGAGCAAGCGTTTCCATTTCACATCCTTCTCTGCAAATGCGTATTTTGCGTGACATTGCAAATCTGCCAGTTGCCTTCCAGCTCTTTCTAGGAAGAGTCTTCTCTAAAGTGCAGCAGTAAATGCCATAAAGATCAGTTTGGGTTTTGTCTGCACCAAAGAGCTGCACCACTGCACTGGTGGCAGGGAAGCAGTTTAGAAATAAATGGGTCAAGCTTTAGTCAGCTGTTCACTGAAAAAAAAAAACCAACAAAAACCAGCAGGACATTTAAAAAGTCACCTCCTGTTCTTTTATATCTAGAGGAGAATACAAGCCTCCTAGCAGCAACAGCAGGCATTTCTTGCATGCTTCAGTGCAAAGTCAACTGGTTGGGCTTAAAATGTCCATTTTTTGCGAAGTGCATCAGTAACATGCACAAAGACCCTTCCCTCTGGAAGGCTGTGAGCAGCAGCCTCTCTGCCAGAGCCCCAGGAGCAGGCAGCTGAGGCAAGGTGCCACTGCAGGCAGCAAGCTAAAGCCTCACTGCCTGGCTCCACAGGAGGCACCCCCAGCCCTCACAGCCTGTTCTTGCCAGCTGAGTTGAAGCATACCACAGGACTGTTCCTGAATTACCTGGCATCAAAATGAGGGGTGATGTTAATTGCTTTGGTACCCCCCTGTACCTATTCTACATCTTTTGTCTCAGCTCTCTGCATGGTGACCTCTGAGGACTGGATGGCTGCAGCTGTTCAGCCCCAGTTGTGCCAGTGCAGCCACTGTGTCCACAGCAACTCACTACTGACATAGAGATTATCATTCCTATTATTCCTCTTCCTCCTCCTCCTCCTTCCTTCCCCTCAACTCAGCCCCCCCATCAGCTCACTCTGTTGCTTATTTAATCACTCCCTAATGTGTTTGGGTAAAGATGAGCCAGACTGGTTCACACTATTTAAATAGCAAGGCTCACTTATCTGACTTTCTGGAAGCAAAGTGGGTGAGGGAGAATGCCATAAGGGGTTGATCAACCAGAAGTTGATCTCTTCTGGTAGAAGAGTTATAATGGACAAGGTGGGATCACTAAAAGCCTTCCCCCAACAGATATTTAACAAAGTACAGCCCTGCTGACACCTTGTATACACCTGATAGACTAAAAAGCAAGAAAGAGGAGAAATGGGAGGAATGAGCTATTCTGCATTACTTGAACCTGAATTAGAGAGGCTGAAGTATGTAGCCTGCTGATGGACAAACTATGCCAAAGAGCACTTAGATCCCTTTAAACTGCCTGAAACACTTATATGAAATTGAGCTATTGTACAGTAATTTGAGGGCTAGAGTACAGGAATAAGGAGATTTTACATTTCTTTTTTAAATTTAAACATTCAGGCTAAAATATTTTTTGGACAGTTGAAGACCTTTTTGAGAGGTGCTACCCTCCAGTGTTAGAAACTTGGGCTTTTCTATTTATTTAAAAGATTAGTGGTTTTGGGTAGGAGAAGGAAGTAGAGAAGCCCCAAGGAATAATAATATTTTCCCTTTTTTTCCTCTGCTTCTGAAACAGCAAACTGATTATCATATATTCACTTTTTCTAAAAGCAGAGAGCAAGATGCAGCAAAGGGAGTGAAAAAAAAATGTAGCACTAAAGCCTAAGGTTAGCCTAAGGTAATCCTAGAACTCTGACTAGCCATGCTGCTGTGTGTTTGGATGAGGAAAATGCACACTGGTCAGAAGTGGCGGACTGGAGAGTGAGTGTGTATGTATTGGAGCCTGCTTGACCTAAAACTTAAATTGGCATCAAACACCTCAGTTAGAAATTCAACCCCACCCTCATACCTTATTACCATTAATTTGTCCCCTATCTATGGCACTTCAGTGCAGACTATCATAATTTAGTATTGCAATACACCTATGTATCACAGGGATACTCCCATTTCAATTTTGGTATTGGGTATGTAGGCAAATATGTCTTAATATAGAAGACATGGAGGTACACCACTGTGACACTCTTAGCTCTATCCCAAGCCCTCATGAATGAGGATGTCTTACTTTCTTTACACCCACCCACCTACAAGAAAAATAGCAAAAATAGTCTGAAAATCTTCTGTCTTCATAAATTTTGTACACTGTATTCCAATTCATTGATGCATGGCCATAGTTTGACCATGATCTCTCTCTAAAACAGAAACAGCATTTAAAAATTGCTCAAAGCAATCAAAAAGCATCAAAATGGAACTATTCAAGAGAGACAAAGTACATCAAAAGTATCTTCTGCCTCCACAGAATCCATTTTTCACCCTGGTTTACAACCACTTAGCTAGTCACCTGCCAATACCCTTAGGAGAATTTAAGATGAATGTTCTTTTTTTTTTTTCTCCCAGAAAATCCATAGACTCAACAGTTTCCGATGTAGCAGTTTTGTCACAAAACCTTTCCATTTGCTGTAATCAATACAAGATCTAGCTTTCCCATATGATGTCCATGGATGTCATTTGTGTAGGCAATAGAGTCCAGCAACCAGATTAGTACTTTGTTTTTGCAAATATGTGCTTGTTTCTGCTTTAGTTTGGGAAAGACAATGAAATACAGCTGGCACTGTTTTGGCTTCTCTTTAAGCAAGAATCATCTCTTTTCATGACTTGGTGGGACTTGAAAAGAGGAGGCTCAACCCAACAGTAGCATCCCTGCTAGTCAAGGATCAAAAAAAAAACTAGATAGTGAAACAGTTTCAGACTTGCTTGCAAACACGCTTCTGTTAAATGAAAGGAGATAGAGATACAGCTAAAATAAGAACCACAAGTAACCACAGTAATCAAGCCCACTTGAGGCATTATCTCAAATAACACTGCAGGACTGGCAATACTGTGTGAGAGAGCACTGACCATTTCCCACTACTCTGGAATGAGTCATAAATAAAATCACGCTTGTAAAAGCATTAACTTTTGAGCCCACATACATTCTTCTGCATTTGTTTATTAACAGCAGGGTGAAAACTAGGAATGTTTGCTATCATCATTTTGGATTTTGCAGGTTTTTTGGGTGCAGTTTGAAAGGTAGTGGACACATAGATGATGATGAAACAGTTGTTTGACCAGTTCCAAGATCATAAAGAGCATCAGACTGTAACACCTACATGCCCTTGATAACCCATCACTCACTTCCATCAAAGGGAATTCTCACACAATGGCCTTTCACCAATATTTGTAAGAGTCAAATTACTGCTCTATTTGCTTCACTGATGTAACAGGCATTAGACTTTTCCCCCCTTTTCCCTTTATTTTTAAATCAAATGCATCAGGTGAAAATATTCATGATAACAAAAAGCAGATCAGTTTGGTTTTACAGGTTCCCTTTGGCTCTGCTAATTCCCTCCAGAGCTGATCTGTGGCTGTCAAGGTTGGAGTGCCACACTGACAACTTTTTAATGATCTGAGGCATATTGCCAAATAGTTCCTTTTTGATTTCCATCCAACACAAAAATATAGTATTAAATTTACCAACTCTTGTATCATGCTGCTGACATATCTAGAGGGTGATTAATTGTGCCACCAGAGTCTATGTAGAATTCTATTCTTGACAAAATGAGCTTTTAAAATCTATTTAATAACTATAATTATGAGTGAGGACAGAGACCCATAACTGTAAATGGGTTCTCTGTGTTTCTTATTTAAGTACCTGCCAACAACTGAAAGATGGAAAGCCAAAGAGCATATTGTACCAGCAAGCAGAAATGCAGCAACTTTTCAGGATAAATTCTATCTTCTGTGAGCAGTTTTGTCTAGTAAGAACCAATGAATCTATTAATCTGTTCTGCAAGACAATGGATAGCAATGACCTGTCAGCTTTATGAGATCCATCAACATCTTTCTGTATCTTTCTGAAGAAGGTCTATATGCCCTCTGCAGACTCTACATGACAGAGTAGCGCCATTAACAGTGTCATTGCTGCTGCTACAGAGCTTCCTTTCTCTGAGTTTTTAACACAGTCCTTTCATTAAGTCACATCACATTGGGTTAAAATTTAGCAGACAGATTCTTTTTCTCTCAGTGAGGGATTTGGACTTTGCTTGGTTTTGGGTTTTTTTAAACCTATATTTGAAATGAAACTAGAAAAATAATTTTGAAGTTGAATTTATATAGTTATAAAAAATGAACAATATAGAGATATTTGTATTCCTAGCTTTAAAGGGAAAAGCATATAAACCAACAGACAACAGTGGCAGAGCTATTGATATCTTGACACTGATACATTCCTTGTGTTGCATCTATATTGATTTAAAGAATGAGAAAAGAGAGGTATAAATTTCTGGGGACATTTTGGATGAAATTTTGCATTCATTTATTAAGTGAAATTTTACAGAGTACAAAACCATTGACCCCATCACTTGGTCTTGGAGATTTATGGCTGAAATATCAAGACTACTGAAGTCAATAAGGGCCTTTTCAACAAAAGACTTCAAATCAGGACCATGCTGCCTGACTCTTCACTCACATTGAGCAATTTTATAGAAATATTACATCAATGTAAAGCTATGAAGAAAGCAAATGTATTCCCAGTTTTCAGGGGGAAAAAACCCCCCACATTTAGGAATTTAAAGTGTACATAGTTGTGTGCATTTATGTTCCAGACTTCACTTTGGTTCTAACAGGAAGAGTTCAGAAAGCAGGTGATGAAGGGAGGGTTAAAGCTGCCATAGGAGGAGTAATAAAGAAGTTGGCTAATTACTCACAAGATTTAATATGGGAAAAATGAAAGGTAATACACCGCAGGGAAAAAATTTATCTGCAGTACAAATATTTAGCTAGAATGGAAAACTTAGATGCTTTTAAAGTTGAAAAAGGTCTCAGTGACTAGAAGAATCAAAGAAGCTCATCCTAATCCTTATCCTAAAAAGTTCTCCCACAATAACTATGAGATATATACATTTTAAATTGTTCAATCTTCTTTGAGTTTTCATGATCACACAGATACAGAGGTGCAATATAATGTATAAATATCCCACACATATTGGAGTTAAGCAATCTCTATGTAAAGTGCATCTACACTTTTTTCTTCACTTTATTAGTGAATATATTAGTGAATGTAGCACTCACTATTTTTAAATCACAAGATCATCCAAACTGTAGCAATATAACTTTCAAGGACAGACTTTACCTGTAGAAACAAGGCAAGTAGAGAAATCTACAGTATATGTCAGCAAAAAGGCAAATGCAACTGTATCCTTTGTGAATTAAATTGTGAACATTTAAATAAAACATTTATTTTATTTAAACTCTCAAAATATTTATTTTATTTAAACTATAAATGTTTATTTATAAGTGTTGCATTATAAAAATTTGTCACTGAGTTGCTGACATTTGAGAGACAAGTAACAAGGTACCAGTAACATGGATGGACTGACCTGTGAAGGAAGAACTATGCAGGTATGGTCATGGTATTTTACTCCCTGGCTAATAGGGTTTGCAAGTTTGTGTTCTGGTGTGGTTTAAAGACTTAGGTTGAGTGGGAATCAAAACAGAAATTGCTTGTTGTCATTTCTCCAGGAAGAAGGTAAAAAGGCATGAAGTATTAAAACCACAAAGTATACTTCTGTATCCTGAGATACACAAGTAAAGTGTAAAAAAGATGTGTTGATATTCTGCCAATGTTTGAAGAACATTTGTAGAAGAAAAGCATAGAAGATTTATTTTAGGTGGTAGACTCCGTAGTTATACATGTTCACAAGGTAATTCAGGCAAATATTTCACCTAGTATTAGGCAATTATCCTGACAATGACCCTCCACAAGAAATTATAAAAACTTCACAATTTGCCTTTAAAACGAAGCCTAAAGTGAGACTTGAATGCAATTGTTTGTTGTAAGGATGAGGAAAACATGACAAACACCACTTTTCCCATTGCATATCTCAGTCAAGAGTATGGGAGCACTGAGTAAGTGATATTTCCTACCTTCATGTCAGATTTGTTCCATCTGTACTGACAAAAAACCTTTACAAATGGCAATTTGGAAAGGAATTTTGGTATGGGTTTGATGCACATATTTGCCTATACTAAGACACCAAGTTATATCAAGTCTGAGTGTAAATTTCCAGGATTTCTGGGTTTTCTGAGGGGTTGAAGTAAGTCAAGTCATGTTGCCAATAGGAGCTCCCAAAGCTCTCCATTCCAGCTGGTTTCTCTGCAGGCTCTGCAGGCACTTGGGGTAACTGGGCTCAACTGAATGTCCCAGGGAGGAGTAGAAAATTAATGAGCTCAGGACAAAGTGTATCTACTGCCCTGGTGTGGTGTGTCCTTCACTCCCCTTATCCTGCCCTTTGTTGTTATACTTTATGACATATTTTCTTAAATTAAATGTGCAACTGAAATCATAACTTTGTGTCCTGTTGACCTCTGGCAAAGACTTATTTGCACAGCACTCAGCATAATAGGAGTTTACCTGACGGGGTCCCACAGGCTTTACTTTCATAGAAATAATTATTGATGCCATTAGGATAAATGAACTTCTAGGCATCTGAGAAAATTATTTGCAAAGAAAGGAAGAAAAATGGAAAGCAACCACCATGATATTAAGATTATTTGACAAGGATATGCAAGGTAAAGAAAATTAAAATGTCATTGAGGGTAGGAAAAAGAAAAAACTAAGAGTAAAATACAAAAAATCACTTTCAAAGAGGGAGAGCTATGAGAGAAGTTTAAAATTTAGTGGTCACAGAAGAAGGAACACCACAACGTGTCACATTAATAAGCATTGTAAGTAGGAATGTTGATTAACTCAGGAATGACTTATTATAATATAAATGACAGGCCCTAATGGAACTGAAGTGACAAGGTATGAAATGTGTATTAGACAAAGCAAAATGAAAGCTAAATTCCTGAGGGACAAGTAAGTCTTTAGAAAAATTTGTACAGGTTTGTTAAAAATGGGTAACTTAGAGGGGACAAGGAAATGAAACAGAATCTGGGCACAAAGAAAGGTGGTGGGTATGTTGCAACTGAGTATCAAAACAAAAAGAAAAGAACAAAAAAGGCGCTATTAAAACAAAAGGGAAAATAACATAGGAGAATTCATACATAAACTGAGGGAAGAGAGAATAAAAATTATTTTTTCCTGCACATAACCCCACACCTGGATCAAATGTCAGTCTGGCAATAATTGCCCCTCCATAAGCCTCAATCATACCAGCATGCTTTCAAAGGACTCATCCTCAAGACTAAGAAAATGCAAACCTCTTCCTACCACAAGCAAAAAGAAAATAGGTGATTTTATCCAAATGTGCTTAAGTACATATAATTCAATAGATGTTTACAAAAAGGTTACTGCAAATACTCTCTGTGACATAGAGGTCTTCATATACCAAAGCAATCATGACTGAAAAATGTGTTCTAGTAAGAAACTACTGCTTGTGTTAAGGAAATAAAATGAGTTTAGGTGGAAATTTATCGTTTGCCTGTTTCTGTAAAATTACTGGTTTCAATTAAATTACAAAATATCCAGAAGTTTTGTATTCCTTAACATTTAAATTTCTGCAAATATAAATTGACCAGATCACAACTGCAATGATAGCTTCAGAAAAGGTATCAAGAGACCTTACCAACACCAGTGCATTTGCATGCTTACCACAAAACAAGTCAAGGCAGAGAATATATACTGCATTACAAGATATGCTATGCCTCATGAAATGAGCACAAATGAAGTGGGACAGGGAGAAGAAAATGATGAAATGGTGGATCTGAAGAGATGTATTCAGACAGAAGAGTGACTGCAAATGAAGCTGCAAACCTAGAGCTCAGCAGTGTGAAATGAATGTTTAGGTTAAATTATTTTGTTGTCAGTACATTGAAAACTAAGAGCAGACATTTTGAATCTGGCATATTCAAGACTTTTGTTATAAAAGCTGGATATCATTGAGGTGGGCTATAAAGAAATGCACAGAGGGAAATAAAGAAGAAAGTATGCAATTAATATCAGGTAGGAAGCATTAATAACATAACAGAACCAATGAGAAAGTAATTTTATATTGGATATAGTATTATTATTATTATGTTTTTAGCCTTATGCTTTTGGTCTACATATGCCAGGTATTTGAAATGCTTGTTTTACATACCATGTTATGTGAGCAGAGTACAGAATGCCTAGATAGACATTTGTGACACATGATTCACCACTGCTAGTCAGTGAAAATCTGAAGACTTTTGTACTGATTTGATTTTGTGAGTATTTTTAGTAAAATTAGAGACTCTGTTAGAACACTCTGATACGTTCTGATATCAATAAACCTCCGCCATCACTAATCTGGCAGTCAAGTGAAATTTTTGAGAGCAAGCACACCATTTATACAGTCAATGTAAACCACTCTGAGCATGGTACTAAAACATGACATCCAAAAGGTGATCAATACAGTATATTATAAAAGTGTGTTACCTCTACAGCAGGTCTTGTCCCAGCTAGCTAATTGTTTTTTTAAGAAACATGATTAGGACAAAAGTGAAAAAAAATTAAGAACAATGGAGATGATTCAGAAATCAGAGACAGAGCATATCAGAAAGGAGATAGCAGCTCAGAAGAGAGACCATGAAAATCCTGACCTATGACTAATGAGGGCAGACATAAAGGCAGCAAAAATAAATTTAAAACCAATTTTTGAAATTGTCAGTATCTGGCAATTCAGAGAAGTCTTTCAGCTGACAATAGAGTCCTCCATAAAATCCTGTAAGAAGTTCATTCAATGCCAAGTGTGTTGAGGGTAAAAAGGACTGAAAAAAAAAATCTAAATTTAGAGATAGAAAAAGTACTATTAAAGAGATTTATATGAGGGAAATTGTACAAACTAGATGAAAAAGTATAGGAAAAAATTATCCAAAGTCAGAAGAATTTTTAAATATTTCACGCTGCAAGTGCACAGAAGTTATGGGCATTTAGCCTGTGCTTGAAGGAACTAGAATTTGCACCAAAAGCCTCAACAAAGTATTTAAGTATTATGTTTGGAGGAAGAATTAATTTCAAAAATGCATAGCAGTTCTCAAAGGATTTCAGTTGTTGTCATAAGCAAATGTGTGGGATCTAAACAGGTGGAAAAAAATAAAATGTGTTCTTGTTTTTTATTAGTGTCCCAAGGCAGGAGGAATTATTAATTAGTCCAGAAAGTTGATATGATACTGGAAATTAGAAGATGAATGGTAAAAGGTTAATGATGGTTCAATAAAGGCAAGTAGACCACTCATGAATGGTATCTCAGGGTGGAACTATTCTGTAGCTAAAACTCAATGATTCATATGTCCTATAAACAAAGTGGAGCATTTTGCTAAATAAATATGCCTCTGGGTACATAACAAAAGAGAAGTTTTAAGGTTTAATTAATTAGAAAGAGTATTTGCCTGACAACCAGAGGTACCTTTCACAGTGAGCTTAATGCTAAGTCAGGACTAAAAACTGAGAATAAAAGTTGTAGTCCAAGGATTCAGATAGCCAACTTCAATTAACATTAACAAGAGATATTTTATTTCATCAAAATGAAGTTTTAAGAGTTGAATTTAAATCCTGACACAGACTTCTGCAATGGGACAAACTAGGATTGTAAGGAATAATCAATTCAAGTGAGTAATTAAGGTGTTAAACTTGGAAGGGATGAGCTCTCATGAGGATTCAGCTCTCCTTTTTTGCACAGCCACACAGAAAACTGATGAATTTCACACACACACACAAACACACACCCCACTCTCCCTAAGCAAATTACCTTCATAAAATTAGAATATCTCCACATAGAATATAATTGTTGGAAAAATATCTATCCTCTTCATGTTCCATAGGTTGACATTTTACTCAGAATCCACATCCATACAGCTGAACTGATTTCCTCACTGAGGCCAGTGGGTAATTTTCTATTTATTTGAACAGAAGAGAGGCATTTATGTAGTCTGTGATATCTGAAGAGAGACGAGATATATTTTCCTTATCAACATCTTTCTTGACTCACTTATACCTAACCCGTTTGCCCTGAAGAATTCCACTCTCAGAAGTCCCTCATGCATCACTTTCTTCTTTTTGTACATTCAACATTCTTTCCTTCTTTAGAATTTTCTCTATCTGCTTGTGTCCCCTCTGACCTCCAAACCTTTTAACTCATCCTTCCTTCTGAAAGGGAGACAACCTTTTCTTCCTCTTCAAATATTTTTGCTTGGTCCTAAACGTCATCATGAATCCCAGTTCCCAATTCACTCATATTACACTCTCTTCCTGCTCTTCAGCATTTCTGGCTTTCGTTTTAACCCTTCTGATGCCCCTGTGTGCCATGTCCCTGAAGTCCTGTGAAATCAACTCTCATCTCTTCCTGTGCCCTCCCACTCGATCACCACCCACCCACTTCTGTAACTTTGTCTGCCAGGACTCTGAAGTTTTTCCTCTCTCCTTTTTGGAAAGTCTTTCTCTCTCTTCATGCCTCCTGGTCCCACTGCTCCTCTCTCAGTGACCTCCTGCTTGCAGTTGTCCCCCGCATCAGATCTGCCTCCCTGACACCTGACAAGGTGCCTCAGCTGTGGCTCTGCTGTTCTCAGTTTCCCCACTGCCAGCAGCTGCTTCACCTGTGCAGTTATTGCTGCCTCTCCCTCTCCCTGGGACTCCCAGGAGCTGACAGGCATCACAGAGAGCTGAGAGCTTTTTCTGCATTCCGGCATTTTTCTGCTCCTCAACAACTCCACACCCTACCTCCTAAGCCAGGCTGCTCCCTTTCTACACTGTGGTGGGAAGACTATTTGTCATGGGGTGCGAATTAAGGATTTCACAGTAAAATATCAAACTTTAGAGGGTAAAAGAGTGACTCAGATATGCAGAGAGTAAAAAATACATGTTTTACTAAACTATTCTTTCTCTGATACTATATGTTTGGAAAGAACAGGAAAGTTGTTGATAACAATGCTTCATTGTCTTTAGAATATTTGAAGGTCTACATATCTTGGATTATAAGAGAGAACATTTTTTTCTAATTTGTAGTAGCATTAGGCAAAAGATTTGTTTCTCCTCTGTGTGTGCAGTCTAAAAAGTGACCCCAATTCATTGATTAATCAGTTAAAAGGCTTTAACTTAACCAAGTAACTTCACTATAATATAAAATGTCTATTTGAAAGACACTGAACTCAGCACAGTGGGGACCTCCAGCCCTGTTACAGCAATGATTTCCGTGTGTGTCTCTTCCCAACTGGAGTACTAATGAAACTGAACTTCACTCAGAACAGTTCAGATGGTTCCCCTCTTTTAGCAAGCTGCTCCCTGTTCTACCAGCTGCCCAGACAGGATGGCGTGCTTGGTGTGGCAGATACTTGACACTTGCCCGACACATTTCTGTCCTCTGCTTGCACAAACTTTGCAAATTTTTGTTAAGGATTTATTTTATTAAATGAACTGTTCATATCTTTATTCGCTCATAGTTTCTCCTGCTTTTATCCTGCTTAATGTGACAATACAGGGGACTTTATCCTCAAAAGACATGTAATACTTCAGTAGCCATGTGGTAAGAATTACATCTTGTTTTGGGTTTTCTTCTGGTTCCTTCTTCCACTGAAACTTTGGGGAATTTTACTGGGAGTCTTACCACAACCAGCTTTCAGGATTTCCTTGGTAACTCTGTCTTTGCCTGCTGCTTTCCCAGGTTCAACTAGATGACAAAATGACTAGTTCTGAGCATCAAATTTCTCTGGAAATATCAATAATTTCTTAAGTGAGGTTCCATTTAACATTTCTAAAAGTACTCTGTCCACCTATGCCTTGAATCTTTTTCCATTTTAAAAAATTTGAATGTTAGTGCTTTAAAAAAAATGAATAGCAAGATATATGTTCCTAAATTGGAATGAATGTCTCAAAATATTCAAATAAATATTCAAAAATTTTCAAATATTCAAAATCTAAACAGGGGAGTTACCCTTTTTCTTATTTGTCACGTTCAAGTAAACCTAGATTTTCTTTCATCACACTTAAATCCTCCACAAGTTGCTAAAAAAATTGTGAAAATGACATGTTGTTCATAAAAAATGACGAAATTTTCTGCCTGGAACAATCAAGAAACTTACCCCCTATTACTATATAATAGTAATCACTGTAATTTACTGTTGGATACCTAAACATATATGTATAAATGTGGTTCAGATCATGGTTGCTATCTGCATGACACTAAAATTGGACTGAATTTTGAGAAAATCAACTTTGGTTGCCTGTGTACATGAAGAAAGGACAATTTTCAGTGCAGTCAGCACTATCAGTATAAAACTTATTATGGGTAATAACATTATTGTAAAATAGATCTTTAAAAAATAAAGATGATGTAATACTTGTGTACACCACAGAATAAAACATGCTTTAAATGAAATAGGCAAATTTTATGGATGGTGTCAAAGAAATGTAAGTCTTTCTTGATGAAAAATCTAAATAGAGCCCAGGCAATGGTCAGCAGTACTTCCTGAAATTTAGTACATAGTACAAAAATCTGTGCTAATTTTTATTGGAATTTGAATGCACCAAACTAGACCCTTGACAGAGTATATGCATAAATCATACTATTAAGTTGCTTTTAATAAAATGTAGCCAGTGATCTATGTCAGCATTGTAAAATCTAGAAATACAGATATAAACCTAAGACTGTTTCTAAGTCATGTTATCAAGTCTTTTTCTCATCTGCATATGTCTACAAAGGACTGCTCCAAGCTTGATTTAGACTTTTTTCCTATTTCTTGGCCTAGAACAGATCCTCTATGTGACTTCAACTCATTTTTGCATTGACCAAATCTAACCTGGTAAACCTGCTCTGAAGTACTGTAACCATACACACTAATGATAATGACTTATAACACTTGGAATGTAAAAGCTCCTGACAGCTGAATAATGCTAGCTCAGGTTAGACTGGACATTCAGCAGAAAGTGCAAAAATCTGGTCTATACTAATTTCCTTACCTCTGTAATGACAATATACTCTGTTCATCACATACCAGGCTAAAATACAATTTGTTCTTTACTGGAGACAAAACTCATGGAAGAAAATCATCTTAGGTACAGACAGGTTGTTCAAAAAGAAAACCCAGACACCTCACTGGTATAGTACAATTAAAGCATATTTGCCTTTACAAAAACAATATCTACTGTGTTCTAGTAGAAAAATGAATGTCAGCTAACAATCTAAAAGCAATGAACAATAAACTTAAATTATAGTAAAAGTCAATTAGTACACCAATTAGTCTACATTGCAAGGAACTTAGTGAAAAACCTTATTTTTCACTGCCATACAAGGTGTTGAGGAATGAACTCTGTCATTTAGAATTCACTAATAATTATAAAGGGGAGTTTGATGGATTATGATGTGACTCCATAAAGTAGTAATGCAAAATAGCTACTCACCAAATGGTAAAAGCTTTTATACTTCAGCAGCTTTTAAAAGGGTACACATGGTAATAGAAACTTTGCAAAAAGACAAATAAATCTGGGGATGCATATGCTTTGTGTCAGTTTCATGTGGTTCCTAAACAAGATTTTTACTGAAAATGTTCTCAGTGCAAAAGACAATAACATGGAGAAAGACACATTCATCAAGTACAACACACAAAAACCAAGACCAATACTTTATTCTTTTGGGAATGGCACAAAGAATTAATAATCTGTTCAAGGCCACAGAGTTCACTATCTGAGAGTGTAAAAGATATTGTAAAGGCAAAGACTATATTAAGCAAATATCACAGGCATAAAGTTACTTTAAAATTCACTTCAGAGCAGAAGATAATCAGTTTTTTAGTTTGAGTTTAATTTCAAAACAGAAGCATCTGACTTCTAAAACAGCTGGACATCCAGTGTTCAGCTTACATATTTGTTTCCATTTGTTTCTTCCAGCCCTCGGCTGGGATTCTGTAAAGCTTGAACATGGGTAAATTGCAATCTACTGCTTATTTTTGGCTGAATTCTTCATCTGGCTTTTATTCTATAAAAAGCATAAGCAGCCTTTGTGGAAGGATCATGAAAACATCTAATTATTTATCTCCATGTAATGATAGTATGAATTAATATAACATACAAACTGTTTTCAATTACATGAGTAAGTGAAGGTTCCCAATAAGCAGTTTTATCAAATGAGTCTCAAGAAACCCAATTCTGGCCAAAAACATTTGGGTTGTGACTTTTCTGTGCCTGGAAATTGGTTTCACTCAAAGTAAACATCAGATCTGACTCTATCTTCCTTGAGTCCAGAATGTCATCTGACCTTTCTTCCTGCATTGAGTTTTGGTACAACTACCTTTAGTTTTATCCTTCCATTAATTTATACATTTTTTTCTCTAATAATTTTAATGATATTTAAAACTTTTTTTTTTTTGTAAATGACTCTTTGCTTTTCATCAGGGAAACTGAAAAAGGAAAATATCAATGGAATAGGGAAAATGAAAGCAGAAGGACAAAACTAAGGACACTATCAGTGATGCAGAATTCTAGACAATTAAAAAATGGCAGAAAATAAGTTGTGAGTTCTAGAAAATGTCCAGCTTTGGAAAAATTGTTTAATGTCTGATGCTTTTGGAAAAATACACCTTTATTCCATATATTTATTTAAATAATTTCCTTGGAAATAATTGCCACATAATGATGCATTCTTGACACTGGAGGATGTAGTGATTATGAACATTTTTAATGTTTTGTTTGAAGTACATGAGTTTTTGAAACACATTTATGAGAACTAGCTTTCAGAAGATGCAAAGTGGCTGTGAAATCTCAAATACAACCCATGCCCCCAGGATTTGCTTTTGCCACAACTGTGTCTGAGAGAGAACAGAAAACCAGTGTGGTGCTTGTTATAACATCCCCTGGGTTTTGGTATGTTCAATATTTTATAAGGATGAATAGTGGATTTAAAGTAGACAAACAAGTTACCATGTAAGCTAATGGTCCCCTGTGTTTCTGTTCTGTGGGGGAAAAAAGCCCACGCTTCTCACAGTTAATTCACTGCTTTGGATATTTTTAACTGTAAAGAAGACATCTTTGATAGACATTATGTGAATGCTTGTTGCAGTTTTCCCTTCCAAACCTTCCAGAAGTGTTTGGGAAGATTGCAACTAAAAAAGAAAAGTAAAAACTACAAACAAACACCACTTAATAATTCTTTATTCCATGAGAGCATGCTGGTAGGGTAGCCCTTATATTTTGACTTCAGCACTTGCCCACTGCTAGCACAGGGGTGTTTTCTTCAGACTTGCCAATATAAATCTCAATATGCCTTCAAGATGATCTGACTGATGTGCTGTAGAGCACTGCAAAAACTGCCTCATAGTCACAAGGACTATACAGAAGGTCCTATATACAAGGACTCAGGGAAGAATCTGGGAAGGGTATCTTCATGAAAAGATGCCTCAGAATAATAGTACTGACTTTGGAAGTCAAGTATAACCTAGTGGTACTGCCAGTATAGATGAATTATAGTCATAATTTGAGATGGAATACATGTTTCAAGACCTGCACAGAAGAAGGCTCTGATAAGGAATGTGTAATGATATTGCCAGCATTTAGCTGCATGGAGATAGTAATTGCTGCCAAATGTTCTTGAATTCTTTTCCTGGTGTACATTTTCCAATGCATTTCTAATGCGATCCCTTATTATTTAGCTCTCTCTCTATTTGATGAAAGCATAAATTAAGATAAAGTGCATCAAGGTTACTGATGCTTTCTGATAATAAACTAAAACTGTTGATTAAGCAGATGATGAGTTTAAGTCAACAGTCTTTGTATTAAAATGCTTGATGTAGATTTATGAACTAACCTCACAAAAGCTTCACAAGTATAAAATAAATTTAAATTATGATAAAAATATTTTACTTTAGCATAATTTAGTATCTACAGTTTTAATATAGAAAGTCATTTAAGTAAGAAAGGATATAATTAAGCCCTATCAATATACTGAACTGTTTATTTTTCAGATTAAAACATCAGAGGTATTCTTGGTCTTTCATCTTGGTTAGGCAGTGCATTTGTTTTGGATTTCCATGGCTATTTAATATGCGTTATCTGTTTGAATTAATCTCCTTTTTTTTTTTTTTTTTTTTTTTTTTACATTTTTAAAGAACAATCGAAGAAATAAGTTTTGCCATTTCTACGAAATTTTCAGGTACAAAAAATTCTCCTGCTCTTCCCTTCCTGGAACATGAACTAGGAGATTTTGTGGTTGTGTTTTTTTGTTTGTTTGTTGGTTTGTTGGTTGTTTTTTTTTTTTTATAATTAAGCAGTTATTTTATGCTTCTTTTGCTGCCTCCTACCTTCCTTCACCAAAGTGTTTCCACCTTTATTCCAGGCTGCTCTTCAGGCCAGGTGAGATAGTTGTCTATCTGCTGCTGCTCAGTTGAGGAGGTGACTTTGGGGACAGTTTTGGAAGGTTTCACATGGCTTTTCTGGGAATCTTTGAAGTGAATCCTCTTCTTTATGGATCATCTCCATTTCAGAGCAGAGAATGTTTGTGTACAGCCTTGGGTACTGGCTGCCATTGTGCTTCAGCTTTCCACTGCCTCTTCTGGTGACAAGGCCTTTCTAGATTATCCATCATGTGGCTTGATACAAAATGACCCATTCCTCTTTTCTGAACTCAGCTTGGAGTCTGGTGATTTTGTGGCACCATGTGGATGAGAAATATTGCCCTTGGGTTTCACTACACAGCTTTTTCAGGATGGGCTTATCAAATAGTTCTTCACAAGGCAGTATCCCTGCTGGTCCAAGTTCCTTTGAATTTCACTTTCTTTCTGAGAAACATATTCAATTTAACACTATTTTAAAAGTACTTTCAAGTTACAGATTTCATGCAACTCCAAATTAGCAAACATCAACAATGAATATTATTTCTTTCTTTCTGCAAACCTTCCTCCTCATACTTTGCATTCAGCCCATAGTGTACCGAGATTAGCTCATTACAGGTAAGGGAAAGAGAAAAGGAAAAAGAAAAGGTTTGAATGTGTACAAGAACTGTTCAATATTCTCAGCAGTCACATAAAAACATTAAAAAGAATAGCATGCTTTCCATCATAACAAAATCTAAGGTTATCCAGTGTTGTTTGAAATAAAAATAACACAGAATTATTTTACTATTAAACTGAAAAGCTTGCAGCTGACAGCAGTTCATTATTTTTGGAGTCATTGTGTTAAGATCCTGAAAATCTACTTGTAATGCTAAATAAGAATGATCCATGGATTAAAAAACAGTGAGGAGCTTTACAGAACACAGCAAATAAAATACAATAGGAACCTTACACTTCAGATAGAGGATGAGTATAATCTCCACAACAGACAAGATGGGCAAGATCTACACAGGCTAAGAGAAATTAATCAAAATGTACTGCAATGCTTGGCCTGAAATCTGGAAATGCTTTGAAAAGTCAATAAAGAAAGCCTTATCCCCAGCAGGAGTAAATCCATCAGATATGTCCACTTACATCAGCTGAAGATCTGCCCCAATGTTTGTAAAATTAATGGACTACACTATATTGCTTTAATTTTTATGCTGGTAAGCTGGAAAGGTAATTAGTACACAGCTGCATCCCCAAAAGTATTGTCTAATAGAACTGGGTTTTTTCAGTTACCACATCAAAACATACAGAAAGAAGATAAGAGCCAGAGGGATGGATTATCCACCAAGGCCAAATAAGTTTAAACTACTGCTTTCCCAGTTTGGGGGAAAACCAATATATTGGTGAATGAAACAACCCAGAAAAATAAAATTAAAACAAACATGGGAGGGGGAAGAGGAAAGACCTAGTTCTCCTTTGTAAAAGAACGGATATTTCCTTAAATTTTTAACTAATGCAACAATTTCTACTTTATAAATCAGAAAAGTACAGGATTTGAATAGAAAAAATACAGCAAATGCTGCTGGAATAGAAATAATTATGGACTTGCTACATAACACTGAGGATTTTTTGTTTTGGTTTAGTACAGTATAGCTCTTTTTACCTAATTTAATTTTATTTTTTCTCAATGCACTGAAATGCACTAAACCAAGGAATTAATAAAGAAAGACTATTAATGTGAAAATAGAGAAAAACATCGTTAACTCCAACTTAGTTCAGAGGTGAGCAATTCCTATCAAAGTAGGAAATTGTAAGTCCTTATCTCATAATTAAAGTGATTGAGTAGGAAACATCAGGGGAATAGTCTAAACAACAGCTAGTTAACGAAAGCAAAGCAAAAAACAGTGTGGCTATTCACTGGATAAATCAGTACAGAAAGTAACCCGACCCTTCAAGTCAAATTTTGACTCACTGACCAGCTGGATTTGATATGTTTACAGTGCTGAAAATCATACTTTTTGAAATTAAAGGTGTGGAAAATAGACTGGTGTCTTCTTAGTGAAATTGATATTACACAGAATCATTGTTCTAGCTTAAAATGAAAATACAAATGAGATTTTCAAAGGCACCTAAGGGAATTAAGGTCTCCAACTCCTGTTAAATTTTATTAGGATTTAGGACTCTAATTCCCTCATGCTTTGACAATCTCAAACTAAATATTTATCTCCTCTCTTCATCTTGTGCCCTTTCTGCATATTTACCACATTCAGAGATGCCACTGCTCTCTGTAGCATACCATGATCGTGCATGTATCATTCTCACCATTTTATCTGCTTATGCCAAGAAGAGTTAGCCAAATGGGAAGGTATATGAACTGTTTGTTGTATAAGAAATGAAACTGAGTTGAAGAAGCAGGACTTTAAAATATTGATCCTGTTATTTACAACTATTATATGTTCCATCTGATGTTGGATGTTTGGCTCTTTCCAAATGATATTGACAGCTCTTTGAATACATCCTGCATAACTAGCATCCTCTGCAGTGTAAAGCTGGAAAGAATCTGTAAAGGTTGGTAGAATCTACCCAAACAGCACAAAAAGGCAATATTCACCTATGATCTGTTCTCCATACAATGTTTTTCATTGAGTAGTTTAGTATCTCTTTCCAGAGAACTGAGTTGCACTTAGACCAAATGATCTATTATTCCCCCAAATGTACCTTCCTCTCAACTGATCAAACATTTTGTATCTTGTCCTGTTTCTTAGGTTTTTACTTCACTTCTCAGGACTTTTTTTGGCTCCAGTAATTTCTTGGGATTCACACTTAGCAAAATCATGGATAATGAAATGCTATGTGCTCATACCCTCTGCACACTATGGATGCAAGTGGAAGGCTTCATCTAAGTGATCTAGGCAAAAGAAATTAATGCATTCTACAAACTGCATAAGAAATCAGAATGGATTGAACATATTTGACCTTTGGTATTGCAACACATGGTGTCAGTAATAATGTCAGAATTTCTATAGGATTCTAGGTGCTTATTTTAAAAACAGTTTAAGGAGATGTGGTCTTAAAATACCACTGGAACATGGTTACTTACCTTCTGGACACATCTTTTGCAAATGAAAATTCCCTTCCTATGTGTTGCTATCCAAATATGCAGCTGTCATCCTTACAAAAAGCAGTAATGCATGCTATTAGTAAAATCTTAAATTAGTGGAATTACTCTTTTCCCATGTAGCAAGTGATCATTTGAGAGGGAATGGCCTCGAGTTGCAGCAGGGGAGGTTTAGACTGGATATTAGGAAAAATTTCTTAATTTAATGAGTTGTCAAGCATTGGAACAAGTTGCCCAGGGAAGTGGCTGAGTGACCATCCTTGCAGGTATTTAAAAGATGTGTCGATGATGTGCATAGGGACACAGCTCTGGAAGATTTGGCAATATGAGGTTTATGGTTAGACTTGATGATCTTGAGGCTTTTTCCCAACCCAAATGATTCTATTATTGTATGACTGCCTACAGCATCCCCAGATAATTTCTAAACTCTTTGACCTCAATTTATAAGAAAACAAGCGCAGTGAGTACATGGGCATTTTAAATTCTGCATTATAGCCCCTCTCTGCCTGTTGGGTCTCCTATTAGCTATCAGCAGCTATCAGAATAAAACTCAAATATCAAGTTGAGTTAAATCAGCTTTTTAGAATATCCCATTAAATCACCAAATAATCCTTTTCTTTCTTTCCTTAAAAATCCCTTTTACCATCTGGCATAGAATTGATATCAACAACTGATATGTACAACCTTAATAGGCTTCTATCTTGTTAATTCTCTTTAGACAGAGGTCATCTTTTCCCTGGCAATGTCTTCTTCCATTGCACATCTGGGAATGAACATCAAATGATTTATCTTGTTCTTGTTATCATTCTTCTGGCAAAGACCTGAAACTCTGGTCATTTTACAACCCACCAAAATCTGCAGTTGTTTCAGTGGGCCCTAGTTGAAACCTGATTTGAATCTCTTTCCTTAAAGAGATATCATACACTTAGCTAACTGCTAAAGTTCACAAAATTTAATGTTGCGTGTTTTGTATCTGATACACTAGAGGCAACTTTTCAAGTTCCTGCAGCTGCACAGCCTAAATCTTGGCACAATCTACTAATATATCTGAGACAGAAATATGACCCCATAAAAGTAGAGTATTATGAGCACTAAAGCTCTGCTATGTCTCAGTCAAAATATCAAGGATTTTTACTGTAGTATTCCACTCAGTATTCATGGAATAGAGTGTGATTAAAGAACCACTCTTGCTCTTGGTGCGCAGATTCAATAATTATTGTCTTTGTTTCTTTAATATATGCGCAAAGTCTCATCCCACACAAAACATGATATCATAAAGCTAAGATAATAGTAGAGTGAGACATCTTTCACAATGGCAGTAACAAACTCTGGGTGGTTTTTCAATGTTTGCGAACATCAGCACGGTATTCATAAACTTATTTCAACCTTGCAGAAATTTACACTTCTACACTAAAAAAGAAAAAAAAATCGCTTGGAATGACTAAGGTAGAGCAGGATAAAGAAAGGTAAATGTGCTCTTTAATTACTTTTATGCATGAAGACCTCAAGGGATAGAAGAAAAAAATATCTTCTATAATTTTGGAAGACAAAGGGGTGCTTCTAAATAGCTTTAGCACTGTCTGGGCTCCTTTCAGAGCATCCACAGCTGCTTCGTTGCTCAGGCTCTTCTACTATTTCATCTCTTAACTTGTTTTTGTCATCCACAGTTTGTATATGTTCCTTGTCCTGGGAGTTTCTAGTACTTGCATTGGACAGCTTACACAGGGCGGACATCAAGGCTCCTCCCAGTCAATGGGATTGTTCTCTCTGTGCCTCAAATCCCAGCTGCAGATGCTTCATCAGAGGGGCACTCCTACCCCCATCCTGCCTTGGGCTGTGTTACAGCCATGGCAGCATCCTGAAATAATGCTCTACTGTAGTGGTGGAGATTGATGTTAAAAAGACTTTTAAAGTGATTAAAATATTTTGCTATTTTATTTAATTTTTAAAAGGCTATTTTAAGAACATAAAACTCCATGGCATTTTATGAGAAGAAATACTTTGTCTAACACTACTTCATATAAAGGACATTTAAAATCTAATGGTATTACTATCTTCTTGGTTGAATGCCAGCAGATTTTTGGCTAAAATGATTGATCACAGTGCATAAGAATAAGTACCCTTTCATTCCTATGCACTGAGGTTCTTATCCAGGAAATCAAGCAGAGTATAAATGGATGGTCCCTCCAGCTGCTTACCTTTTCTTCCTTCTCACTCAGTGTGTAGTTTATGAGTTTGGGAGATCCCTGCAATGATCTGACTCAACTGGGATCTTTTATTAATTGCTGTTCTCTGTACAGACTGTTTTCTGCTCCAGATGTTCATGAAGTCTAATGCACACTAGGAATACCTTGTTAAAATTAAACTACACTACTCACTACACACATCAGTTATTGGTATGGAAGCTCCACTTCACCTAAGTATAGAAAAGGCAAGGAAAGCCTTTTATTTTATTTTTTTCTGTAAATCCTGTCAGGCTAAGTTTTCATGAGACACTATGAAAAATTTCCCTAACATATATTTGTCACACATTCTGCATTCTCTTTCATTACTAATTTTATTTTATTAAAAATGCAATTGACTCTGTCTGGCAAGACTATTTGTATTGATTTACAACTTATAATGAAATACAAATTACAGCAGTTTCTGAGTTAATTGCACCTTTGGCCTTGTTTTTGACTGCAGTAAGGTTTTCCCAATCAGTCTCAGACACCTGGCCATCAACCTTCTGGGACCAGCATTCTTGCCCTAGACATCTCTGGTCTCCTCCCTGCGGACAAGTGACAAAAATGCCAAGTACTTGGGATCTTTCTACTCAGTTTGACAACTCAGCAAGTCCAGGATCAGGTAAGCACCCAGCCTATCTCCTCCAGGAAATGACAGATAAAGTAAACATCTCCAAAATTGTCTGATTTAGAACAGAAACCTTACATGGAAAAAAAAATTAAGAGAATAAACACATCTGAACATGTCCTCTTTGTCTGGGAGCTGACAAAAACTAAGATGCAGAACTTGACAAGGTTAAGGTCAAATCCATAAAAGGATTTATGTGCCTGGATCCTCTTCAGTAGACTCCAGTACACGGGGGAGAGAATCAGCTCTTGACAAAACCCTTGCTTACAGCCACAGAGAACCATATCCCCCCACTGGGAGTCAAAGCCTGGTGCTCTTTCTTGAACAAAAACACAGGGAAAAATTGCTGTTGACAGAGAAAGATTCTCCCATTACCTCTCCACTTATAAAACTCCTCTCCACATTTATAAAATATCAAGTAGATTAAAATAAAAAAGGGTGAGGAGTGGGGAAGGTGATAGAAAAAAGGAAATAGGATCTAAAGGCTTAAATCTCTCTTATAGTCACCACTCAGTAATTTTTTTCTCTGTTTCTCTTCCACTGAAGTTGCAAAATCGTTGTCAAGATGTCCTAAGAAGTCCTTAGTCCCTCTAATGTGTACAATATGATCCAATGCCATTTAAGACCATTGCATTTGCATCTGTTTAGTCCCTAGCCAATACACCCATCAGTACTTGTAAGGTTCTGTGTCTTCCAAAGCTAGGAAAATTAGGAGTGCGTGTCTGCCATTTGCTGCAATTCTGTTTGAAGGCCCAACCTCATCCTAAGCCCTGCTCCAGGAGCTTTTACACACATGGCTATACTGCCTGACTCTGCAGCTTTGCTTATCTCTGAACATACCTGTACCCACAAGGAAAGATATCTTTACCCAAGAAGAAGGATATCTTTATCCAAGAAACATTTTGCCAGTCACCATGCAGAGTGACTACTATGCCTATAAATCCTAACCAAAAAGAGGGTAGGATGTGCAGGATGGTAGCACAGCTCAAAACACGTCAGTTCTTGGCTGATACCTTTCTTTCCTCTTTTATGTTTCTCCCTGCATCCCCCCCTTGGAGAGTACAGGAGGATCCTTGCAGGAGCATGGACAGTTTACATTTCCCTCATGAACAAATAACCAAAACATAAGCCTGGCCCGTTCAGCTACTTAGAAAAAGTATGGCAGATACTTTTCTATAGATATATCAATAACAGGGACATTTTTATGAGGACTTGACAGGCTGCATGATATCAGTCAGAAAGAGGTTTCCTCCCACTTGCAGGGTTTGCAGTGCTGGAGGTTATAATAGAAATGGACATTAGCTAATAACCCTTTTGGGAACTCTAGGATGGAAACTATGACACCTTTCATCTCCTGTAAACAATCAAGGGTTTTGCTTGAAAGATTTTCTTTTGTGCCAAAAAAAGTCAAAAATCTGAGGAGTGAGAGGCTGTCAGCAATGCCTGGAGTGAGGATACAGTGTGTGGAAGGTACAGTTGAGAGGGTGACAGCAAGGAGTCTGACAGGGCTCGTAGTTTCTTGCGCCTTCCTCTTATTTATTGCACAGCTCTGATGAAAGCTGCTAACTGACAAATCATGTATCAGAATCTAACTAGTTACTAGTAGCTAAAGCTAGTTACTTCTAGGATAATCACTAACATTTGATTAAAAAAAATTTAAGGAAGTTAACCACTGATATTAGTGGACTGTTGCCATTATTTATTATTGAAGTGTTTCATGAAAGCACACTGGGAAAGAAGGCCTACTAGACTTTGTTATCTGTGTTTATACTTAAAAGTTTGTTTATGGTTCTATTACTACCAAGAAGAATAAAGTAGCCTAGTGCTGGTAACAAATATTAAGAATATTCCAAATAAGTACTGCTTCAAGTTCACCTTTTTGTTCTATTGTATTTGCTTTAGACACTAATTTTTTTTCTCAAGCAGTCCTAACTCAGATATGGTTAAATTTAGAATTTCTAATTTTTATTGCTTACAAAAACCACACATTAAATATACATCAGCTATATCATCATTTGTCACCTACACTGATGATAGTACAATTAAACCCTAACTTTGTAGAAGACTTGTTAAACACAACACATTCTTATGCAATCCTTTTCATAATTCTATTTTCCTTTCTGTCCAGTGGATAATACCATTAGCTTTTTTAAAATATCAGGGGCATTCCTGTACCTGTCATAATTCAGTCATGTTCTAATGAAACTTACACCTATATTTTCCATTTTTAGCTTTTTAAAAATTAGACTAAGGTCAGAAAGCAAGGCAATTTCTTGAGCTCTATAAACACTAAAACAGGATTGCTTGATGGTATTAATTTCTTACTCTTCAGAGAATAAGCCATTTGAAGAATTTGGGACTGGAGGGAGAAGAAAATTCCAGATGAACTTTCCAGCTAAGAATATGAGCCTTTTGTGTTCCAACAGCTCTTAGAAAGACCTTGAGGTTTCAAAGACACAATCTATTTCCACGTATCTTGTAGTACTGACAGATAGCAAGGAAAGAGATGGACGACCATTGCACCATGACTGACAGATTTTTCCTTTAGAAGTATGCCTTCCCTTGCCATATCCGTCCCACCTCTGGCTGAAGTGCACTGCATGCACAGTGAGCATGCAAATCCCAAACCCCCTTCCAATGCTTCACTGTCACATGTAAGGGAGAGAATTTATGACACTGTGCTGATTCAAAAGATGTGGCATGAGAAGTAAATATAGAAGTGGACTGAAAAATTAGTGCAAAAGGCATAACTGCAGGCTTTATTGTCTCTGTCCTGTTTGATTTACTTTGAAACTTTTAGTATTAGTGGTATGCAGCAAGCTCCCAAATTGCTCTGAATTAAGCCATTCCTACAAAAACATCTGTGTCATTTCCTCTCTCTGTTGTTTACAAGCAAGCCCAAGGATGAAGAATCTCTCTCCTGATAAAAGATTCAAGGGCTGAACAAGGATTTAAGGGACACTAGAGAGAGATTCTAAATTATATTGTGGGCAGGGATCTCTCCTGTCCCAACAGAATATTGTCATCACTGACCCACAGAAACAGGTTGTCTCTTATGCTTAATCTTAGATCCTAAATCATTGAATAAACTGTCTCGAACAAGAGGCACAGAAAATGGCAGTCCTGACAGTAGCCTGAAGATTGTTTCTTTCTCCTAAGAAATTGTAGAAATTATCTCAAAACTCCTCCAGCTGAGAAGGATACCAGATGCTGGACTATGAAACTAAGGATTCTGTGCATAACATCTATACTGCATCTAGAAGGGGGGAGACTAGAAATTTACAAAATAAGCTTTGAATATTTCCATAGGAAAGTTAGATTAGGACACAAAGAGTCTTCCATAGAGGAGCAGCAGTAGAAAAGAAGGGAGTTAGGGTTATTTTCCCTCACACTTTTTATGAGGGCTTAGTACTGCAGTACAGGTAGGATACATGTACAACCAAACAGCTGTAAAAGCTTTAAAAAACAGGATACAAAAGTGAGCAGGCAAGAAACTCCACAGACTGCAAGATTCTAAAACTGGAACTGGTTGAAGGGTATGTGGTGTATAACAAAGGGAAGACTCTGGCTGGATCATTCAGCCTAATTTTCAATAAGTTTTTGAAAAAAGTGAATAGAATGGCTTCTCTAGATCTCAGAAATGTTGTTCAGTGTCATTAAATATGCTCAGCAATCAGTTGGTACATATGATTGCATCTTGCCCTCAGTTATGTGACAACAACTTCCCCTTTAATTAAATGGGATTGCACCTGTGCAGGTAATGATACAATTGGGCCTATAATATATAATAAATACTCAATATCTTTGCCAAAAAATCATTTAGTTGCATAATTTAGTGAATGTTAAATAATTATTAGGAACATATTTACTGAAATTCAGTTGTTCAACATCTATCTTCATGCAAATTATCGTTACACTTCGATAAATATTCATAGTAATCAGTGTGTATTTAATTAACATACAATAACTTTCTCATTAAGTCTGAGTTAAATCCTTTTAAGGGGGGAGCTTTTCATTTAAAGTGTTACTGGAAATCTCTCTTTGGAAGCTTACATAATTAATCTTATTTTTGGTTTCTGACCAAAAGATAGGGCAGTTGATGGCTGTGAGGGATTCTCTATTCATAGTATATGATCCTGTGCTTTGATAAAAATCAAGCTAAAGCATCTGGGCAGAAAACAAGAATGAACTAACAAATGTTTTATTTAACTTGCCTGTGATTTAATTTATTTCAAAATAATTTATTTGGACTTCATAAAATCTTTGAAGTCAAATGACAGAACAGTGAGATTTGCAGTGAGAGACTAAGTAGCAAAAAAATTCAAATTACATCAGAGAGTAAATCAGACTGAAGATAAAATTTGATGGCATCTTTAGAAAACATGTAATTCAGTCACTCTCCAGTTTTCATTTAATTTTCACCTTGTTTTACTGTTTTATGATTTGCTTGATTAGACCTAATAGTGAAATGTGTTCTTTTCTTTTGGTTTATGTACAATATCGACCTTCAATTATTAGAAATTGTTTCGTTTTCACCTTTTAATCAAATTTTGTAGGCTTTCCACTTTCTGTTCTCCTTATTTTTATTTTTTATGCAGAACTCTAAACTCTTTTATGGAGTAAACCAAAGAGTTTGATACATGTATGAAAAATAGTAATTTTCATTTATACCAATAATTTGTGATGTACCAGACATATTTCCAACCCCCTCCAAAAAGAGAAAAAAAAGCAAAGGGAATTAAGACAATAGTAAAATTCTGCATTCAGATAGAACAAAGACATTTCAAATACCTTTCAAAATGTCAAAGATCAAGATGCCCTAGAATAACCTCCTGAATCATACATACAGCTTCTCAGTTTGAGGTGATTCTCCAGTATTCCTGATGTCATTTACCACTGTCTGAGTGCTGTACACTCTAGTCTAGAGTTAGTTCTTCCTTCACAGTAAAAATTCAATCAATCATATCAAGCAGAACAGCATCAGCTGGGAAAAGCTAAAAATGCCAATATCAGAAGAATTACTAGCTTTGTGGTTAAGGCATTTTCCTGGATATAGTAATGCAGAGATTCCAGTTCATCCTGCAATTAATAAAGACGAAGAGTTAATGATGTCTCTAGTAAGTAATGGCCTATTCTAGGACACATTGCTTCACACCAGCAATAGTGTCTGAGGAAATCCTTCACAAAGAACACTGCACTGAAACGAATGCATTCCTGTGAAAGTGGAACTAGACTTTTCTGACACAAAATATTAATCAGAAAATCCACAAAAAGGTGATAAATGCACTTTTCAAAATTCCTTCTTCTGTTCATTCTCCACCTTGGGACATAGCCACCGTGTGAGCTAAGGCTGAGGCTGAGAGCTGTGTCTGGGGAAGCAGATCTGCTGAGATGAGCTGAAGATCTATGGATCTATGGATCTATGGATCCTGGGACCATTTCTGTATTTTGTGGTGATGCAGGTTTTGAATTGGCATGAAAGGCTCCACCTGCCCCTGCAGCCTCAACCATGGGGCCCTCAACCATCCTCTCCCTGCTCCCTCTAACATAAAACCAAATCTCAAAGTTTCTGTGTGCAGCAGAGGAGGAAGCCTTGTGAGTTCTCCTACCCTAAATATCTTATTGTCTGCATTGCCCTTTGGGAAGAATGAGATGAATTCAATACCTATCATCTAGCAGGGGCCATTGAGCTCTCAGATTTCCTTGGCAAATGTTCAAACTAATCAATGTACATAAAAAAGCACCAAAATATTGTTCAATTAATAAAAACAAACATACAAACAAACATAGAAACAAACCTCACAGTGAATCTAGATGAATTTGAACACCCATGATAAAAAAGAATTTGTGCAAACATAGGCATATAATGACATTTCAGGGGGTTTCCAACTGTCAGTGTAGAAAAGTCTGCTGTGAGTCCAGGTCACATTTGCCACCTCCACAAAGATATTGTCAGTAATGCAGGATAATACTAGATACCTCTGTTAAGGCAGCTGAATCACTTCCAAATGCTATATGCTTGGAACACAGCATCAAAGAACAAACAGGTACTCTGCATTATATTTGCGTGTAGGAGAATTGTGACAGATCTCATAACAAATGAACATATGCTCTGTAAGGCACCAAAAGTTTGAAGGACTTTGAAAGGAGCAGGAAAGACTTTTTTTTTCCCTTTTCTTATTAAAAAGGTAGGACAACCTACCCAGCCTTGGCACTTATGAAAGCAGTCACAAAGCTGAGGAACAATGACTGCTTCCACACACAGAGCTTGTTGCTCATTCACATTCTAATTTAATGCAGTTTAATTTTTCCATTTACATAAACCTTCTGCTTCATATATGATCATTTAAGTACTGCTAGCCAATGCATAAACCTTACCCAGGGCTCTTGCTTGGCTTTTTATTTGTTTCATACTCACCACTCTTTCTTTCAAAGAGACTGTCTTTGGGGACTTAGAACTCAATAATGGCTCCTTGTTTAATTTCAGTCCCCAGATTACCTATACTCCACAACTACATGGTATCCCACCTTTTTAATAGGAGGGATTTAAACTGGCAATAACTATTCATGCATGTGAGGTTATAGACTTATTTACACTAAAATAAGGCATCTCAAAGCAGTTTAAATTTTCCACATGAAGAATTTTTGTGGCTCTCAGATGAGTAGTGCAACACATCGCTTCTCATGTTTAAGTTTGGGAAAACCAGTCCTGTTCAAGCAGTTGTCTGTAGATATTTTAATTTTCTTTTCTTTATTACTGACTTCCTTGATCCTGTTGCATGGGATTCTTGCACTGATTTTGAAATCAAGGTGAACAGGACAAAGCTTTTAAAATGCAGTTCACCATCGTCTTTAACTTCTTAATAAATTTCTCTCCCAGACCTCCTCCCATGGATTATACAGAGCAAATAGGCTGTGTGTTTTACACTATATTTTACAGATTAAAAAATTGAACAAAACTCAATAAGAACATAAAGTAATACTAATTAAAATTATATATCAAGTATAAATTTAATCTTTAAAATGACTTTGATACTTAGGAAATGAGCTTCATAACTCGTTAGAGACTCTTCTGCTTTTGAGTTACTTTGCTTCCTTATTATTTAGCAACTGATTATGGTTTCTTCTCTCTATTCACTCCACTTGCTTTGTGTGGGAGAATGTGTATATACGTAAAAGGACACAAACATGTATGCATGTTTCTGCATTTTCTTATGAAAATAGCAAACACATACTACCATTTCTTCCTTCTTCCTGAATCAGTGCCTTATTGCTTCACCACATTAGCAAATTAAAAATAATTTCCAATTTTTTTCACAAATACCTAGTGGCTAAAGATTATTAATGCATTTGTTGGACTGGCATAAATTCAAAAATTGCTCAGTTAGGGAAGAATATAAAGCATTGATTGTTTACAATCAGATTTTGTAGTCTATATTTCCCTCATGGAGGTGAAAGTTTATCTCATTGTTAAACAGTGGTTATAATTTCACCACAACTATTCATCAAAACTGATATTTTGGAGCTGCAAAACATCACTTTCTGAGGCTACAAAGTAAGCAAGCTGTTGCCCCTTCCTTTAATACCCTCCTTTAAAAATAATAGCTGGCAGCAAGTTATAGTTTTATCTCACATATGTGAGAGCACTCCAATAAATCACTTCTGCTTGCAGCAATCATAGATTATGAGGCTTTTATGATCATGAAATAAGCCCAATAGTCCACTGCTGTTCTCAGAAGACTGAGAATTACTCTGTATTATTCTCTTTGTCTGGATGTATGAGCCTCTTGTTTCTCAGGGGCCAGTGTTCCATTTAGCCATGCTGCTGGTATGTACCCTGTATACTAGAAATGTTTTCTACAAGTTGGGAAACATTAGGGTGTTTTGTCAATTTCTGACATATTTTCCTATGAAGGAATCAAGTGCACTTCAGGTGTTTTAACTCCCTAAAATAATTCTTTTTGTTCTCCTTTCTTTTTCCCCAGGTAAAAGATAATCTTCTACAAGTGTTTTGAAATGCTTTGGCACTGCAAGTAGTACATAAAAGCCATTGGAATGGAGTCTACGAAGAAGGTTTATCATAATTCTTTCTTGGAACAATTATGGCAAATAGATACACTGATACTTTTGTATCTTTAGAACCGCAATACTTGGAGTGAAATGATTAGGAGAAGTTTCTTACTGGAAATAGATCTAAAACTGTGATTTTGATGACATTCTTAGCAAAACATTTGTGCAATAAGCAAGATAATGATGACAGATATCAAGGTCAGGGTAATTACTTTCTATATTTGGATTAGTATTACCCTGGGTGTTATATACAAACTATCTACAAACATCAATCTATTGCTGTCCTTCCTCAGGAACAGACTTTTCACTTTTATGAGCTTTAATGCATGTGCCAAAATAAGAACCAAAAAAAAGTATTTTTTAAACCCAGAAGGTTCAATATAAAAAAAATAAAGAAAAAGAAAAAAGCAGAGCAAAATTGGCTTTAAAGTTGCAATTATGCAAACTTGGAAATGCAGATTGCAAAAAGTATTTTATCCAAGAGTGTTGGGTGGTGGAAACTAGCTAGCATTCAAAAAAGAATTGGTGTGTCAGGTTCTTATTTACATTTCTGATACTCCTGAAATTAATAGATAGCTATTTGCTTTAATCTTTTCATATCAGCCACAAACTGCTTGTATATGTTTTATCATAATAATTTTGAATGGAATTGAATTTTATTCCAGCGGCATTCAGTTTCTAATTTTCAGTCCCAAGTTGTTGGATGGTAGCTGTGCTGTAGGGTGATATAAGAGCCTTACATAAACAGTGCTTCAGAACTATACATACATCTTGACTGGACTAAATCAACAGAGATAGTAGTGTGCTGATTCAAAGGCACACATAAATGAAAAATGTTTCAAAGCCAAACTAATGTGATCTTCCGAGCTGTGAGTTAAATTTAATGTTATAACAAAAGACAAGGTCAGTAAAGTAAGCCTTATTCCTTCAGATTCTTTGCTTTAATGCTATTAAATGTCTGGACACAGTAAACTCAGTAAATGCCCCCACCCCCAACAGATCTCCTTCTGAATTATTTGTCTTTGAAATTACTCATTTTTTCCTCCAGCTGTGTTGCAATGTTCAGCTGAGGCTATAAATAAACAGCTCTTTCAAATGTCATTGGCTAATATCATCCTATGCATTGATCATGGAATTACGCTTCCAAGTTTCTATTGCATTGTGAACTGGATGTTCCTGGCCTAAAATGTGTGTAGCTTGTGGCAATTAGGTATGAACACTCTTGATTTCACCAGGTTTTACAGCTTCTGTATCATCAGTCACAAATTTAAATTTTCTGCCATTTTCATACAGTAAAGTCATGATAAAATGGTCCTTAAGCTACAAAGTGAAGGGAAAAAAATACTCTTTATCTCAGTGGTGACAACTTGTCTCTCTCTATTTTTCATCCAAATAAGTAGAGTGCTGTAAATCCTGTCCAGAAGACATAGACTGGAAGAATTAATCAAAGGTTTGTTTATGAGCTATTTGGAGCAGATAAAATGTTGTGTTGACAACACAATTTACAAATTATCTCCTGGCATCAACTGGAGGGGAGCACCTGATCCTCATGTCAAGGAGAGCAGATCCAAGTCCCAAGGGAAGAGCTTTAGCCAGTGGGGTAACCTCCTACACAAATCCTCTGAGGATAGTCTTAGAAAACTAATCCTGGCACCCAAGCATGTGCACTGTGACACAAACATTTCACCAGGGATGAGGAATGTTCACTGTGCAAATACTGAGCATGCACATTCAAGTGGGTCAGTTTGCTCAATAGGACAGGTTATCACTATCTGAAGAAAACATATGACCTGAGACCCTCCAGCTTCTTTTGTGTGGAAGTTGTCACTAAGTGAATGGTTTTTATAGATAAACTTTTTAGGACACCATTTAGGTTCCAGATTTTGCAAAAGTTCTCATGGATATATGAAAGGAAAAAAATAATCCCAAAACAAAAACCAGTAAGACCACTCAAAAAAAAAAAACCTCCATAAACTCGAGCCAGCAATATGTCCTTGTGACAAGGGTAGCCAATAGCCACCAAGCACATTAAAAAAAATTAAAATACTGTGATGGTTATCAGATACTGGAACAGGTTGCTCAGACTCTTCATCGTTTCATCATTGGGGACATTTAAAATCTCAACTTTCTTTGTAAAAAATGAAAGTATAGTCTTTGAAAAGTTTTATATGCACATCCATCTTACCATATTTGCTTACATACTGTATATGTACACATACACACATGCATTTCTATAAAAATCCTTAAGACCTTAAGATAACTTGTATATTTTGAGGTACATGGAATTCTTTTTCTGGTAATATACACGACTTATGTATAAGATTTTACTCCAAAGGATAAGATTAGGATAGGACCTAATTTTTTCCAAAATCAAGGCCGGCGCTTGAAGTGGCTGATGATTTGCTGAGCCTAGCTTTGCACTAAGCAACAGTGAGATCCAGTGGAGAGAAGCAATAACATTTTTAAGGGTCTTGGTTTATAAGAGAAGCAGCAAAACTATGGCTATGAGATTCTGAGCCAGACATCGTTAACTGCTGAATAATGGGATCCAGGAACTGCCTTTTTGGAATAAACCCAAGGAAATGCACCTTGTGTGAAATATGGAGTCAGACTCTTTAATAAGGACCCACAGTGATAGGACAAGGGATAATGGCTTTAAACTAAAAGAGGGTAGATTCAGATTAGATATGAGGAAGAAATGTTTTAAAATGGGACTGGAACTTTGATTTGTGAGAACTATGGACTGGTTATGCAAAGACAGGACTACAGACAGCAAGTCAGCATTAGATTCAAGATATTTCTGTGAGTGTCTGGGTTTACCAAACCCAGCACATTTCTCAGACATCTTTAAAGACGACAGACTGGATTTTCATCATCTGTGAGTTTAGTTGCCAACAAGTATTAGGTATCTATTAAAAGAAGAGAAAAAAGGTAAACAATGCTATGAGGATTGGTTTGCTTCATCTTGTAGAAATTCCTATTCAAACAGTGTGAGACATTAAAAATACAAGTGCTTGAGAATTTTGCAGTACTCTGCAAATTGATTCATTCAAGAATCAATGAATTTCTTATTGTTTGGACCAATTCATTTGCAGAAGACGCAGTATTTCTTATTGTTTAAAGCAATTCATTTGCATGAGCTGAATACTCCCATGCTACAAGATGCTGAAATTGTGAAAAGTAAGCCCTTTTTTCATGTACTGCAAGCAACAGCATACAAAAATAAACCATGATGCAAAAGATTTCATTAGATTATTAGATTCTTAGAGATTAATATTAAAAAATGACAGCATCCTTTGTAACAATAGGAGCTTTCCTTTGCAACAGCTAGTTTTAAAATGGAGTTTTGTTGTCCTTCTTATCATTTAGTACCAGATGAGAGTTATAAGAAAAGCACAACCTCTATCCAACAGCTGGGAACCCCAGCTTCATAGATAAGAAAGGTTGTGTGAGTTCTGACAAAAAAATGAAATGTCCTGAAAAATTTTCTAGGAATAATGGGACCTATATAGAAATGCAAAGGACAAATTAAGAGATTTGTATGGCCATTAATCTTATGTTTTAGGCTCATCATCGAAAATGTGCACCTAATTCAGGCTTGCCATAACTTATGCTTTCTTTTACATTTCTAAATAATCATAGATAGATATTATTTGGCATTAGGAAAAAATTAAATGCAGTGATCAAAAAACCAAAAATAATTGGTTTGAGCTGAAGCTTTCAGGCTGGTATGTTGGCATTTTGGATGTTAAATTGAATGTGTGAAACTTAAATGCAAACCTTTTTAGTAGAACTGTGTGGAAAAGGGCATCTAGTGTACATTTTAAGACCTCTTTTCAGCTTATTTTTGGAAGAGAACAACTTACACTTCCTTTACTGTAATTTGTAAAGTTTTAGAGAATTATTGCTAAGCACTGCAACCTAAAGTCCTTGAAAATATAACTACCTAGACTGGGAATGAATATATCCTTAGCTGCCACCACCACGCTCCTGTCCTGGCTGAAGGACTCTGAACAAGGCCATAAAACATCTTAGCCCCCAGGCCTCTTTGGTCCAGCTTCAGCAATGTGTTTTGGCTCTCTCAAAAGGTCCTGAAGAGACACTGATTATAGCTTGGAAACAAGAAGCCTCTGTAAATTTAGATGTTAAGTCCTTCACAGACTGTTTTTGAAATTGATCTAATACGGCCCAAGAAAATAAAACATTACACTTACATACATTTACTTAATCCTTCTCAGTAATATTACTACAAAAATAAATGCATTTATGAATTTATGAAACAACAGTTGCTCTGCATACTATCTACTGCAAGGTGTCCCTGAATTACCCTGAGTGCAATGGTGGAGCACCCCTTTGATCAATAGTCAGTGTGAATTCACATTTTTTTTCCAGCCATTTACTTGGAAATCTTTAATAACTCCCGTCTGAGGTCCTGCAGTAATCAAAACTTTCCAGGGGAACAAAGGCCAAGGCACTTTTCAAAAGAAATATTTATCATCTTATTTTAACTTGAAACAAAAATAGAAGCTGAAACATGGCTGTGGTCTTCTCCCAACAGCAGCGTGCTGTGGGCACTCCTTGATGCAGCTATGAGTAAAGGAGAGGCTGATGTGCACTAAAAAGTAGGAAACTAAAATTTGCATCAGCAAAGTAGAACATTCTCACCCATACAAGTCCCCATTAAGGAGATCTGTAGAGGGAGGTTATGTAACTTTACATTCTGGAAAGAAATGAGGCTCAGAGAAAAGCAACTAGAGAAAGCCCTGAATTATGCAGCTGCAAAAAAACCCAACTGGTTTTCTATTACTGTATAAATCAGTGAGTTTCTAGAATTCATGTGTTAGTAGATGGATGCTGTGAATATATTGTAAAACACAAAACTAAAGGTTAAGTATTTTCAGTTAGCTAAGAAACATGTGAATTGCTTGGATTTAAAAAATAATCCTTATGTGACTGCTTATTAAGGTTACCACAAAACCTCTATATTGAGAAAAGCGTTCCTTGGGTTTTAAGGTCCAGTACATTTGAAAGGCACTAGTAACTCATATTTATATTTCTCAACATTTTTATTAGAAAAGATTTTTTCTAACAAAAAGAAGCATTCCTAAAAAAGTCATCAGCAGTGCTGTTTGTAGCAAGTCTTTGGAATATAACAATAAAAAAGTTGTCAAGCTGTGGAATCACCTTTTCCTTGACTCTTAAAATTCCACTTGTGTTTAACTCAAGTATCAACATGCATTTTTTGATCACTACATCTTTAAGGCAAAATTCAGCATTTTGCAAAGGTGTTTTTGACTGTCAATATTTTAAAGGCTTAAACCCAGCCTGTTACCAACATAACAAATGTAAAATAATGGGTGTGCTATTTAAAATGCTTAAGAAAGTGGAGAATGCACAGGAAATTTTGCTAAGTGACACCATGTGCTACAAGTCACTTTCCATGGTACCTGGTTGACTCAATAGCAGTGTAATGTCCCCCATGCTTTATATTTCTGTTGCAGTGGTCATGGAGCTGTTGGGAAAGCATTGCTCTCGTACCTAATGAGAATTTTAAAAAGTTAAAGTTAAAACGCTGTCATTTGTTCATAGAAGCCAAGTCCTAGAAGGGTTTAAGAATGCCAAATTTATGGTTACAAAGTGTCCTTGAGGCAGACCTTATCCAAAGCTATATGCAGAGAACTGCCTCTCTCAGCCCTGTGAGTGCACAGAGGTGGAACAGACTCAAGATTGTGTGATTGATTACATGTCTGTCTGCTTCATTTTGCACCACAGATAACTTACTTTTAAATACAGGCTTTCTCTGGTAATTATAATAATTGGAATTAGGTAGTTGCATTTTTATGCATTTATCAAATATTTGAAGATATTTATCATCCATCTCACATTTCATAATTTAGAAATGAACTGCAGAGGACAACTGAATTACAAAATCTTTCCTATTTATGCTCCCTCTTCCCTCAGCCTTCTTCATTAAAAAGAAAAAAGAAATTAGAAAAATAAAGACAGGTCCTGCAGAGATGGTTCCTTATTCCTGGGTTATGTTTCAAAAGAGCTCCAGTCAGGGACAAAGGTCCCCTATGAAGAGCAGCTTGCAGGATAGATGCTTTTGATTGTGCATTTCATAGGGATGCTATTTCTTCCACAGCACTTCCATAATGGCCTGGCACACTTCAAATGCAATGGCAATATAAATGAGGAAAATAAATCAAAGGCATTTGGGGAAACTAAATTCTTTGGATATAAATTTTGCCTTTGGATATTACAAACACATGAATCAAATATGGATGCTAAAAGAAGTGTGGAGTGAGTATCCACAGGAAGTATTCAGTCTTAAATTACTCATTGCACACAGCAATTAGTTAGGCAACAAACATTTTCAGACATTACTCACAGTGTAAAATAACCTTTAATAAACTCAAAGGAAGTACAGACTATCCAGTGTGATACATAACTTTTTAGGCATGTTCACCAGATACAGTCACTGAGCGCACCACAACTCATTACAACTCACTCAAGAGAAAAGCAAGTGCTTTGTACACTTAGGAATCCTTTCAGTCTATATGTAACATAACTTTGCAGATATATTTTGAGGAAAATAAAGATGATTAATTAATTATTTCAAAATTCAATTCCAATTAAAAAATCCCCTCTCCATTTCAGTAATACTCATCACTAAGGTTCTTCTCTTCTGCCACTAAACCTATTGAGCCTCACGCACAGCAGCTAGGAAAGAGAAAACTTCTGGTCTTCATGCCAGGATGCACATTATGCATTTGGAGACAGGGTATTTTTGTTTCCTGCAGCACATTTAATATTCCTCAGAATAAGGCTGTGTTACTGTACTATGCATACCCTACTGAACCCCTGACAACTCGGGAAAGCTTCAGCTGGAAAGAATGTTTTGCTTATGGCCCACTAGTGGCTCAAAGCAGAGAGGGTGCTTAAAGACATGGAGATTATCTGCCTGTCTGAAGGGCTGCCCCAAGGCTCCCTGCTGCCCTCTCACACAGCCTAAGGCAGTCAGACATCCAGGGAAATGCTTCAGCTTCAGAAGCTCTGCATCATTTTTACATCATTTATCAAGTGACTGTTTAAGATTAGATCACCATTTCTAATAAAAAGTAATTTAACTCAAGCCATTAACAAGAAGCAGCATATAAGTTACACATTTATATGAAGTGAAGCAAATCACCTACAGCACCTGCAAAAAATTATTTCCTAATTATTTTTACACAAGAGAAGAATGGGAATCGTTAGGAAGAGAGGCTGTTTTGCAAAGGAATCCAAAGTAAATTCATTGTGTAATTCAGAACTGTATTAATATTTCTTCCATCTATCTTCTTTGACATCTTGATTTCTTTGATAAAAGATGCAAGTGTTGCAAATATGCCAATACAAATCAAACTTGCTGTCTAGCTCCCTAAAGTACTAACTAGAAGAATATTAAAAGAGCCCATTACACTTTCTTTTTTAAGCCCTGGCACTTTCTATTCCTGCTTGCTTTTTCTGTTTCTTCCTCTTCTGCTTAAAGTCTTAGCTCTGTGTAACCACTGCTAAAGATACAGACCAGGTCTTGAAGGGCAAATACTCTAATTTAAGATAATTTTCAACAAGATTATAACAGATCATGAGGGGAGCAAAGGCTAAGGAAAGACCCTGTCTAAACATACGTGTATTACTATCTCTGTGTGCAGTTTGTTTCCTCTCCCCTTTTAAAGAATAAAGGTACACAACACCAAAATTGGGATATCTTTATTCAGTTTGGGGAATGCGGAACTAAATCAGCCAGTAGCACAAGAAAAATAATAGACCCCTTTAATCTTCATTCTCTTTTTCTCATTCTTGTGTTTGAAAATAAAGTTGCAGACATATTTTATTTTTTTCTGGTGTCGTTCAAATCCAGGCTGATTCAGGGTTCAAGAATTCACAACTCATATACGCCAGAGTAAATGTCTCTACAGGCTGTGAGCTCTTACTAACAGAGAGGATACAGTGCTCTTTCTGCTGCATTTGCTCTATTAATTGCAGGAATGTTTTCTCTGGGAAAACTGGGACATATCCTCAGCACCATTTTCTACAGACAGTGTGTGAATCTCAAAGCTATAATCCATGGTGTTCAAGTCTCCTACTTAAAAAGGCACAGATTTCCCATGCTTTTTCTGTAAGATAAACTTTTAAAGGTACCTCATTTTTCAGTTATTGAACTGTTAAAGTCTGCTTCTTTCTACCATGCATTGTATTATCTCTGGTCCTTGAACAACATGCTGGTATTTACAAGCACATAGTATGGTTTTGCTTATAAAGGTCAATCATTCTGAGATATTAAATGACTTCACTGACTATGTAGGGGATTTTATTGATTGTACCTTGGGAGAATATTTCCATTTTTTTGCTTTTTATCTATTTATTCACTGGATTACAGATGCTTTAAAGCCAATTAGAATTAATACCAAAAATGTGAGCTATCTCACTGCTTACTTTCTGTATATAGGTTTTCTTTCACTTCTACCAATAATGATTTATGCAAAGTCACCAAGACAGCTATTGCTTCCATTGTGGAGTTTATTATCTCCAAGATGAGCAGACAAGTCATTAAGCTCCCACAGAAGGATTAGCATAGAGAAAGATCACTGCATTGTGATTTTCTGGTTACATGGTTCAATACAATGATGGTTTAAGGAAGGAAAAGCCAATTCTAGCATTGTCATTATAGAACACTCTATGTTGTCAATAGGTAGTTATAAATACTGTCTCCTGTAAGAGCTACTTGTCCATAAAGAGGTCTTTCTATCATGCACCAATGTGATCAGTAGTACATGGAAATAACTTGTGGAGAAAGGATTTATATTTCATATTCCTCGGGGTGCTGGTGGATAAGAGGCTGGACATGAGCCAGTAATGTGCATTTCACACCAGAAAGCCAAGTGTGTTCAGGCTGCACCAAAAGCAGAGTGAGCAGCAGGGCAAGGGAAGGCATTATGTCCCTCTGCTCTGCCCAGACCCACCTGCAGTGCTGCACTCAGTTTTGGTGTCCTCCACATAAAAAGGGTGTGGACTTCAGTGTGTGTTGTGAGACACCCCAACGGGCTGCCAGGGCAGCTGTGGATGCTCCACTGTTGAAGGCCAGGTTGGATGGGGTCCTCAGCAAAGTGGTCTAGCAATAGGTGTTCCTGCCCATGGCATAGGATTTGGAAGTAGATGATCCTCAAGGTACCTTCCAGCTCAAACCATTCTGCAATTTTCTGAGTATCTAAAAATATTTTTCCAATTGTAACTTTTACTCTAAAAGTCCTGTAATGACGCAAACCTTCTCTTGAATGTTCTCTTCACACCCGCATACATGTTCTGGTAACAAACTAATTTCAAGTAACCAGCAAAATTCATCTCCTCTTAGGGATCAAATTCTGGGTACTTTGCTCCAGCATTAATTCAAAATGCATCCTACACCTTGCACTGAATATTTCCTGTCTGGCATATCTTGTGGCAAATTTTTGTATCTACTGCAAACCAGAAACATGGTGTTTAGAATTTTCCCACTTGATAATGAAGGTAAATAAGAGAAAACAAAACATCTTCAATAAGGTTACTTTAATGACTCTGAAACATGGGATTCACACAGATTCAAGGGAAGGCAAAAAAGAAATACAATGCACTTATTCCTGAAGTGAAGAAAAAATGGGAAGACAGTGTCAGGGACTGGAAAGGGGAGTCTGTTCCAAGACATCTTGGAGACTTGGAATGTGTGGTAGGGCATGGGTCAGGCCTTGCTCTGTTGAGCTTCTCTGCCCCCCATGCCCAGGTTGGAAGGGACCTTAAAGATCATCTAGTTCCAAATTAAATGGCTAAGAAACACACCCTTACACATCATTTAGGTTCTTGGGTAAGAGCATCTGTTCTAGACCTGTATGACAAAGTTAGACATGCTGCTGGTTTGTGGAAGAAGTCTTTGATGAGACCTTTTGACCCATGGTAAATTTACTGACTTCCAGAAGAGTGTGCCACAGTTCATTTAGGCTGCAGGAAGTAATCTCCCAGTCATCATCTCACCAGTATCCACTGGCCTAAAAGGATGAAGTTCTAATGAAACATTAAAAATTAACAAAGAAAAGTTTTATTTGATAAAACTTCCTCTGCAGTAGGGCAAGATACATGAATTAATAGTTTCTAAACCCAGAAGGGGCTGTTAAGATACCTTTGTAGTTATCATGGGGTAGAGCACCAAAATTCTTCCATGTATTCAGCAACTGTTTTGACTACAGGAGTCTTTAAAAAAGATCATTTATGCTGATTTAAAGGGCTACACACTGGAGAATCTGCTCTGTCTTTTAGTAACTTTCTGCAGCCGCTGAATGTTTTCACTCCTAAAAAAGTGTGCCATACTTATTTTTGTCAGAATTCAGCTTGCAACTGTTGGACTGTTTTAGGGCCTTTATCTCTTAGATTAGTGTCTGCTGTCAAAAGAGCTGCCTCCTGTAAGTACTGCCTTAAGTTATGTCTTAAACAACTGAAAAGATGAGTGTGAAACAGCCATTTTGAAGTGTATGAGTGATAAACTCAAAGTTTTATGCAAATTTTTGCTCTTGATATTTTTATTCTGTTCAAACTGAAAAAGTTAAGCATGTCATCAAATACATCTGTATTTGGAATCACCAACATTAATTCAGAAGAAAACTGAACTTTGTTATAACTTTATTTAATGTTCTTTTCTTTCCTTCTGTATTGTTTTGAAAAAATATCAAACTTTATACAGCAATGAAAAAGTACTTAATATCTTACGTTCATTTTTGTATGCTCATTTAAAACTTTTCACTTTCTGTATTTTCAATAAAATGATGTTTTTATGAGTCATAACTTTAAGACCATATTATTACAAAGAATAAATTTTATAGGAATATGCGCTGCATTAGAGCTTTCAAGTGCTCAACATTGTGTTTTCCATGAAAAGATACTGATTTTAGAAATGGGGTTCATTATGATGTTGGAAATATTTGGAAGGCTTGAGAAAAGGGTATTTTTATAAAATCTTGTCAGTGGAAAGATGACTAGTATGTGCTAAAAATTAACAGGGGTTATTTAAGGCCTAATTAATTCCTCTGGGCTTTTAAGATATACTGAGCTTTGTAAGTGTTCACCACTAAATATTCTGCAGCAGTGCTTATAGTGTATAATGAATAACACTCAGCAGTGATAGCACAGCATCATCCTTATTCCTTCACAGCAAGTTTTTCTCAATTCATTCATCATGTCTCTCAGCTTCTTACAGTTACTCCATAAAATCAGCCCCACTCTATATTCAACAAAAAGGTTATCAAAAATAGAAATGACTTGAATGTTAAATTTGTTTAGTAAGTATTACAGGTCTATGAATATGGAACACATGAGTTTATCATATGGAGTAGAGAAATATCCAAAGGGGACCAAGATCTGTCAAGTCAAATGGAAACCCAAAATATCTGTTCCCAAGCTAACAAATTCTTTCAGAAATATAGGTTCTTGTTTGGGTTTTTCACTTCTGGTGTTGAAATGGCCCATGTTCTCTGATATTAGTGCTTTAGTTTCAGGAAGGCATTAGGTTTTTAATACAGCCCTTTAACCAGAATTCTGAAGTTAATTATCAGCAACATCATGATCCTGTTTTAGTATTTTATTATAGATATCTTGGCTGTCCTGATGCTGTCTAAATAAGAACTGGAGAGCATGGAGAATTGTGCATTATGTCCCTTAAATGTTTATACTTGCAAATGGCTTTTAAACCTCTCTCAAAGCAAGGGGAATTTTAAGGTAAATGAGGCAAATTTCCTTTCTTAGGCACAGATGATAAACAACAAAAATACTGGAGAAAATTTCTTACTGAAAGCACATATAGTAGTGGTGTTTGGAAGCAATGAAAAATATGAAATTAGTTATACACTAGAAGAGCGGACAGTAAATTAAGATAAAGCATTTAACTGTTCAAAGACCAAGAAACATAAAAATCAAAGTTAATACAGTTTTTCTCACAGCTGTAGAGTAGCCCAGTAGCCACTGAAAAAGCTCATTAATTTCAAAGCAATTAACTATAATTAATATGACACCCCAGGAGTGTGTGGCCCTGAGAGATAATGTCAGCCCTTGGGTGTGACCTACTGTGTGATGTTATCTCAGCAGGACTCAAATTCCACACTCCTCCTGAGCTAATAAAATTAAGGTTCCTTCAGAAGGCCACTTTGGTAACTTTGGTTATTGAATTTAATTTCCATGGTCCAGAACATCAGTAACACAATGAGCATAAATATGAAAAAAGAATATATATAATAAACTGATCACAAATTGATTTAGCAGCAGAGGGAGAGGACAGAGTAGTCAAACCATGAACAGCATGTCACGCACTAGCAGAGCCTTGAAAAAACATTTGGAAACAAAACAAAAACAAGAGGCTTTGAACCCAGTTAGCAAAACTGTGCTATCTATCACACTTAATCAGACTGAAGCTATCACCTGAAACCACTGCTGTTTTGATTATATCTAATTTACAGTAAGAAAACGCAAATTCTTGCTGAGAACTTAAGAATTGGCGATAGCATGCTGCTAAAAATGTCCTTCAGTGCTTTCTGTAGACAGGGTTAATTTATGTTGTACCTTGCAGATGCAAAGGAAATACAGAAATGAGATTGGAGATTGCAAGGGCTGAGCTGGATGTTGGTTTGAGTACCACAAATAGGGTGAAGGAAAGGGGAGATTGATGCTGGGAACTGCTAAGATGACAAAGGGAGATCCTCTGGGTGTATCTGCTGCAGTACAACAGGGAATGTGGAAGTTGGCAAAAGAGGCAAGGTATCATGGAAACTATTTCTGTTTCACTGGCAAGCTGCAAATTGGTGTTGGTGTCCCTGGAGCAACAAAGCTGTCAAGAAACAATAAGGGGGGGGGGGGGCATTCAAGAAGATCAGAACATTTATAGTTGACTGAATCTGACGTGACCACACTAAGACAGAACCTTGGAAGGAATAAAGTTTGGGCCCCAGACCAAACACTGTGGAGCTCATTAACCACTTGTGCTATGCAGTGATGAAGCTGTGAAACAATGTTTTGTGAACCATCACCTGGCCATAAAGTGCTTGGTGATGCAAGGATCAGAGATTACTTTACTTCTGATGAAGTGAAGTGAAAATGCTTTAAAACTACCTAAACATGGAATCTTTCCCACCAGTAATAAAACTTGCTCAAAACAACATGATTATAATGACATATTGTTTTCTCAAAATACTCATTTCAAAATGTTCCAGTTTTAAGAATGTAAAAGAATCCCCTCTTTCTGTACATCATCATTTAGAGAGTCCAAATTTCAGCTTTATCTTTCAAGCTTTTGTAGTACTTGTGAACCTTGTTCACTAATGTATTTGATTGTAATGACATTCTTCTTCAGAGTTTACATTTCATGTTCTCATCATTAATGTATCTCTGCCTGATTATGTATGGCCCATGCAAAGGATTTTCTCTCTGCCTATAAAACATTCAATTCCAGCAGACTATAAAATAATCCTCTTACAGAGGTGTTTTTAACAGGTTTGAAGAAGGTATATAGCTGGGAAGCACATCATGTTAATGTTGAGGGGCTCAGTGTATCTGGGTTTATTATGATGTTAATTACACGAATGGGTTTTTCCATTTTTTAAAGGAATCTCTTCTTAGTGTATATTTAATAAGCAAAGTAGGCATTTATTGTTCAAAAATTCAAAATTCCTATCTACAAAAAGAATTTAGATCAACTTTTAACTAACAGAGTCTCTTGTTTTCCTCTCACTGTTAAGAAATCATCAAATCCCTGTACCTACAGATATCATTCTCTGAATATATTCTTTTTTGGTAACAAATGAGGTGACCAGATGTCCCACTTTTTCTAGTAAAAATGTAGTGTCCCTATTTTCTTTCTTCCTATATGGGTCACTCTATCCCAGGTTTCGAGTCCCTGTCAAACATTAAAGAAATGGCAACTCTTCAAGGAAAATATGAAAGAATTTTTCCTGAAAGCAGCAGGTTTGGATTTCCAATGTTTTAAACAGCTGTACAGCTTTGTATAAATTAAATCTTTTGGGATAAAAACAACAGCAACACAAAAATACAAAGGAAAGTTTAAAAAAGCAAAATAGATCTCTGCTACAGCTCCCAATGCAGTTCCACTCACACAGTCTGCTATGAGTGTTTTAATTTAATAATCATTAATCCATAGACCTGTAGCTGGTATATGGAGTTACATAATGCTTCTAATGACTCTGTTTGTTACTTACCTAATCCCTGAAGATTGTGATGGTGAAAAGAAGGTGTTCACTATTGAAATCTGGAGTTGAACAGGGAGACTGGTCCAGAGCTGCTTTGAAACTCTAGATAAGCAAAGGTGAAGAAGATCTCTGACAGCACCAAAATCAAACAGGGGATCATATTAAAGGGGATAATGAGGAAAGACCAAATTGTCCAAGTCTTGTTCGCATTTCTAATATTTGAAAAATTTGCCTTCCCATTAAATGTTAAGCTTGTAGTTAAACAACTGTCGTCTCTTTAACCATGTGTGCTGGCTGGGGTAGAGTTAATTTTGTTCACAGTGGTTGGCATGGGCCTATGTTTTGGATCTATGCTGAACCAAGGGCTGACAGCATAGAGATGCTTTTGTTATTGCTGAGCAGGGTTTACAGAGCTAAGGACTTCTCTGCTTTTTACACTGCCCTGTTAGCAAAGGAAGCTGTGAGGAGACACAGCCAGGACAGGCACCCCAACTAACCAAAGGAATATTCCAGACTGTAAAGCCCCAGCAGTTAAATATAAGGGGTTCACCAAGGTCCTTTAACCTTTAACTTGTGGTTAAATGAACCAAACAAATACTGACCAGATATTCTCAAGATGTCAAAATTATTTTACTGGCAAAATATAGAAAATCAAGGAACTTTGGCAAAATCCAATTACTAGAAAACATTTATTTAGCAAAATTCAATTAATAGAAAACACTTCTTACAGTATTAATTTGGCCCATTCAACTTAGCAAACTACAAAGCTGATTGATGTTAGTACCTAAAATGTTCCAATAAAAGTGAATTAGCAGAAGAAAGAGAGAAGGAAAGAAAATATAAGAAACATACATACATAGCTACCAATTCCCAGAATCCAGCCAGGATCACACACATGTCATGCTCAGGTTTAAATACCCAATGGCCTCTGTGGGCCCACCCCCTAGGTGGGACTTCAGGTCACTTGGCCTCTCAGGAAAGGGTTTGGCACTGTCTGAGGTGTGCCAATGACTGACAGCTCTGGGATACAAGCTCCAGGGGCGTTGGGCTGGGGGGATGCTTCACCACCTTGGCAAGGCAAGCCCGGCCTGCTCCCCTGCCACACCCCACGGGCATCCCAAAATGTCTGGAGAAATCAACCTTTCCAGTCTGGCACAGACCATGTGGCAACTTGCTCAGTATGCAAAGTGAGAGGAGGAAGGGGGACTTCGGGAGTGATGGCATTTGTCTTCCCAAGTCACCCTTATGCATGGAGTAGCCCTGCTCCCCCAGGGACAGCTGAACACCTGCCTGTCCATGGAAATGGTGAATGAATTCCTTGTTTTGCTTTGTTTGCATGCTTTTGCTTTCCCTGCTAAGTTTTCTTTATCTCAACTCATTCGTTTTTTGACTTTCACCCTTCCAGTTCTCTTCCTGATCATGCTGGCTGGGGAGTATTATCAACTGCCCCTGAAGGTGTGTTAACTGAGGTTCTTGTCAATAATAGATCTCTTGGGGCTGATTAGAATGAAACAACAGTAAATGTCCAGTGTTTATAAATATCTATATGGTAGGTTTATTTCAGAACAATTTGTTTGCAATGGAAAGGAAGTATGTAGTCAGTTTGGTTATTATCTGTAGAAATATAGCAATATAAAAACATAAAAATAACACTTAAGAAAATGTAAAAAAAATAAAGAGAAAGAAAGGATAAGAGTAGAAAGATATCATCACCCATGGATCGGTCCAGATGAGACTTGATTGTTGCAATTTTGGTGCCTGTTGTTTGGATTGTTGTCCAATCTTGATCCATTGGGGGTGGAGAAGCCTACAAAACACAAATTTCAGTGGGTTAATATACTGTCAGGATCAGGTGGGAAGGCCCAGGCACCTCCCCTAGTCAGAGAGTTTTACATTGTCTGATGTAACACTGTGGATCACGTGTAGTGCCCTGGTGGGAGGCTCCAGAAACAAGTCTGGGGATGCTTCAGGGGTGTTTGATGGTTGGTGACACCTAACACATGCCAGCTGTCTCCCAGGTCAGCATAGTGAGCCAGTTATGCCCCATCAGAAAGGATGAATAACTTTAGGCCTGTGTGTGAATGCCCCAATACCTTCCCCAAGGGGAGTTTTACACCTGAACCAGTTGTGTTAAGGAAGCCATAGGCGTAATAAAAAGCACCTTGCAAGATCTTCTTATTGGCCTCTTCCCTTATCTGGCTCAAAACTCAGCTGCTACTAACAAAGGTCAGTTTGTTGTGGTCAGCCTCCAGTGGTGGATGCTCCTCCAGTGGTGGATGCTCGCCCCCTCTGCACCTGAGCTGTTCTTTTGCAGATCAGGGGTTTCACCATGTCCAGAAACCTTCCTCCTCCCCTTCAGTTTGGGGAGGTGTGTGTACAAACCTGGCCTCAGCAGAGCACCTGCTGCTTTTGCAAATGGGCAGTTGTTTGAGACATTAATCTTTAACATTTCAGTCTCTCACAGGAGGTGAGCCAGCAGCTGTGTGGGACTTCTGGCTGGGGTTAAGCTAGAGCACCAATAAAAAGCAAGTGCAGCTGACATGTTTACAGGAAAAGTGGTTGATTGGACGCCAGTAAATGTCATTAGAAGGTGAGTGGGAAGTGGCCTATGGGGTTAAAATTTGTTGGAAATCTACTTCCAAAACACACCAGGGTTGGAAGACTAATATATGTCCATTAGGTGATTACTCATTCATTATTTCTTTCTTGAGTATAACCTATATCATAATTTTTCAAATTTATTTGGGGTAAGGGCAGATTATAACCTTTTGGAGGGCACATGGGTGGGGAGAATATACTCACTTGTTGCGGCAAGGAGTATTACTTACATGGATACACACAGTTTTATTTCAATCCTATGGAGATTAAAAGAAGAACTCAAGACAATGTTTGGAAAACATTTATCTATAGCCTTTTAAATGCTGTTCTTTTAAGTGTTAAATTTATATATTCCAGCCCTTATCCTCAGACCAGTGTGTTGCTCAAGGAGCAGTTCTTGGAGCAGAAGCTGAATGTCCTATTTCAATTATTAACACAGTTTTAGGAATTTTAGGACCTCCTTTTGATTTTTGTAGTGCTAAATAAAATTTGAATGTAGAGACATTAATTTCACATTAGCATATTTTTACATCATTACCATAAGGAACCTTTTTTCTGAGGCAATGGGTGAGAGCAAAAATCAGTATGTGATTTGTTTGTTTGCTTGTTTATTCAACACAGTTCATTCATCTTCTATAAAATAAAATAACTATTTCATGAAGAGGCAGAATGCTGATAAAAAAGAAATCTTTGAAAGGTAAGATTGATGTACGTTGTATCTGAGAGATAAACACTCAAAGAGGATTCAAACACAAGGCTGTCTGACTGCATCTTGACTGCCCACCAGCTGTCACGGATGAAGAATATCAGCTTCTAGCACTGAAGAGGAGGTGGCACTTTGCATCCTCTCTGCACTTCCCGAGTAACCAGGTATCACCTTATGGCTGAAAGGTTCTTTAAGGCTCTGTGGTGGGTGAACTGTGAAGGAAAGGAAAAAGTTTACCCCTGTGATATTTATTATTGTTTTCTGTCAGGGATATGTACAAAAATAATGAGGGAGATCCTTTGTTCCTTCCTACAGGAATTCCTCCACTCCAAAGTAATTGCTAGTGGCTGGTGCCTTTGCCTCTATCTGTCAGGTAGTTGTTTATTTCTGAGGTTTTCAGAATTACAGATTTTAGCCCAGTCCAAGGAACCATTTTTCCCTAAGAACAAAAGATGTTTCAGAAAGTAATAATTTTGACTGAATATGTCTCTCACATCAATAACACACTAGAGTGACTCCTCCAGCATAATGGGTCACTTTAAGCTTTGTCCAGGACGAAGGAGCCATTTGTGCTTACACTTATTTATAATACTAAATGGATCCCTTCTTTTCTAGGAAGCTGTTTCTAGGACAACACAATATTTTCAGGACGAAAAGAGTGCCAGGATCTTGTTCTACCTCCTGAAAACTAATCAAAGTCTTTTTCTCTGTTGCCACAGCCCCTGGCAGTCACAATATGCTTCCACAGTTGGGCAGTTGTCGAGACGAAACCACTGTCTGGTGAGTGAACCGTGGCTGTCTCACAATTTACCTGCCCTTCTCCATCTGTCTCCTCTCACCAGCTGTGCTTGAGCCCTTCAGGCAGGGACAGAAGAATTGGATGCACATAAAGTATCTATTCAGTGCAACCGGTGTAAATAATTGTGTTGGGGTTCTCTAGAAGACAGAGAAGGAAGATGAATGCGCTATTAAACTGATCCCCATCAAAGGGAAAGAGCAGAAATGATCCTTGTATCCAGAAGAAGTTAGAGAGTCAAAACTCTGTGTCCCTCCTTGGCTCCCACAAAACTGTATCAGGAGCCAAAGGGGACTGACAACTACAATTCCCTCTTACAGTTTTTTGTCAAGCTCTGTAGAACTGTATTTCAGAGTCTTTGACACTGACGGACTGACAAACACTAGGACTGTTATTTATTATATCAGCTACCAAATGGGATTGAATGCATGTTTCCTTCAGCTTGTCTTCATCCTAACCTCAAATATGGAGTTGCTGCAAAGTTTATTACATCTAAAATTACTACAGATAGTGAGGAAAGGTGGAATTTGTCGCAGATGATCACATTTGTTTTGCAAAAAGAAGTTTATTGTGCTTGGCATAGCAATAAGAAAGCCAGGCTAGCTGGCCAGTCAGCCCTAAGAAATAGTGAACAGCATCTGTTTAAGTCTCTGAAGTAACACAATTCATGCATGGCATTAGGTTATGTTGCATCATTTAACACAACATAAACCTCACTTACCTTTTCCTCCCTTTGCCACTTTCTTCCAGTTTATTCTCACTCCAAGTGGCTGCAAAAATGCATAACTGTCTTTGCTGCTTTAAAATTCCTGGGTTTTCCCCTCTAACTTTTTCAGCTAATGTAATCTTTTTTTGTCTACTGCCTTTGTGGGAACCACTGAACCCACATCCAAGTAGTTATCCAAGTTATCTCTCCCTTATGTATCTCCTCATAAGACTTCTTTATGGTTTTTTTTTTTGACTGAAGTCCTATACAAAACTAAATTGTATTGTTATGTCTGAGACATTGTCATACAGGATGAGGCACAAATCATATTTAACCAAATTTAATGAAAGATTGCCATCAGGTGTCTAAATGTCTCACTTCCCTGTTTAGTTGAGTTATGGCAAACAATAGTACTCAGAAACTTAACATATGTAACAATTCAACAGTTTTTTTATTATCTGGACCTGTTTTGTGCAAGCTCTATTGAACTAATTTATAATAATGGGATTGAAAACACCTTAATTCAAATATAAAATAGATAGAAATAGTTCTTATTTTTCTTGCTTCAGAATGATTGCTTCATTTAGAAATATTAATAATCTGATAACTGAGTCTCTTCATTATAACATAATGCTCAGTTGCATAGGGAGCTATTCTTTATTCAGTGGGTTACACTGCAGGGTATCATGGGGAGAGAAGATGTATTAGCCTGTATTCAGAGTTTATATAAAAAAATGAAACTGCAGAATAATAGAATTGCATCTTTTATATAGTGCTGCTATTTGAAAACAGAAGGACAAGTTTTAAATGGGAAATTCTAATCAGTATCTGCTAGAAAAGTCACATGTGCCTTTACCCATGTGCCTGTCTGCCTTGCCACACAGTTGGGGTATGTCAGCTAAGCAGTTGCTAATAACAATCATTCAAAACAGAGGGGTCACCAGAAATTGTTCTTGTCTATACAATTTTATGGCTTCTGTAACATGTTTCTCATACTCCAAATATTTTTCATTTATTTCAGAGGGAGAATCTGTGCTTTGAGTGTTATAGTGTATATGATGAACAAAGGCAGAGATAGAATGATGAAAGGGATGAAGCAAAAAACCAGACCAACCACAAGTTTACTGGAGTTAATCACATCCATACAGTACATTTTCAGAGCATAGGGATGGTCTGCACTGAGGAATGCTGCATCCAGAGGTCTACACAGTAGACTCAGAACTACGCAGGTACTGCAGATGTGAGCAGCAGAAATAGTAGCTGCATATGAGAAGCAGCATCTCGCTGCTCTTCCAGAGTTAATTAGCTCTTCTCTTCAAATGAGCTAATTAGCCTGGGCACAGCCCTGCACCGACATAACCATACCAGTCCTGGAGCTGACTCATTATCTGGCTTGATATCCTCTTCATTCATTTATGTGAATACTTGCACAGCTCTGAAGAAAAGTGTGCCTTGGTAGTTAGGTACCAGCTTCTGCACTAATTAGTGTCTGAACATTTTATGAAATGTGGAACAATTTCAAGAGGGAAAAAAATTCAATGTCTCAATGCTTAGTGGTTAGAACACTCACTTATAAGCAGGGAGGAAAGCAGATCAAATTCTTGTTTTCAGAGGCAAGTGTAGGTAACACACTTCTAGGTTCATTTTTTTCATGGTTAATAAAAATGCTCTCAAAAGATACAGAATCATAGAACCTAAAATAAAGGGAGTTATGGGGGGGGTTGGGTTTTTTTTTTGTTGTTGTTCTTTGAAATGGTTGGTTCTTCCACTAAACCAAAATTCAATTACTAGCAGAGCCCTAATAGCAAATACAGATTATTGACTGCACTTGAGGCCAACCACAATGAACTACTGCCTCAGGGTTAAAGCCATTCCTGGGATTGGGTAATATTGCCTGAAGCCAATTGTAAAGAGGGCTTTAATACTTTTGAGCAATAGTTTGCTGCAATTTCCCTCAGACCCAGTCAGTGATTAATTAACCTTTTAGAATCTTCTGGGTTAATGGAAAGTTTGCTCTGGAAAGCTCCACAGATGGAAACATGAACCAAGATCATCTGCAATACCAGAATATACATGATCTTGGAAGAGGAACCACAGTTTTCAATGCTTGTTAGGCTCTTGCTTTAGCCTGAGGGCAGTAATATCCCCTATTTGTCATCAAATGAGCTTATGTGACATTATCTCAAATACTAAGAAAGGGTTTTGCATGTATAAAATAACCACTGTTTATAACAGATAATTATCTAAAACATGTCAGCTCAAATTCTACACGTTTTTAATCAACACAGGTATAAGAGGGTCAGAAAATAGCTTCATGAGAGATACAGAGCGTGGATGCAAGAAGCCCAAATGAAGTAATGACCATCCATATTTCTACCCACCTCAAATCCTGTGGATGTTTGGGTGTGGATTTGTGCTGTGTCCAAGACAAGGAAAGATGTTTGTGAGTAGTATTTGATCAATTGCATGCCTTCCAAATCCTAGGTTTATCTGGGTAAATAAGGTTTTGAGGTAAAACCAAACTCCAAGCATGTGTTGGGAAAATAATCGTACTCCTTAGTAACAGCTTCTTTAAAAGATTATCAACTGAACAAGTGTCAAGAGTAAGTAAAACAATGCAATCCCACCAGATGCTTGCTGACTGTCAGTAGCATGCTTATTGAAGATTTCAGCATTCCTAAGTTCTGAAATGGCTGCAAGTTAAGAGACTGTATTAAATGCAGATCATTTCTGAATCCCTAACTCCAGCACTGCAGCAAGACATTTCAATGATGACACAATGAGTTACAGTCTGCCAGCTTGGCACAGATTCAAAGTGGCAGCAGCTGAGGTGTGCTTTAAAAATAGGGATTTTTTAAATTGGATTCAAAATCAATTAAAATCCCATTACAAACATAATTGTAGTGATACAAATCATGAAATAATATCTTTTACAATAAACTATAAAATTGAGGAAGCTTACATAATTAATACTATCTATTGCACAGATAGACCCATACCTTTCAATCATGTACAACCTACATGTCAAGAGAATGCCTTTGGAAAGTACAGAGTGCATTTTCAACAGGAGGTCACCATGTATTTTATAGGATTCTGAGTAGGTATGTCTAGGTAGATTTGATTTCCCTCCCCTCCTCAAAGTTCCATATTAACCATTGCTTTTGGAGATTAAATGCCAGCATATCTACACTGTAAAACAATGAGACATGCAACATGATGGTCAGCAACTCAAAAGCTACTGGCTATACATCACATTTTTGATCCCCAAATGAGAAAATAATCAGCCAATTTTCTGCTGGTCCAAAGTCAGTGCATGTCTTAGACAATGAAATCCCATCCTTTTTTATTGTGAAAGAATGTGCTTTTATTGCCTTCTGAGGGGAAAATATGGAAGCAGGTAAGGAAGAAGCAAACATCTCTTACACCAAATAGCAAGATTAAATTTTTAGTTTATTCCATCGTTAATTCCAGTTTTTCTGAGCTGTCAGACATACTTGGCCTCTCCTAGTAAAACCACCCGCATAGTTTTAAGTGCTGGCATTCAGTTCTAACACAGCATGCTCTAGTCAAAGTGGGATAATTATCTGTTTATTTTTGTGGTCTTGTAGACCTTTATGCTGATGTTTGTATTTTGACGAGGAAATTAATGACTCAACCATTTTCCAAAGAGGTAAAATGAGACAGGCACCTTTAAATACAGCTCTTCAAATTTATAGTAAACTTAGCTTTTCAGTTTCTTCCTCACTAATCTTGTTTTATACAGCATTTTTAAAAACAATATTGCATTAGTAAAAGCTGCCAGTCACAATAAATTATCAATTTTTCTTTTTTTAATATTTTGTGATGATGCTTTAAATACATATTCCTGTAAAGATTAGGCATATAATTTAATTGTCCTTGTATCAGATGAAAAAAACCATGATTCCCCACAGCAGCCTATTGACTCCTTCAACCTTGCCTCTTGAAACCTTACTGAACACAGAAGCTGATACTGCAGGTTTTATATTTATAATGATTAATTAATTCTGCACTAAGCAATGTTCCTGACTGCAAGAACAAAATCCACTTTAGAAAACATAAATGACAGCTTGCCTAAAATAATTAACACCAGTGCTGATAGAATTGGGATGTTCTCCCTCTGCTTTACACTAGCGTATTTGAGAGAATTTAATTACTAATATTTCTGACTAGCAGAAGAATTGCATTAAAAAAGCACTTGATGTGGCAGGATTGAAAGCTCATTCAAAATATGTTACAGAAATATAATGGGGATGGGATAAACCCTGGTTGAAAATGGAGATATAATTAACCCACAGTTAAACATACTAGACTATTTCTATTTTTTTGAGGAAAGCAGATCGCATTAAAAATAACCTGCTTGGAAGTATCATCTCATTCTCCTGCCAGCCAAGCAGCCAGGTAGGGTTTGGCTGTGCAGCACGGCAGCCTTGAACCCTGCTACCTCTGTGCAGAGTAAGCCAGGTAAGGTCTGTCCTGGTAACAGGATGGTGCCCCAGTGAGCAAAGCGCGCGTGCCTTCGCCGCCTGGCAAGGACCATCCTTCCCCCACAGCTGCAGCTGGAGCTCAGCTCTCACTTTTCGTTAGGGAGGGAGTTTTGCCTTTAGCACCCTGAATAATGTTAACCTACATGTTATTTTCCATGGAGTTTTGAAACAGGACAACTCTTCCCTGGAAGGGGACTGTGGGTGCTTTTTGTGGGTGAAATGGCCTTATCCACCTTATACACAATCCCACATTGCGAAACTGCTTACAGCATTTATTAAGTTGTAAGCTCAAGTGACTGTTTCCTGTGATATAAACAAATATGGCAGGAACACAGGAGAGTGCTGTATTTCCCTTCAAATTTCTGGAAAGATTGCATAAAATTATGGTGAAAATGTAGACTCTCAGCCAGAGAAACTAAAAAGGAGTTATTGTCACACAGTCTCACTCCAAGTTAGGACTGCTGTGGGAAAAAGGATGCGATTGTACCATCACAGCTTCCTCCTTGTTAATCTTTACCACACTACAACCTCCCTATTTCACATGTTTATAGTTTAAAAATAGGAGAATGGGCAATGAAAAATTCCTGTGAGTCCATCATTATTCTTTTATGCAAACCCATATGGGTTATTGTTGATCAGGACTGACATACATTTCCCCATGATCACATTTGTACCAAGAGGTACTTCTTGTTCCCTGGATGGAGCTCAGGAACTGCAACATCAGAGGTACAAGGTTATGAAATGTAAATACCTAAAGCACACCCAGTTCTTTTTTCCTTGATATTTTTCTTTCTCCTCCTTCATAGATAAAGGTCCTGAGAGCTCAGGAAATCAGGTATTGTTATCTGCCTGCCACTGGTAGATTTTTACCACAAATGTCGTCTTTTCCTCTTTTATTGGTTAGGGCTATCACAGAAAATCTCAGCATTACCAAGGGCCCAATTTTGGAAGGGATAAACTCCATAAAGAGTGAATGGGCAGCCAGCTGGCCTATTTTCCAACATGTTCCATCTCCTCTAGTGGCTTGTAGGAATATGTTTTGCCTGCACACAGCCTTGCTTAAAGCTGCAATTTTGCATTGCCTGTAAACTCATCCCTCTCACTTGTGAGTAGAAAAAGGGAGAACCAGAAGGCTTGATTTACTGAAACAAATGCAGGCAGATGAAAATTGTCTTCCTAAGGCAGGACATTCTCTGCACCCTGGGTGGGATTCCTCCTGATGAGCAGTAGGAATTGGAAAGGGCATAAGAAGCAATCTGTAACCTCTCTTTAGCTATTCCTGCTTAATACTAATTATTACTTAATAATGCAAAGCACTTGTATTTCCTTTTAAATGTTAAAAGTGCTGTAAAAGAATTAACTGTTTAATTCTCAGGACACCCTTAAGAGGTGGGCATATGAGTACCATCTCCATTCCATACTTCTTTCCATAATAAGGGAACAATTAAAATTAAATTGATCAGCTAACTTTATGGAGACCCTAATTCCTACAAATAGGAAATAATAGGCCTAAATGAGTATACTTCTGCATGTTTAAAAGCAGTATTCATCAGATGGATTACAGCTGATTTTTCAATGTAATTAACTTTGTATCCAAAAATCAACTTTATTGGTTCACTTCTAGTATATTAAGCACAATAGGAGGGATGCCCCATTTTCTCTGGCAATAATCAGGTTCCCTTCAGCCTTGTAATTGATTCAAGCAGGAACCATATTATTGTCTAGTAAAACAGAGCATCCCTCCTATTATCCCTTAAGTAGCAGTCAGTCTGGGAAGAAAACAGTTACAATGATATATGAAGTTAAGACAGATGCCAACTAAATAGATATCTGAGTAAGCTAAAAAGAAAGAATTAAATAGTTTGAAAAATCAATAAAAGGTACTACTTCAGCTAACCACTGTGCATCTCATCAACTAAACTCTCATTATTGTTCATATCCTGACTGCCCCAATAAAATTATACCCTGCACAAACATAGCAAGTCCAATGGCCTCGCAATCTAATTTGTCAGCTTCCACTTCTTTCCCACAATTTTTTGTATTCTCTCTCCTGTATTCTCACTCCACTTCCCTCTATTTTGAAGTCCCCACATCATTTTGCTAGTGCTCCCTACTGCCAAAGGAGCAGAGGAGAACAGAACTGATTCCACTGCACCCTCTGTTACAGAGGCTCAGGTACAGAGTTCTGGCAAAACCAGCCTGGTCAGCATAATTTACATCTTTTTGGGTTTATGCTTATTTCCCAGTATTTTTATCAGCATCACCATGCTGATAAAAATACTGGGAAATAAGCATAAGGGAAACAGTGCATTTTTGCCAGGCAAACAGATCTCTGAAGGATGATGAGCGTTATGTGTAGCTAACAGAGCTTGGACACAGCAAGAAGAATGAGGGAAATATGTCTCTTCTGGACATGAATCTGGTAAGTGGCTCATTTTCAATATCTACAGTGGAGTCTCTGAAAACTGAATCCATACCAGTGAGTGACTCCTTCAAGAATTTCCAGGACTACCCTGGGCTAGCATTGACAAAGGAAAGCAGGAATCTGACAAGTACTGTTTTAGCCAAAATATAAGGGTGCCTGTTTCTTAATAATGGAATGAACTTTTCTGAAATAAGAAGAGGCACTACATGTTTCCAATTTTGGGTTTGTTCCTGATCAGGTTTGGACAACAGACTCAGAAGAGAGGAGAGATAAGTGACCTGCTGGAATTGCTCTGGTCAGCAGAGAAATCTGTGCTACATATTCTGGTATTGAGCTTGTGCTTGAAATTGTCACATTGTCACACAAGGGAAGTCATAAGCCTAAGTTATGTTTCAACATATGTATTGTCTAATTAGACCCCTGTGGCTTACAGGTTAAAAAAGTTCCATCTTTCTGGAGAACCTGGAAGCTCAGGTTCTTATTGGTGAACAACTTTCAAGGGGATGTAGCTAAAGCACACCACATCCCAACTGAGATAGGGGAGATCTCTTATGATGTGATCTGGTAAGAAATAAATAAGAAATAAAGCACATGAACCCTCCCCTCCCAAGCCTTCAGCCAGGTCACACTGCTTAACATGAAGAGAGGTCACCCCCCTGAGACACTCTCTGCTTGCATCACCGGACAGGAGCTGGGGAGAGTAATCTTGGAGCACCAGCCACTGCCAGACATGAAACACATTCTCCACTTCCTCTGTGAAGACAAGCAGATTAGGATAAGTCATCTGCAACATCAGTTGTCCCATTTCATTGCTTTGGAAAATCAGGGGAAAACCCAGGGATAGACCCTGCACTCAGCTGGGAAACACCAGCTTTCTTCCCTGTCTGGCCTGGGGATGTGAATGTCTCTGTCCTCATTTGGATACAGCAGAAGCTCTCAGTGCCAAAGCCCACGGCTCAGACCTTGTCATGCACAGGGTGTACCTGTACTTCATGCAACTTCTAATGGAGAGGACGGAGAAAAATACTCCCTTTTTAGCAGATTTGCAACATTGCAGTTATTCTGATCTGTCCCTGAGTAGCTTTTATGCCTTTCTTTCTTCTTTGCCCCTTACAATCCCCTCATTGAAAGAAATATCTATCATCTGTTCATTCTCAAAACAGACTTAAGAGCCATTATTTGTGGGAACCAGATGTTAATGATTCCAGGGCAGTCATTGTACTTTGCTAAGTCTTAAGTAAGAGCATGACATGTAAACTGGGGAGGAGGGAGGCCTGTTATTTTCATGCAGCTAAATGTGATGAACTTGAATTTTGTAACTGCCACTATTTGGCAATGTTGCACATTTAGGAGGACATCTGAAATATTTACAAATTTCCCTTTCACTCTCTCCAAGCCATCAGTTTAGCAGCAAATAATCAAAGGGATGAGTTAAAAGACAATTGAATAATGCCAGTCCAGTTCAGTACTGATCTGCAGCTTGCATAATTCAAATATAGCTACTAGATTTGCTTAACTCATTCCCTACTGTCTTCTCCTTTAGACATGGTATGATATCTGCAGTCATGCAGCCTTCTAATTTTCCTCACTTATCCATGAGAGCAGGAATATCAAGTCCATTCAATTTTCAAAAAGCTTTATTTAGGATAATTTGACCCCAAAAGTTAAGATCAAGCAGATGCAGACAGCAGGGGGATTGCAAACCTAAAGCCAAAAGACTATTCTTGAAGGAACATAAGGCATTATTGTGGTTAATACAGCTAAAATTTCCTTTTTGCTTTACAATATTACGCATAATGAATGCTCCCCAGGAGGGTTATTGACCAGGGCAGAACATCAAGAACATTATCTCAGTCTTGTACCACAATTTAAGAATAAAGAAGGATATTTAATTTTACCTTTCATATTTTCCGTGAAACAGAAGGCCAAATTCTTTCCCATTTAATTTCAGAAGTAGGAAGTCCTTTCCACCCTTTATCCGAGATCCTTCTTAAAACCTTTATTATTATTCTAAGCAACTCCATTTTAGCTAGTTTTAAGGCATTATCTTACTGATTCTACCAAATCCTTTCATGGATTCTGCTCTTGAAATGTTTGAGGTGGTGTTGTTACTCCTAATAAAGCTGGATGCAAATATGAAGAAAAAAAAATACAAATAACTCCTCAATGTTTTGATTTTTTAATTGAAAAGTTAAATTTTGTACACTTCTTTCTTTGATCCTGCACTGCCCAAATTTTTCTAGATTAGAATGTTAATTGAAGCATAGAAAAATTATTATTCCCATATAGAAGTGAATAGGTACGTGGATAAAAAAGTGACAGTCAAACCCTTTTCATCAGAGTGCAGCACTTTCCTAGACAGGTCTGTGAAGAGTCTAACTGTGTAAAGCGTTACAAGGAGCATAATGACTGTGTTGTTTCTTCATTTCATCTGTACTAAAGGTTCAGCCAAGAAATCAGCCCAGAAAAGCAGTCAATATCAATGAGACATCTTCTTTCCAAAAAACTGATCATTTTCTTTGTCAATGAGGTTTAGGCAGGTATTTATTGAATATCATTATCTGCATCTCCCAAAGCTTTTTGGTGTAGAAATACAGAAAACTTTCCTGTACTTAGTTTCCCACATTTTCTGAATCCTGCCTTAATTTGCAATGTCTAATTTATTTGGGAGCTGTTTCTTTAGTGTTCAAAAGTAAATGTTGCCCTTTTACCATGTTTATAGCTTACCACAGCAGCATTAAAAGACAAGCTGATCATTTCAGGTATTCAGATAGTGTTTATGTCTGAAGGACGTGGGGATGGCTGATCAGGTGGGATCATCTACTGAATATGACTGAAGATTTCCGTGTGTTTTCTTTTTTTTTATTTTCCTGCCAGAATTACGGTTTTCTTCTGAAAGCAAGTTACTGGGATTCTTCTTTAATTTTGCTTTAAGGTGAATTTTTGTGTTTCAATGAAAACCAAAAAGGATTCTATTTTGTCACTGACTATAAATCAAAACACCTTTTCCCCAGATAGTTCGTCTTTGCTATTTTTAATTGTGACTTCATCAATGACTGTCCTCTTACCCACAGTGGAAGCAATTAACCTGCTTTATGAACAAAGTCATTGGACTAGCAACTGAGAGTTGTGGGCATCCAAGTAGTTCAAAAAGCTACAAGGTTCTGTCCTGGAAGCAAAGGAAGTGACCTGGAAACTAAACTTAGCCTGCTGCAAGTAAAATCCTAAGGAAAAAAGGTTGTGAGCTGGAAGAAAAGAGACTGAGCTTGTTTGGTACAAAGTGATGTGAAGCTTCAAGGGTCAAGGAAACTGTTTGCAGTTTCTCTCCTTTCTTGAAGAACAGATGAGATGTGCATGGGGCTAAATAAAACAGATTATACAAAGAATATATTTGAGTTTTAGCACTGATTTCTTAGCTCAGCAAAACTAAACCAGAACATGACAAATCCATAAGACCTTGGAAATGGGTAAAAGGGAGCAAAATTATTGTAACATATAATACTGTCTGCCCTCTTTTCACTGATGTAGCCAGAACCTAGCCAGCTTCAGAGTGTATTTTACTAAAAGCCTAGAGATTTAGCATCACAAAAATACATGGAATGCAGACTAAAACACAGTAAAGCAAGGCCATTGTGGTTTACTTGCCTTTGGTACATAGTAACCTTAATATAAAGCACTGAAGTTTTATGAGATTTGACAGAATAAATAGATTTGTATCAGAGCATACCTCTCCTCTCCTTTCCTCTGAACCTCAATTAATGGCAAAGGCAGTTAAATGTAGAGAAGCTCATTAATCTGTCTGTATCTGGAGTGTCTTGCACAGACACCATGCTAATCAATGCCTGCGAGGTAGTTAGCATTGTGCTTATGTAAGCAGCACTGCACAGGCACAAAGTCTACTGTTCTTTACTTGCACACTGTTTGAACTAATATTTATTTCATTTTGTTTAATAGTGTCAGTAGGCAGTCAGAAACTGTTAACCTTTTTTTGTAGGAGGTGAGTAAATTGAAATCATAAAACAACACAATTAGCTGAAGATCATTTTACCCTGAAAATTTCTGACTCTGAATAGTGTTCAAATGCTGAAGAACAGTAATGCAGGAAAAAAGTATTACACTTTACCCCCATTTCTTGTGCTGTGAGAAACCTATGTGAAGGAGACAAACTCTTACTGCTGCCTTTAATATGGTTAAATGTTTCCTACCCTTCCAGTTTAGAAGGCAGGAAATTGTATTTTTCATGGCATAAAATAAATGCTGTACATCTCTAATTAGCAATGTCTGTCAGTGTTGGGGATAATGCAGACATAAACAAAAGATACAAATGCTGCTATGCATTCAGTATAAAGCAGAGCATAGATGTAAAGATTAATAAATGAAAGGAAATCAAAAAGTTTCTGCTGAGTGCCACAAACAGCTGCACTGAGAACAGCTACTCTTTCACTGAGGCATTAAGCTCAAAGCATTATAAATATGACAAAAAAAAGAAAGATTTTTATGCAGAACTAAGTATTGTTCAGTGATAAAAATAGCTTTCTTCATTCTTGGTTAAACAGAAGGGAAGCACCTAACAGTAGTAAAGGTCCTTATCAGCAGAGAACAATAAAAAACTGATGGAGGGAACTGATCTTTCTCATCTCAGAGGACTACTACAGATGTTATATTGTGCTTGTTGCAGATTATCTATATGCAAGACTCTACAGTATCTTTCAGATTAATTTAGCAGTTTAGAAATTCATTATACCTTTTGGGGAAGTGACACAATTTGGAGATTCCTAGTGAGTGGAAATGAAGGCAGTAGCTTTCATCTCAGTACAGCCTGCATGCTGTAAACATTTGAATGATGTGATGCAGCTGTGAGTTTTTTACAAATATTCTACGGCAGCAGTTACATAAATCTCCAATATGATTTTGATACAAAAAAATCAATAATATAAAAGGGTTGAATTTCATATTTGGGGAATTGAAGGATTGAGAATCTCTCTTTCTGCTGAAGGCTCTCTACATGGCTCCTATTGCCACAGACCCAGGCACAGAGACCCACTTTGTGCCTTTGAAGTCCAGTGGCACAAGCTGTACTGGTTGTATCACATCAGGGTGAGGCAGCAGCTCTTGAGAGACTGGAAAGCAAGGCTCTCCTGCTCCAAACAGGATTGGGTCCCTCTGTGTCAGAGCTGTGGGCAAATTTCTGAACACATTTGTATGAGTTCATCCTGCACGGGGCTGCCATTGCTTCCACTACCCAACCCAGAGTAAGTGCTTTTAAGGCAGCATGTGGTGCTTTGAGTTGCTTGCAAAACTTCACAGTTCAGCTGAGGCACAGACATCCAGCTGTTTGTGCCTCTCTCTATGAAATCTTTTATATTAACTTCACCATATTTGCCCTTAGCCCAAGTCCCTCAAAGTTTAAATAAAGTCCATTGATCAGGTGGGAGATCAGAAACGTTGAGCATAATGGATTTATTGTGCTGCATGCAGAGTTTTGGACACAGCTTTGTCACATATATTCCAAAAGTAAAGGTATGTGACATTTATAAATGTAATCTCTCCCAAAAGACAGATCTAGACTAAATGTGCTATGATGATTATTAAGATAAATAATCAGAATGATTATAAAATGGAAAGTTGGTTTGCATATGTGCAGGATGAATTTTATGTGAAATTAATGTAGAAGTAACTGTCTAAGGAGACAAAGCAAATACTTTAATTGCATGGTGTTTTGTCTGTTGTTTAACTCCACAGTCATATATCAGACTGATTAGTGAATTTGAAACACAGACCCAGATACTGCTATAGCTTCTGAGAAATAATCCCCTTACTAAAGGAAGAGAGGCATTCAGACAGCCAAAGCTATCAGTCATAAACTGGCAGCCAAACTATGGCACTTCCCCAGTACTAATAAAAATGCTTCTGTTTCAACTACATGGAGCTCTCTTTGCTCTGGACCCATACATACTTCTCAGCAGAAGATAAATTCATGTGTAATGTATCACTGGTTTTCAATTTCATCATGATGAACCCACAGGGTGAATTACATAGTCCATCCTGTGTTTTACAGAAAAGCTAAATTACAATGTGCCCTCTATGTGGTCCAGGGGATATTGATTAAACTGCTTCAGAGTTTGAAGAAGAAGAAAAAAATAATGTACTGATTTTCCTCATCTACATCTTTTCTTCTCATCTTCCCATTTTGTGGCAATAATTAATTTGCAGTAGTCAACAAGACTTATTTTCTTGCTTGAAATACCACACTTGTGATTTTATAAGAGACTTCTGGAGATCTGTGAGTGTATTCTTCACTTAACAGAATGGCTTTGGGAACTCTTGTTCCTCATTCTTTTCTTAGCTTGAATAGCATCTTAATGCCTGTTTGCTTGCAACTTGTAAGCACACAGATATGTGAAAAAAGAAAACCCACAGAGACACTCCAATATTGCAGGGTAAGCTGAAGTGAGAAATACTTAATGCCATTGCAGAGATTCACTGGCAAAAAGCTGCAAATGAAAATTATTACAATGAGTATAAAATTATTATAAAACTGTCACATTTCTAATATTTCATATCACTTCTGACCATAAGCTCCACAGCTATAAAAGCAATATCTTTTGCTCTTCCGTGTGCACAGATGATAGTTTGCATTCTTCAGGGCTTATCATGTTAAAATGCCTTTAATTATGTCCCAGGCAGCTGTTCAGAATGTATACTCTTAAACCTCTTCAAGGTCAAAATCTTGCTTCTTTCTGATCCTCTGATTATCATTCTATGATTTCTGTTTCATTCACATAATATCTCTACTGTTCTTGGGAATCACTGTACAGCCCCATAGCCCACACTGCCATATGACTTCATCAACTGCCCCTACAGGTTCAGGTGCTGATGTGCTGAGGATCCTTTGCTAATCCTAAAGGTCAGATAGATTGGAAACTTATGTATGCTCTTATTTCATATTTGAAAAAGATAGTAATATTGTTAAGGTACCCTTTCTCTTCCCCCCGTCTTCTCCTGTACCTGGGGACATGAATACCAAACATATGGCAAACAGAAGGAGCATCTTACAAACTTGCGCTTCAATGACATATTGTAATGAAAATGTGGAACAAAGCATGGGTTCCAGTCACACCCATAACTAGGCACCTTGTGAACCCCAGCCTGGGCATGGTTTGTGTTGATTTCAATATGTGGCACACACTAATAGACTCTACTCCCAAACCATTAATTTAAGCTCAGACACAAAATCTCAAGAATCTTCTTCATGGATCACTGCACTTGTTAACAAGCATCAAATAGGATAAATTGTGTGTTATAGCACTGTCTACTAGCTCTGCTATATTTAAGTCTTTTGGTGTTTCTATTATTATAACACCCTTTTCTAAGGGAATGATAGCATCCACCAATTAAAAAAAAAAGGTGATGTAAATTGAAATTTTTCCTTTAAGTACATATGTTCCTTATGAAATCTTCTGACCAGTGTATATGCTAGGAACTTCAAGGAAGGAAACTTCTACAATCTGAAGCAATTCCAAACTTCCCCAGTCTTTATAGCCTCTCTTGCAGTGTCCTCAGATAGACACAGAGGCCCATTGTGAATAAATTACTGCAAATATGCTTCAGTTCATTAATTGAATCCATAATAAAATGAACTTCTTAAAAAGTGCAAGCTACTATACACAGTAAGATAAACAAATGCATTGACTCTGTTAAATATAAAATTAAGGGCTATCATTAAAACCAAACTGAATGTAAGTCTGTATTTCATTCATATAGCTATGAGTCAGAAAAGGAACCGTGCCTTTGAAATGAATAAAAATTAGCATAACAATGAAATAAAATGCAGTCATTGGAAAAAAACTGACCTTAACTTTCATTTAATACAATAGCTAAGTATAACAACCTCCCCAGTTCCAACAAACTTTCCAGTATGTATATCACATTCAAACAAATAACAAGTCATGTCTTATCAAATCCATCCTATACAGGCTTTATACCATTATTCAAAAAGAAAATTACTATTTTGTTCTTCTGGTCACTTAAAGGACAGTTTTACTTACCAGAAATTTAAACAGGGCTGTAATTTTTAGTTAGATACTAGGAGGAAATAATAACATGTATTCTTGTGTTCTTTAGAAAATGGAATTTTATTATTTCTTTTCTTGGTAACAGTTAAATGCTTAGTTTTCTTTTCATTCTACTAAAAATTGAATGCAATTTCAGTTTAAGTGTTATCTTCAGAAGATAGATCTAATCCAAAAAGAAAAATACAAACAGTATGCATGATGCAATGTCAATAAGAAAACATAATGGGTCACAATGGATAGGATAATAAATCATTGTTTAACTTGCTTATCAATGGCTTGGATGAAGGTCCAGATGCCTCCTCAGCAAGTTCATGGATGACATAAAGTGGGTAGAGGCTTTGGGCTGATGCCCCTGAGTGCTGTGCAGCCCTTCAGGAGAACCTGGGCGGGTTGCGCAGGAAGGGACCATTTGAAATTCAACAAAGGCAAATGCAGGATCCTGCACTTGTGGAAGAATAACCCCAGGGACCAGCACATGCTTGGGGCCAAACTGCTGGGGAGCAGCTCTGCAAAGAAGGACCTGGTGGACACCAAGTGTCCATGAATCAGCAGTGTCCTTGTGGCCAGGAGGGCCAGTGGTACCCTGGGTGCATTAGGGAGAGCACTGCCAACAGACTGAGGGAGGTGATCCTGCCCCTCTGCTCAGCCCTGGTGAAGCTCATCTGGAGTCCTGTGTCCAGTTCTGGGCTCCTCAGCACAAGAGAGACATGGAGCTCCTGGAACAGGTCCAGAGGAGGGAGACAAAGATGCTGAAGGGACTGGAACATCTCTGTTGTGAGGACAGGCTGAGGGAGCTGGGCCTGTTCAGCCTCGAGAAGACACAACTGGGAGGGGAGCTCATCAATGTCTGTCAGTACCTGAAGGGAGGGTGGCAGGAGGATGGAGCCAGGCTCTGCTCAGTGGAGACAAGCAACAGGACAAGAGGCAGTGGGCGGAAACTGATGCACAGAAGTTCCACCTGAGTACGGTGAAGACTTCTGTACATGTGACTGTAGATGGAACAGGTTGCCCAGAGAGGTTGTGGAGTCTCCCTCGCTGGAAATATTCAAGAATCACCCAGATACAGTTCTGTGCCATGTGCTCCAGGATGGCCCTGCTTGAGCAAGAAGGTTGGATCAGACAACAAACACACTGTAGTCCCTTCCAATCTGACCCATTCTGTGATTACTGAATTGGTGCATATATGGACACACACACCAGCTAGATGTACTTGTGTTCATTCCTGAGTTGACTATGACTTACTTTTGTATTTTTGTATATATTTTCTTTTGAAACCTTCATGGTCAGGAGTGACTGGTTCCCATCTATTAAACAATCCTAGACATAAATCTAAAAAATGAGTAAGATCTTAAAACTCTGGTTATATAGAGTTTATTAATTTACATTTTGTGGTGTCAAGTTTAAAGGGATGGATTTTTACATAGGCATGATGCAGCTGATTACTGAAAAGTCAGTAGTCTATTTTTACAATTCCCCCTTCTCTTCTTAACCTGCAGTAATATTAAATAATTAGATTTTAAATGTCCTTTGTGATATATTTTTCAAGATGATACTGTGCCCTTTAAAACCAAACATTATTTATAGCACAAAACGCACAAAGATTCCTGACCCAGAACTATATCATTAGAGGAGACTGAAAGAAGCTAGTCCATCAAAGTGTAGGATATTAAACAGCTTTGTTTGTCTAGAAAATGCATAATCAGCCCCTCAAACTTTTGTTGTGTTACCTGTAATTAATACTAATTAAGGCTGAGGCTCTCAAATATGAAATGGTTGAGAAAATCTGCAGGGTTTGGTTGCCTATTTGTCAACTTTTATTTGAAAGCAGCAGGTTAAATTCCGATCTGAGGAACGTTTAGCCTCAAACTATCACGCAGATTGTTTTGTATCTATGTAATTGCCAGCCTGCTTTGGTCAAAACTCCTTAACACTTTTTATTGCTAATTTTGGCAATAAACCTGTTAATTAGTTAATTGCAAAACATTAGTGAATCAAGTAAAAAGGATCCATCTGTTTATAAAATAAGATTTCTCCTGGGCATAACATTTACAAACCAGAGTGGCAGACACCATACATCTATTTTTTGATAATGTCTCTCACTTCTTTTAGAGCTAAAATGTGACTTCAAAGAAGATTTGTAATACGTCACACACAGTTAATACCATCACAATCTTAATATCATCAGGGGGACTTGAGAGAGCAGTGAAGAGCTATAGTCCCCCTCTTCTTTGTGCCACTGATGTGAACCTGGCGTAGCAGCCATAGAGGTGTCTGTATGAAAGACTCAGTTCTCAGAGCAAACTCACAGTATCTCCAGTTGGAGAAGAGTTTTAAGACTACAGTACATCTACCATTGTCATAAGGATTATTTTCATGGGCAGACTTAGAAGCCAAATGAAATACCAGGTTTGAGGGAATTTTATTATTGACTTGAATGGGAGCAGGATCATAGATTTTTTCAGGTGAATGTGTAAGTAGTCTAGGAATCTTACTCTGCTGCTACTTATCTCTTCCATGGCCAATTAAATAGGCTTCTTTTCTCAGAACTGTCAATGTGGCAGCTTTCATGAGCACTAAATTAATCCTTTAAAGGAAAAACATGTTAAAAAAATGTAATATCTGTTCTGATTTAAAGATACTGTAAAAAAGGACCTATTTTCAATACAGAAAACAAATCTCTTGTATATTCATGTGGATTACAGAGTAGTTTTGTTACCAAAATATTACATTTCTTTTATCAGAGCAAAGTAAAGATGATACAATATTCTCAACTGAGATTAAAATATGTAAGAATGGAATATTGATAGCAATATATAATATAAAGGAGGGTTGGATGATGTGCTATGGGAGCTGATAAGAATTATATGGCTTCTAGCAGAGAAGTAAAATGACATAAAAAGATACAGACTGATGGCAATAGGAAATGCATCTATAAGGGTATCACAGGAGTAAACAGAATGGTTTGTGTAACAGCAGACAGGCATTTAAGGGATAATGCTAATTGAATTATGCATTGTAGCCAGGTAGAGTAGACTGATGCTTCTAAATGTTAAAAAGAGTGCTGAGGCATCTCAGCCTGGAGTGGTAGCCTCCACTGCTCCAGGTCTTTCCCCAAGAGTTTTGCAATCCATAAAAAATGCATTGCTAACAGCTGTTTTATTGGTGGCCATTGGGACCTGCTAATTCCACTTTGGATGCAAGGAAGGTACAAATGGGTCCTTAAGAAGATGGGTAAATAGACCAAGTATAAGTGGAAAATCATATGAGACCCACTCCAGAAGCTGTGGAGAAAACTACTACACTTTTCTCATGGAGGGAAAATGTTGCCTTAGCATGTGACTCACCTAAACCTCATCATCAAAAATCAGACACCTAATGAAAGCTATTCAGTTAGACACCCTGTAAGGTTAAAGGAGAGATCAGAGGACACTTTTAAAGCATGGTTTAGACTGTCCATCTTTCATTTCTGTCTTGGAGTGGATAGGGTCTTCAGGCTGCTGTTCATGTTGAGGTAGAAACCAAGAAGCACATCAGTGGAGGAACCCAGGATCGTGTTTAAGAAATGACTGCCATAATTTGAAATTAGGAGGCAGTACAGTTCACCAGCACCTCACCAGCAGCTCACCCATGCTGACTCGCCCCAGACAGCAGCTGGAGTGGGTTAGATGATACAGCCTGGGAGGCACCTCTGTCTGCCTTGCCTCCAGTATGAAGCTGGCCATACCACTCACTGAAGAGCTTAATAATAATTTAAGCACATTCAATTGGGAGGCCTGCCTGCTTTCCAGATACCTAACCTCTGCAGCAACATTTGGAGCCTGGAGCAAGAAGCCTGAATTACCCTGCACAGCACCCACCAAAAGAGGGGGTTCTGCAAGAGGGGATGTCCTTTGGGCACAGACGCCACTGATAGCTCCAGGCAGGAATGTGGGAGAGAGCTCAAAGCATGCCTCCACCTGTGGTTCCTCAGATCCTTTTGTAGGAATTAGGACCCAGCAGGTGTACAAGGGACATACTTTTTGGCATGGTTTGGGAATGGTGTTTTCCAATTTAGTACTCCTGCTATAACCATGCTGCTGCTTACTCCTCCTTCCCCTCCAATTGAAAGTACAAAAGGCAAAGATCACAGGTTGAGATAAGAATGATTTACTGGAAACCCCAATGGGATAGGAAAATGAACAGTGACAGCAATAATATTAATAACAAGAGGTATAAGACAAAGAAACAATTACAAGGAAAGCCTGTGATTATACCAATTCAGCTCTTTCCCACCACATTCTCTCCCAACCAGAAAGAATGTCCTTCTCTTTAGGAGAGAGATCCTTCTGCCCACCCAGTCCCCTGTAATGCTGTAAGTGGGTATAGAATAACACCTGGGTCCTGGTCACACCCCCTCAGCAACTCCCTCTCCTAGCTCATGCAAAAATTTAACCCTATCTTGGTTTAAAGCACTTCTTTCTTCCCTGGTGAGACGAAGGATTGGTGGCACACTACTGCATGGAGAGGAGGTGTCAGAAACACCCGGCAGCACACCAAGCTGGGCAGAGTTCTGGAGCAGGAACTGCAGCAAGGAGACTTTGAGAAGACTACCAAAACACAGCAAGACCAGGCTGGCATAAAACAAATCCAGAGAAAAAAGGATAGACACCTTCCTGGCAGAAATTTCTTTACAAGCACTCAATCCTTGAGACTGCTTATCAGGTATTACCAGTCTTTGAACTAGGACATGAGAATCACTGCCATGAGGTATCTGATGGGGAGCAAAATTAATTAGTTGTGAGAAGGGGTAAGGAACAGCTCACAGCACTAATCTTAAGTTGGAAAAATGACATTTTCACAGTGTCAGAATTTTAAATGGGGAGATAATTAATTTGATCTTAAACCACTGATATGCTTTTGAAACAGTCTGCAGGAGGCTGCAGTCATCCAGTGAGGCTGCAACTGCTACAGGTGGCTTGGGGAGTAGGGGCACAGACAGATCTACAGAAAGTATGGGGGCAGGATGGAGCTGAGAGTCTCATTTTTAAATTTCAGCTCTGGGAATGCAGGGTCAGAATATGTTTCACTGACATTTGAAGTTAACTTTGGCTTCTCATGTCTTCTCGGGCAATATTTCCCAGCCCACGGTTTGTAAGAAGGGGGCACAGTATGCTGCTTTATTGCAGCTGCCTGGAATGGAAACTATTGTGTAAAAACAAAAGAAACGCCTCATCCAAAACACACACAAAAAGTCACTACATGATAGGCTTGTTTCAGAGTGGAAAACCAAACCATTCTGTATTCATCAGTCAAGGAATTTTAGAAGTCACCTTAGGCACCTTAATTTGGAAGAACAGCAAGTAATACTTTTCCAAATATCATTGTTGTTTGTCAGCTTGAAATGTACATGTTTTACCAGCTACTTTTCCTGCAACTCCTGTTACACTATTTCATTAATATACAGCTTCTTATAAAATTTGGTGACTGAGAATCTTAATTTTCAATATAAACATCATTTAATGTATTAATTTTAAAATATATTGGCTACTCTTTTTTAAACAAGTTAGTGATATTTTAGGACAGGTTGGGAGCTACCATCCTTGACAAGACTAATTTAATAACTATCATAAAATTGGTGACAGAGTAAAAGAATGGAATTACAGGAGGAAATCCACCAGTGAGACCTATAGACTATTCAGAACTGTACTAATATAATAGACTGAAGAAATCAGGTCTATAAATTTCTGTCAATGTAGATTACCCATACAAGGTCTCATGCATCAGCCAAACTTAAACAGGGTCCTTGTACAGACCCTGTGAACAGGAGTGAATTTCACCCTCAACAGTTGAAAAACTACCTTTCATTCTGATTGCATCAGAAAATTAATTTCCTCCATTCTCCAGCAAAATGGAAACTGGCTCTGTCATCTATACAGTTGTTTGAATAACACAGTTTATACTACATTCACAACTAATCTGCTTTCAGGCTAAATAGAGGATATTTACCATTTCCTTTGTAAAATCTGGTTAATAAAAGTATTGACATGCACAGTGCATTAACTGATTTAAGTGGGAGCTATATAATGAAATAGGACTGTGACAATAACTTTTTTTTAGATGCATGAAAACATGCTAGTACAGAAGAAAATGAAGAAAAATGTAATGAAAATTACTGAAACCAAGAAACCAGAGCTTTGTAAAAGGAACAGTAAAGGGAGAATGAATGAACATAGAAAATGCAGCATTCTGGGGTTTTTTTTGGGTAGCAATTGTAACAAAATGGCTCATACAAAGATATTTAGGCTACAGAGAAATGGTGCCAGATCACCAAGGAGAAAAAAACTAGAAAAGCAAAGGAGAGAGACAGTAGAGCATTGATTTGGAAAACAACAATTGAACAGTATTGAGTACTATATCCTTAGAAAGCCTTCCAGTGTTGGGGCTTGGAGTCCCAATCCTTGGCTAAAATAACTTCTCACATGGGGCCCATATTCTTCAGCCTTCTGCAGGAGTGTTGATTTCACTCAATATGCATCTCGCATCCTTCTAATTATCCATCTCTTTGTATTAATGATGAAATAATACAATCTTCTGTTTTCTCTAATTAAGTTTATTATGGAGACATTTTATGGGCCTATTTTTGAAAAATGAAATTTCATTAAAAGTCAGTGTATCAGATCTTATTAATTCTATTACATTACAACATGAAACATTTCACCAAGAAGAAAAAAAAGACTGAATCAAAACCAAGCCCAGACTTTGATAATACAGATAAAAAAATCCAATGCATTCACTCTTCAATCTCATTTTAAATACTGCAAAACTTTCCTCATACGAAGTTTTAAAATCAATAGAGAATGACTTATCACATTCTCCTACAGAGTTATATGCTGTCTGCTTTACTGGGGATTTTTTCCCCTGAAAACACTATGAAATGCCAATGCATCTTACTAGGCCATTTTTTCTTCTTGTTGTAATTAGGAAAAACTAGATAAATAAATTGATATCAATTACCTTTGGGAAAACCAGGTTGGAGTAAGAGACCTTCTAATAATTGGAATGGCAGTGCACTTTGCATGCTGTCAGTACTCAGTGACAATTGCTACGAGACAATTGATACACGGTGACGTTTTCTTTGTCATTGCTGGACAGTGGGGACTTTAGAGCCAATGATTTTCTGCCATCATCTGAAAGTGATAGGGGCCTATGAATGACTGCAGCAAGATAAAGGATCACTTGATATCCTGTAGAGGAATTGCAATGTTTTGCTGCTTTCCTGACATGTTCCATGGCTGTGACTCCAGGGCACACACAGCTGAATGGTTTTGCTGAGGTTTGGAGTCTTCCTGCTGCCCTGAAGCTGCTGCTCAGCATCCCTGGTGCACTGCCAGCACTAAGGACAGACCACAGGGGGTGGCAGCAGCAGAAACACAGGGCTGCTGACACACAGTGAGGCACTCCTGTTTCACTGCTTTAGAAAAGAGAGTTCTAACCCATTTGAACCATTGTAGCAGAATATATTGACTGTGTCAGGAGACTGAAAATTTCACTTTTGAAGCACTCAGTAGAAGCACTTGAAGCACTCACTGACTACTTACTTATTTTGGTTTTCTGTAATCCACAAATATATGTCATATAATTTAATCCTTGTACAGCAGTGTCACTCTAGAAGGAGTCACAGACATATGAATAACATCTTTCAGCCTTATTTCTTGTGTTGGAGTGACTGAGATACTGTTCTAAATGTTTAAGGAGAATAAAGGGCTGTTTCTGGTGAAACTTGATCCTGCCTATCCATTAAGTTGGTATTGTTAATTACTGCAGCTAGGTTTCATAGTCAACATTTTTTCTCCCATGGCAATGTAATTTGTCCAAAGTCCACCCCCAATGCTCCTCTTTCTTATGTTGAGGGCATACAGAGTGTCTGGCCTTAACAGAAATTTGTTAAGGAGCATTTCACCCACCATTGCTCCTGAATTTGAAGGGGTGAGAACAGGGGACATTGCTCTTTTCTCAGTATAGTAGCAAAATGAGCATACTGGAGACAGTCCTGTGAAGATAACGAAAGTACTGGAGCATCTCTCCTATGAGGAGTGGCTGAGAGAGCTGGACTGTTCTCCTTGAGGAAGGCTTGAGGTGTGGGATCTTATCCATGTGTGTAAATACCTGAAGAAAGAGTGCAAAGGCAACAGAGCCAAGGTGTTTTCAGTGATTCAAGGAAAGAGACAATGGACAAAACCTCAAACACAAGACATTCCATTTAAACATAAGAAACAACTGTTTCTCTGTGCGGGTGACTAAGCACTGGCACCGTTTGCCCATGGAGTTTATGGACTCTCCATGTTTGGCAATATTCAAAAGCCATCTGGGCATAGTCTGACCCTAGGCATCCCTTCTTGAGGGAGGGCTGGACAAGGTGACCTCCAGAGATCCCTTCCAACCATTTTCCCTGAGCTGCCCTATGGAGGAAATCAATCCATTTTGGCACCTCCATCCCCATTCCAAAGTGCATGGCAATAAAGAACAATATGAGTAAAAGCCTCGGAGCATGCCCAAAATAAGTGACTTTCAAAAGAATTGTCCAAATAAAAGAAAATGAAAAGGTAGCAATGTTTATGAGAGAGAAACCCCACGAGACAAGCATGAAATATTTCCCTTGCCCTGCCAGCTCCTAGAAGATGCTGTGTCAATTGTGGCAGTCACATGCACAAAACCTGACCAAACAACAGGTTCTTGTGCACAGTTCTTCTTAGAAAATATGCATATGGATATTTCTGTCTGCTTGCTGTGGAAAAAACAGATCAGCATATAATTCAACAAGTTAAAATAAACAAATATATAGCCCAAACAATGCTGATCCAGGCTAGACCAAAAGAATAATTAGTGTTCTGGTTCTGAGTGTTCTGGTTCTTCTGAGCTTTCATTATTCTTGCAAAAACTATTCTCATGGGCTATCTGTAGGCTATCTGTAAATATTTGTACCTGTTGAAGGCAACATCAAAACACTTTTAAAGCTCTTTGTCACTAGGACCTTCTATATAACCAATGCTAGACAAACAGTATCTTCACAGAGAGGAAGAAGTACAAGTGGAGCTCCAAACTTGATGCAGTGAACCTGCAGTTACAGCCTAAACTGAAGGCACACCTTAAGGCAACTCTATTGCTTTCTTGAAGTTTCCTTCAATCCCTTGTTTTGCTCTAGTTTTGATCCAGAGGGGAAATGGTGACTGTGAAACTGCTCTTAAAATGCAGCCTAGAGGTGGGCAAGGACATGCCTCTTCCCGTGCTCCTGTGAACCCAAGAGGTGCAGACCCCTTCATCTCTGTCTCCTCTTCCAAGCTTTACTTGTTCTTAAGAAACTGAACACTGAAGCAAGAGCTGAACTGGATTTTGTATGGCCTAAACACGAGGATTCAAGGACCTGTCTCACTTGGGACATTCAGATATTCCTTCAAATAGCAGGGCACAGTATAAAACAAGTGCCAAGTCCCTGACCCTCTGGCTCAAGGTCTGACTTACATCTTTTTGCTTTCTTCATTACTTCTTTTCTCATACTATTTAAAAATACAATAAATCCCAGAAACACTCCCAAGAAATTCACCAGCCTTAACACAGTGCCGCTGCAATGTTCTAGAGTGTTCTAGACATCTCTGTGGAGCTGTGAAAATTAAAGAGGATCTTTCACAGACTTGTGACTTTCTAGAGTGACATTTGGGGGCTTCATGGGTACCCTGTGGCATTTAAAATGCCATTGAGCATCTATATTCATACACCCGAACAGCTCCCTCTTCTGCCCCTTCCTGTGAGAGGGATAGAATATAAAGATACAGAAAAAATTCTATTTATATTCCTTGATGTATCACTAGTCACACCATCCAAATAATCCTATCATTTAATTGTTCCGGGTTTAGGGACTTTTAAGTCCCTAAGAATGCTTTAAGAATTCTAGTTAAATTGTTAGTCTGGCTCTTTGGACTCAAGTTACAATGAGTGTCTCATGTATGATCCAAGTTCAAGTTTATTTTTTTGCTACGAAAAAAAGCTTTTAAAAAAGCTTTCAGCATTTACAACCAAAAAATCTGGGATAAAAGGCCTCTTGTCTTAAAGGCTGATAAAAATACAGAGATTGCAAACTGCAGTTTCAATACAGTTGTCTCTGTCTGCTTGAGAAGCAGTTTTTTACACTACATGGAAGCTAGACATTTTACCTATTTCATAATATCAGTAATAGAAGAATTGCTCTTCCATTATAACCTCATTTTATGTCTAAAGCACAAAGCAGAACCTCTCTTTCATTATTGCTTAATGTCAGAACAAATGTTATCCTTTTCCTTTTGGAGAATTATAAACTGTGTCTTTATTTACTTTCAAGGCACAATTTTCACACATTTGACAGATCATTGCTCATGTTCTTCATTGTCATGATACTAGTGAAATGTAGCATAAGCTCTGAATTTGCAACTGCTGTCCAATCAATAAAAAGATCACACCATCTGAATAGTGCTATGATATGTGACATTATCCATTCAACTGTTCTATTTCTTGGGACATGTGAATACTGTCACATTGAAAATGAACACCATTTATGCTGACAGATTTTTTGCCATTCAACACTTTTAATGAATGTATTTCAAAATGAGGTACCAGATTAAATAAATTTCATGTCATATCAAAACAGAGATATTATTATTATTTGTAGTAGCAAAGTTCCAAGTAAATTACAGTAAACTTACATATGCAATGCATTCAGCAATAATAGGGCTTTCAAGCAGCATAAATCTTGTTGGATGTCAACTTGCCACAGCAGTGATATGTAGACCTTATTCTCCATATTTTCATGACAAGTACAAAAGTGTGCTTTTGTAGAGTTTTCTAATGCATCAAATTAGTATCCAACCAAGAATTTAGTCCTAACATAAAAATATACCAAGGAAGCTCTGTAAACTTCAGTAACAGACTCCTACATCCTTCATTGCCTAAAGAGGGTTATTATCATACATTCTTGCCATAAAAATCTTCTATCTTGAAATCTTTCCTCTGGCCATGTTATTTTAATGTGTGCATTGGATCTAACAGTCTTTCCCCTCAGTGACGTATAATTTCTGGAAGAATGGCTCAGGGATAGGTTCTCATTGGAATTACCAAGTTCTTGTCCTACATGGTACATAACATTCTTACAATGCAACAGGAATTACTTATACAGAACAAACCACTACTGCTAACCAGGACCTGCACAGCATGAAACTATAGGAATATTTTTGTGGGAAAAAGTTTAAAAATTGATCCATGCTTTTCTGAGTGTGATATCTTGATGCATGAAGGCTTTCAGTGTCTTCAAACAAGAGCTCCTTTTTCTTTTAGTAAAGACAGTCCTGAGAGGGTTAAATGAAATTTATGGACAATAAGGTAAAGACTGACAGTAGGAAAGACTATATGAGAACTGTTTATCAGAATTTGCATGATTTAAAGTTTTTCAGTATCCTATTGTATTGTAAAAAATGAAATTGCAATAAACCTCATTCTCAGACTTGATTATCTCCTTACTTCCACAGTGCAAGCAAATCAATTCACATTCCATTAAAATAATAACCGTATGTCATAAAAATACAGTTATTATTACCAGAAAACTGGGAATGTAATACAGAGTTCCCACTACAGATCTATTTGTTTCTGGTGTAATAGGAAAACCCCCCACGTTTTCAGTTCTGTCTGACACTAGCTAACAAAGTTATGTAAATCCTGCTGCATGAAAGGACCTGAGATAGGATTCCTAGAGTGAGCTCCTAGCTCCTATTATCCTAACAGTAATATTCAGCAGAGATCTTCCTTCTGTCTGATTCTCTATGCTCTATATACAGTAGAACTTGTGAGGTGTTCATGCTTTAGAACAGCATTCTTCCAGTTGTCAAGGCAAAATCTGGGAGGAAACAGCTTCTCGGCAGAGGAAACCATGCTGTTCAAACACTGTTGCGGAGAAAACATCGGCAAAATTATCCTGCAGGACAGGTCTGAGTATTTTTTCATTTGCAAAAGAGGTAAGAGTGTTCTCGCTCTCTGTCACCTTCCTTCTCTCGTTTTGCAGACAGTCAGTTAAGCTTTCTCCCCCTCTTTAGATAGGTGTCCTTCTTTCTGAAGCTAAAAATACCACTTAGCCATGAGGTGAGCGCTGCATGTAGTGGAACAGCTAACACAGAGATCACCTCTTATTTACTAGCCAAAAAGAAGTAAATGTCTGCAAAGATTAGAGCTGTATACATATCAAAATTTCAGTGACTGGCAAGCCAATCACACCGCTAACTGCTGGACCATCTCTCCTAACAGAGCGATGAGTTTAGAAAGCTCTTCAGAAATAAATCTCTAAGTCTAGCCTGAGGAAGTGTTTTTATATCCTTAGTTTTAATGAAGAGCAAGCAGAAAGAAACGTTTTGCATTATAACTAATGTCCTCTCTCTCTGATTTTTTACACTTGTAAAAGTCAGTTGGTACTTAGATATTAAGTGAAGGCCATAGAGAAATTGATTTTGATTACACATATAAGTAGGTAGACATTTTTCCATTGTACAAATAGATAAAATAAGGCACAGCTGTTAACTGAATCTCCTCACTGACATAATAAATTAGGAATTAACTTATCAATCTCTCAAGAGGCACCATTTGAGTAAAAAGCACCATTTAAAAATAAGTAAAGTGCATTTTGTGAAGTCTTCAGGAATCCAGTGTCTCTATGTTTTAAGACTTCAAACATGATGTACCAATTATCCAGCATTTGGCAATATCTATTTGTAAGTTTTTAGCATTCCTCAACATCAGATTTTCTAAGCTGATTTATATGACAGGTGAAGAAGAAACAGATTGTGTATACCTAGAGCAGTTTTAAATGAGTGGAAAGATTTTTCTATTTCTTCCTTTTCTGCCAAAAATCATGTTACAACACAAATAAGTCAAGTTAAAGATGCCATAGTGTGAAGAATTTTTTTAAAAAATAAACTAATTTTTCAGGCAGACTTACTACCACATTCTCATAAAGTCACAACCCTGAAGGGTGAAAAATAAATTATAAGATTTTAAGGCTACTTTTGCTTTTCATAGCTCAGCTGAATCTGTTTACACCAGTCATGCAGTTAACTGTCTGAATATTCTTAAAAACACCATGGAAAGTCGTTACCTTGAATTTTTTTTTAAATATTAGAAAAAATAATTACTGTTTTTACTCTCTATCTTTTTAATGATTTTCTCTAAGATTTATTGTACTTCAGACTCTGTATTATAAGCCATGAAGAGCAATTATATCCTAAAGTATGGTGATCACTGCTGAATATGATACTCCAGGTGAAGTATATAACTAGTAATCAGGCATTATTAATTTCATTTAGTTTGATTTATCATCTCTTTCTCCAGGAATTAAATATAGTGTTCTTTCTGACATGTGTACTGCAGTTAGAAATTCAACAGCATGTCAGAAGAGATTGGCATGAAAATTCCTTGTTGGTCACTACATTGCAGCTTTCTTTAAAGCGTTAACTGTGAATAAACTATTTGCCTACTTATATATATGTAAATATTAATAACTGAAAATTTGACCTTGACAAACTGTGTTCACTAGTACTTGAGCTATCTTGAATCACTTCATTTGCGATATTCTCATTAGATAGTCAAATTAGCTCTAAAATATACCTTCTAATTGCCTCTAAAAAAAAAATCCTGGTCCTCTGATGAGTTGACACACTGTTTTGACACATGTAGCTGATTTTCTTTTTTGTATGAAAGTTTTTTCAGCTGAAAAATCCTTTTCTATAATGAAAATTTTCAATTAAAATATGGTTTAATTGTGCTTTCCCAACAGTGAAAAATAAAAAATTCCATTTTTATTTGTCCAATCTAATTTTTAAATTTCTTTTTCTTTATCTTAATCTCCTTTTGTTTTTCATCCTTCACTTTTTACTATTATCTAGTCAAAAGATGTAAAGCAGTAAGAAGCTAGGCAGCAGTTCCCTCATATTACACTTATTCTAGAATAGCTGGTATATAATTACTTGCAACCTGCAATAATTTTTTTCCTGTAAGTGTAGGAGTTGAATAATGGGGTTGGAAAGGAGATGTGAATCAAATGCCAAGAGAAAGAGAAAGCACATGGAAATCAGGACAATGTTGTCAGTTAAAACTGTGCTCTTTGTGACCATACTCATTGTTACTGTAGTGGTAGGAGCCAGGTCCTCCTTGTGTTATGTTCAAGATATATAAAAATGGGGACTTAGAAAGATCTGAATTTCCAGCCAGACTTCAAGTATGCCACTTGGCTGCTGCCTAAGCTGCAGACACGAATTTCCTAAGTGACACAAATTTTGATAGCCATCGAAGTTCTTCATGCATTGATAGCTGTACATTTTGCAGAACCCAGTGTGCGCCAGCTCGCTCTGGTACCTGTCCTGTGCTTAAGGCCAACAAGAATCTGGGCTTAGATGATCTCTCAGCAAACTTATTTCAGAGCCTCAATGCAGCAAAGGGACCAACATACCAACAGTAGCAAATTCCACTGACTTTCAAAGTAGGAGCTGACATGGTATGCCTGCCATATTCATAGGTTGATGATTACAACACTCTAACCATGATAATCAGGCTGAAAAATAATTAGCCTGGTGGGAAAAGGAGAGTTCTTAGCCCCATCAGTGGTTAAGATAATGCTATTCAACAAAGCCTGTGGCTGATAACCCAAGTGAGCTGTGGGGACAAGGCACTGAGGAGAGAGCACTTTCTTAGACCAGCCCAACTGATGACAAAACAAATGTGGATCTACCTGCTCCTCTCCATTTGCAATCTGGTTCCAGTTCAGCAAAACTCCTAAATTCACATCCAAGAGGCACTAAGGAAGCAGAGTCCGCACACACTTCACAAGGAGCTATTGCTGTGTACATCAGCTCTGATTCTGCCCCATTAACTGTGCTACACTTAAGAAAGTGCTTAAGGCCTACAGCCAGAATTATAGAGTTGGAAAACAGGCTTCTTCCCAAACACAGTCAGGACTCAGGAACTACAGAACTAAATTTTGGAAGATGTCAGCTGTCTTTGCTTGCATTTCTGGATGATGTTCTGAGGTCTCTAAATCTGCCCTAAGCAGGACCTGGAAGTTGGGAATGAAGCAGCACCAGTCCTGTCTCAGAGCTAGCCTTTGAGACACAGCAAACAGCTGCTATTTCCTGAATCGGGTCTACAGAGGAAACCTCACAACAGCTTTAGGAGAAATTTCAGGTCTTGCCACTTTAATGACAAATTGAGAATTAACTAATCACTTTGAAGTTAAACAACTTCTAAAATTACTTTCTATAAACAGATGCACTATTAAAGCTGTTTTGTTTTTAGAGTGATTTTGGAGATGCTAATTTGCATGATCAATTAGTAAAGATCATGAGAAATACATGTGGCTATATGCTAACATTTTAAATTTTTATTTAAACAAAACAGAAAAATACCCTCTTTGATACTCAGATGACCTTCCAGATTTCCATGTACAGTATCTATGGATTTTTAAGCATAATTAACAACTTCCATTTCAGTATTTAAGAGCTGCAAGTTCTGTTTCTTTGACAGTCAAAAGCTAATCAATCTTGTTCTCAAATGCTAATACAAGCAATTAAAAATAACATTAATTGAAATACTGCAGGGGCTGTTAGTTTTTTTCTTAACCTCATGGCAGTACTAATTTACAGTACTAATTAGTGAATTGCCCTTTGTATTATAAATCTTTAGAAGGGAGAACTGGCCTTTAATGCCCAACAGAGAGATGCAGATGGTCACTGCACTTTCAGTAAACTTTCATACTATCAGGAAATTCATTTCACCACATAAGCTAAACATGATGGATTACATTGTTTACGATGAAGAGTATTAATTTCTGCAGAGAAAAATGTGTTGCCCATTTGTCCTGTTGTAAAACATGCAAATATTCGTTATAGAATAGAGTATATTCTTTCCAATTGTCCTAATTAGAAGGCTATAACTGCCTCATATGAAACACAGGAGAGAAAGGTAAATGGGCAATGTGTTATAAAATGGAACAAGATAACCTATGAAATATGGATAAAAATATAGAACATATTGATTGAAAACAAACATAATTTAAAAGGTCTTGCTGAGCAATTAAAAATTCAAAAGAAAAAAATTAAAACTTTTAAAGTAACAGTTACAAAATTATTCCTATTTAGCCTAATGAATGTTTTCCAGAAGATCTAGTTTAATTTGTTGTCATGGCCATTTTTATTCTCTGAACCAAGGCAGAGAATAGTTTCTTTTCCAGAAAATTACTAAATACTTAGGTGGTTCCTTGATTTAGGAACAAGGTTGGGAGTTTTTAGCGATCACACTATAATCTACACAAACAAGAATGCTGATTCTCCTTGGAAGTACCATTATAGCATCATTCTAAGACATAAACATGAAAGTGCACTTAGGTCCCTCCATAGTCCTGCAGGCTGATTTTTCATGTTATTTTCATGTATTGCTACTGTGGATTTTGGAAATCTGATAAGAATTTTTTGCTTTTTAGTAACGGCTGAATGGAAAATTATCTTATTGAATTTTCCACAGAAGACATCCTCTGTGCCATGCAGAATACCTGCTATTATACTCCATGTTTTCACTGGGCTACAGCAGTGGGTGGGTAAGGAAGGGTATCGTTTGAAAGAGTGACATGAGAGGTGAGGTGAACACAGATAACTACAGAAAGGTTTCATAAACCAAGTCAATCCCTGAGAGTTTATGTCTGATATATAGGGTTTGCTATTGAAACTCCAACCTTCCAGAAGTGCAAATATTCCTCTTAGACCAATGGAAACTGTGGCAGGTCCTAATTGCCACCAGTAGAATAATTGGCATGTTTGAATTCCTGCCAATGTCATCCCTCACAAGCAGATGGCATACATACAGGGAGATTCCCATTTAAAACATAACACACTTAGGGCTCTGGATTTGAAGCTACCAATAAAGGAGGCAGCCTTACAAAAAGAGTGTGAAAGTAGATTTTAGACCTTTACTGGGATGTCACTGTTTAAGCAGTAAGAAAATAGGATTGTAAAGACAGATAAGGTAATGACTAGTTACTAATAAATGTTGCATTAAGTAACCTTTAATTTTAATTGATTCTATCCTGTTCCTGGAGATGAGTATTTCTTAGGATTCTCTCCTGTCAGCTTTGTTCCAGACAAACTTGTACGTAAATAGCTACAAGTGGAAATCTGATGCTGGCTGCAAGTTTATGATCTGGCTCTTTGGCTGAAGCACTCAAAAATAACATAGTGGAGCTTCTCTGCAGTGCAGGATGATGATGACCTTAAGAGACCAGCATACTGCACATTTTTAGTGCTGGGTATATCCACATTAACAGGGATTGTGCTGTTAGCACACACCCAGATTCCTGTACACAAAGGCAACAGAATTCCCAGCATGGGCCACATGGGCCTCTGTAGGTCTCCTAATGCAGAAAGCAGCAAGAGAACTAAACTTAAACACAAATTCATAAAGTGGCTGGGTTGGATGGTGTTGTCATCTTATTACAAAGGTCCCATACCTTCTTGGTAATTTCTCATAGGCAATTCCTCACAGCACAACCAAAAAACTCCAACTCCCATCTCACCCAGCTAACCCACTCTTTTGTAGCACTTGCCTTCTCATTGGACACAGCTGTGGCCTGTTAAAGGCAGGCCTGTTCCTAATCTTTGGGGATTAGTACAGCTGCAACTCCTCAGGTGTGAGACTACCTTCTGCACTATCTTTATTTTCTTACATTCTATCCCTGCACAGGATGGGATCTCTCCCACTAGATCAAGTTGCTCAAAATCCTCCCCAGCCTGGCCTTGAACACTTTCAGGGATGGAGCATCCACAGTTTTGTAGTCTAACCTCTGTCCCAGAACAATTCTGGGAAAATCAACTCTGCCCTCCATTGTATAAATGATCAGGAAGCTAACATTAGGACACAGGCTGGCCAAAAATTAAAATATTGTTGCATGTTGTATCTCAGTTAATTCCTAGATCCTGAGAAACTGAACTGTATTGAGGTGACATGTGCCAGCTACTGAAAAAGAAAGAGCAATTTTAAGACTAACCATCAGTGTAAGATCTGAATGTAAAACACTTATTTTTCATCTATTTCCTTCCCCATCTGTAAAATGTGAGACAATACTTAGCATCCTGGGTCTTAGAAAATCACATTAAAGAAGAAGCATGAAAGATTCTCCTCAAAGTAAAAGCAAAATATTATTACTTTTTCCTCTTTTCCTTCCTTTCAAGTGCCAAAACGAGAAAGTCTTGATTCAAGGACAACAACTTGATGTAACACTGCAAGAGGTAAAGCACACATGTCCTTTGTAAGAACAGAAAAGTACAAAGCCAACAACCTTACTTGTTTATATATTCAGTCTTCCTGTCTTCTGTGAACAGCTGCAGATTGCAAGCATTGTATATAAAGGTAAAACAGCTTATTTTTAATCCAAGGATCAGAGCTATGTGATTTTTCCCACTGGCAAGTTAGACTTTACACATGACTTTTTCTTATTGTAGATGCTTTTCATTAAAAAAATGTGAGAAGCAGGTTAGTTAGTGCAATGAACCTATTGCAATCAGAGTGCTATAAGGCAAGGGACCTCTAACAAAAAAATTGAATCTATGTTATATTTAGGATGAGAGGAAATGGCCTCAAGTTGCTGCAGGGGAGGTTTAGATTGGATATTATGAAAAATATCTTCACTGAAAGGGTTGCCTAGCACTGGGACAGGCTGCTCAGGGAAATGGTTGAGTCCACCACCCCTGGGGATATTGAGGAGTGTAAATGCACCGGGGCATGGTTCAGTGGTGGACTTGGGAGTTATAAATTAATAGTTGGACTCAATGATCTTAGAGGTCTTTTCTAACTAAGATGTTTCTGTGATTCCATGATCTTATGGGAATGGAATGTCAACTTTCTACATTAATTTTGTCTGAAAACTTTTTACCTACTCCAGTTTAGGCTGTGCCCTTCTAAGTCAAGGTTAATTTGGACTGCACCTAGGCTGGTGCTCCATGAAATTAAATAGTCCTGAGATACTCATCTAAGAGAGACTTTGTTTCTTCTTTGTTTCCTTCTTCTTTGAAGAAAGTGAGGAGCTAGTGAGGAGGCAGTGACTTGCTGCTGGTGCTACAAGGCCCCACATCCGCACCACCCTGGCATTTCAAAGAGGTGGGGTTTTGTTTCCATCTTCTGCTGCCCTTTCTCACAGAATTTCTCTAGGGATGTGGGAGCATTTAATCAAATTTATCAGAGGGATCACATAAAACATAGCATAAGTTGGACAACATCACAAGAAGTGGTTAAAATTAAAATACAACATGTAAATTCAATGTGAAATGTGTATGGGTCCATATTTTTGTATTTGAGTTTCAAATGAGTCAATGCTCCAAAATGCAATGCTTATGGTTTATAACCTGTCTTTCTATGTAAATCAGGGGATTAGTCTTTCCCTGCTGCCCGTAAAGAATTGGCAGTAAGGTTGGCAGACTCAATTACAATACTGTTTCAGTCATGGGGGTTGTTTAACTCCCCTTCTCTACACTAACACAAGTTCTGGTGTAGTGTGGGTTGGAGGACCATAGCAGGACATTAAGCTTCTGTAATGGGTTGACCCTGGCTGGATGCCAGACACCCACCAAAGCCACTCTATCACTCTCCTCTGGAGCTGAGCAGGGCAGAGAAAAGTATAATGAAGGAGTCATGGGTTGAGATAATGAGATCACTCGCCAATTAAATTAATTACCAATATGGGTAAAACAGACTCAAGTTCAGGATATTAATTGAATTTATTACTGAAAAAGTCAGAGCAGGATGATGAGAAGTAAAATAAATATTAAAAACACCTTTCTCTCTCTCCTTCCTTCTCAAGCTCTTCTTCCTCCCCGCAGAAGGGCAGGCACATGGGGACTGGGGTTGCACTCAGTTCATCACACCTTGTTCCTGCTGCTGCTCAGAGAAGTCCCCTGCTCCAGAGTGGGGTCCTGCCTATGGGAGAAGTTCTCCACAAACTCCTGCAGCCTGAGTCCATCTCACAGGCAACAGGTGCCCTGCAAAATGCTGCAGCATGGGTCACTCTTCCACGGGGTGCAGTGCTTCAGGCACAGCCTGCTCCAGTGTGGGTCCCCTACAGGGTCACAAGTCCTTCCAGGAAAGCTGCTCCAGCATGGGCTCCTCTCTTCATGGATCTGCAGGTCCTGGCCAGGAGCCTGCTCCAGCACAGGCTTGGCAGCACCTGCTCTGGCATGGACCTCCTCCACACCTCTGCATCCCTGTGGTCCTCCATGGGCTGCAGGGGCACAGCTGCTTCCCCACAGTCTGCGCCACGGGCTGCAGGGGAGTCCTAGTTCTCATGCCCAGAGCACCTCTTCCCCCTCTTTTTCCACTGACCTTGGTGTCTGCAGAGTTGTTCCTCTCACATATTCTCTACCCAATCTTCTCTGGCTGCAATTACATCTGCACAATAACATTTTTCCTTCTTAAATATGTTGCCACAGAGGCATTACTACCACTCTTGATGGGTTCAGCCTTGTCCACCAGCAGGTCCAATGCTGGCTGGCATTGGCTCTGTGGGACATGGGAGAAGCTTCTGTCAACTTAGCACAGAAGCCACCCCAATAGCCTCCCCACCACCAAAACCTGGCCATGCAAACCCAACACAGCTTCTCATCCTTTCCTTCAGCTTTATCTATTAAAACCAATCTATGCAGCATCCTTCCACCTCTGTCCTGTAAGCTGGTGAATACAAGACAGAGTTTCTTTCTCTTCCCAGCTGCAATTTTTTGAATACATTTGGGAACCTAATTTGGGTGATGGCTCAGTGTTGTGAAATTCAAGCTGAGTTAAGCAGATAATTTAGAATTTTTTAAGGGGAACTTTTTACAATTTCTTTTCAATATGAGGAACTTATATCCCTATCTGAAGTGCACTGTGCGTGTATATTAAGTTTTAGGCCACGCACCAATTCCCAGTTGCATTCTGCAGCACAGTAGTCAAGCAGCCTGCATGATTTAGCCCCCACATAAACTCTAATATCAAATTGTTTTTTAAGTAATATGCATATGCCATTAAACAAATTAGTATAAACACATTATTGTTTGACCTCTCTATGTCACAGATGGTGGTGCACATTTTGTTAGATAAGTAAGGCAACCATTCAGGCATTTGTTCTTTCATTAATGCCAGATTGCACTGCACTTCCCTGTATCATATCAGAGACTTGGCCATACCTGAATTGTCTATCTACACAAATGTGATGGTGGATGTGAGACAAGAGTAACAAAAATGATCAAGGAACAATTGCCTGCATAGTTTTTGGGAGATTTTCTTGGAAAACGTATTAAGAGAAATTTCAAGAAACTTTACAATGATCATACAACCTGGATAATCAAAAACCAGGTAAAAATTAAGAGAAGGGATCCTGGATTCTTTTGACTAGTTTAACTAAGATAGAGATAAACCAAAGATAAACCAAACCTAAACTGCTTATTTCTTCCATGTTCCTAGAAATATAAGCCTGCATGTCACTTATTATACATATGCTCAATTTTTTAAAAGAGATGTAAGAGCAAAAACCCATCTCTGAAGAATAAAGGATGTTGCTACCATAAGACACAGGGAGAAACAGAAAAAAAATTAGTTCCTAAAAACACCACTGAGGCCACAGCTGCTACATTTATGTGGATTCAGTAGTGGAAATATGGCTCTGGTTCTGTGACAGAAAAATATTTCCTGGTAAAACTGACAAAATTCCTGCTGTAATACGTGAACTGCACAACATTATGCTTTTATTAGAAAATAAGCCACTGAGGAACCTGCAGTACACTCCTGCTCAATAGACTAGACAGGGAAACAAGTGGTCTGTTTGATTTATGGTGTGCCTAAATCTTGAGGGAAAAAACTTCTACACATCAAACCTCTGTTCAAAAGAGTGTTGCATGTAAACATAAGTGAGACTGACATAAGGAATGTCTGTTGGCCCAAGGAAGTTGGAACAGATGTTATAAGGATTTTTCCTCTCTTGTTTCTACTGCTTTTAACTTAAAACTATTAAAAAGGAGGGGCAAAAGCAATCTAATTCAAAGATGAGACACAAAAATCATATCCACAGTGAACTTGCAATACTGCTGCCTAGGTAATAGAATGGTCTCCAAATACAGTGAATTTCCTGCTGACACTTTGATTAGAAAAACACATTAGGAGTTCATTATTTATAAGCAGGACTTTCTAGCACTTGTTGCATTCTGCTCCATCTTTTGCCTGCATTGGCTAGTGAAGTCATCCTGTTTTGTATTTCTCAGGAAGTGGACCAACATTAAAAATTTCTGTAAAAGGTTTTATTTCAGCTTCAAAGAATGAATGCTTCCTATCCTGAAGATGTACACAGTACATCACTATAGACAAGCCTTCTCTGCTTCGTCATCCTTGTTAAAAGTTTGCTTATTTGGGATATGTTTTTATACCAAACACATCTAACCATAACAGAAGAAATATTCCACTGCTGGATAGTGACTATGTTCCTTTGACTGGCTGCCATGATATCTGGATATTATGACAGGCACATTATAAATAAGCATAGGTCCCCCTGCCTCTACCCGGCCATTTATCACTTTGTTTGGAAGACCTTCTAATTACTCTGCCAATGTAGGTGGTCACAGTAGCTGAAGGAGTTGCTTTAGGTAGGCTGCCAAATATCTCATTTGTCTTGTCATCCTTCACATTAAGTGCCTATTTCTTGTAGGGTCATTTCTCTGTGCTCATTCTTCCTTGATAGCTCTGTTACCTTTGACACCATAGGGCACCTACTACTCCATAAGAAACTCCCACCCTTAGGTTTATGTGGCACCAGCTCACTGTTTCTTCATCTGGCTGACAGCATTAGAGAGTTAGTGCTGATGGATCCTTTATTTCTTCCCTGTCTCTGCTGGCGTCTCTCAAGGCTCTGTCATTATTCCCCTGTCCCTCTTCCCAGTCACTGTCTGGATGTCTTTGCCAGCTGTCCTGGACCCACTTATTTCCCAGTATTAATGACTCTTAAATTTGATCTTCTGCCTGCAGCCTTGCTCCTGTAGTGTCTTGCTGGACTCCTCATTGCTTCCTTAGATGCTGCATGCCTAAGGATGAACATGCAACTTTCTTCATGGCACCTGTGCTCTTTATCACCAATTTATGCATGTGCCTCATGGTTAGTCTGACTATTCCTTTGGTTCTGTCTTCTTCCAAACATTTCCTTCTAAAATACTGTTGCTCCCATCATTGTTCTTCCATTTACTCTGCCTAAGTTTACCAAAATTCTTTTGCAATGGACTGAATTGAACTTGCTCTGACCTTTATTCTCCTCTGGTATTAGCTCCTGTTGTATTTTTTATAAAACTTGTTTCTTAAGGCAATTCCCTATCTCCTTTCTAAATCAGCAAATTTAGCATATGTGTATGCTAAAGTATTTTGAGACTAAATCTGAAAAATGTAGAGGAGTTCATTTGTTTAAAATAAAGTATACTTTTAAGCCATTATGGTAAAAAATTTTGACACCGTGAATATTTGTAACACTATCAAAAATATTTACTTTATGCCATGGCAATAAACCGTGTCTCTGTGGCACTACTGTTTATATCTTCATGAACATGATTTAAGATTTTCTATTGCAATGTATTATACAGTAATTTCTAATTCTTTTCATCCAAAAATGTAGCAAGCTGTAACATAGGAATGTTGCTTTCCAGACAGAAGCAAAGCTGGTATCTCTATCTAGTTTCCCCCAAACTGATGAAAGAACAGAGGTGAATTTTGAACCTGATAAACACATAGAGTAGGGATGTATTCTCAGAGGCTACATCTGACAATTCTTCCAGTTCTGTGATGGTAGATACAGGGAATGTTCTATTTTACAAATTAGTATAGTCACTGTATAAGATAGGCAGAAAAAATAATTTTAATGCTGTTTTATGCAGTTATATAGCTTCATAGGAATGAAAACTGTTGAATGTATTACTTATCTGACAGACAAGTACATCTAGGCAGGTAAGAAGGAGTTTTGTAATTGGTGGTACTGAGTAAATGTTAGGCCATTTTAAGCACGTTGAGTCAAATTTAAATCATCACGTTAGCAGTTCATTCAACAACCAGCTGATCTCTCCTTTGTGGCTATGAAATACTGGAAGTCTACTGGTGATTGCTCAAATAGTGGTACTGCTAAGTATTTTCCACTTTCCTCTATTTTTCCTTTCATATTAAAATTGCACTGTGAAGTTAAACGCTGAAGATCAGTCAAGACATGTAGTGAAAAATAGTGAAAATTTCCCAAGAACAGCAGTTTTAAAGGGTTGTTGTGAAAGTGACAGCTTTATAGCACTAAAATCTGCAGAGCAAGAAGATTTGTAAGTATCAAAGCAAACATTATCAACTAACTACTTGGCATATTAATAATGGAAATAATGGAGGGAACCCCTAGATGTAATGTAATAAACCTCTTTGTCATAACTCTGCAGGCTTTATCTTCTCCAAGTCTTAACTGGAAATTGCTCCAGATATGGCCATGGATGGCCAGGATCATGAATATTCAGAACAGGTATGCAGCTGCCCTTTATCCAGCATGGGTAAAGGGATTCACCTCAAGCTCTGACTGTGCAGAAATCAATAGTAGAGCTTATAGTTGTGAAAAAACCTCCAAACTAAAACTCTTGACATGTCCATGAATGAGTACCAGCATGCAGGGTTAATTTATGAGAGATAGGGTAGAAATGTCTCAGTTGAACTGTGTCCCACCATGACAGCCTGATTGCCATTATTCTGTAAAAAACACCTTCTGCTCTCCCTACCTTAGACTGTCTACAGAAATTTTCCCAGCTTTTAAGATGTTACTATTAACAAACATTGGACCAAATCCAACCTGAGTTCATCTGCATTAGCTCTTTAATCTGAGAGAAGATTATGATCTCCCTTGCCTAGTGTGACTTTAGTATAATAATCAAAATGATAGCATATGGTATTTGCTGAGAATATTTGTTTCCTGTTGATCTCTTCTTGTCCCTTTGGGGTCTTTTAAAGGAGACATTGGCTAGTTCTTACCAGTACAGGTGGCAATATTAAATTGTATACTCACAAAGATTGAAATTTCACAGAAATTTGAGATGACAAGAAACCCATAGAAAGTGTCCCATACTTTAAATGAAAATGTCAAATCTTGGTTTTCATATTGATTTTAGAGAAGTCATTGCACATAAACATTTGCACTTACCTAATTTTAGAATGAGGACAATTACTGAGTTGTATGTGCTGAGGTACCTTTTTCCTACTGGTTTGCCATTTATGCTCTTGCTCATCATCAACCATGTTTATTCTTTCTGAATAAAATACACTTTTATTTCTTATATGAGCTTGCGCATTTGTACTATGCAATCAATACTTATTCAAAAAAATAAGATTCCTCATAGACCACAAAATGAGAACTGTAAAATACACTTTTCTGAAAAGTTCTGGAATTGACATATTACAATATACAGAATCTGTCTCACTACCAAAAAACATTCAATCATGCAAATGGCATGTACAGGCAAATGATATATATGGATTTAAATGGATGTTTAATAATCCAGAGAATAAAAAAGAACATTAATTTAATATCACGTGTATGACTGTGACTTATACCTGGACTGAGTTAGCAAACTTTACAGAAACACAAAGGGGAAAAAATTGACAAGAACAATGGAATTAGATTAGATTCAGGCTTAGATTTCAACAGCATAAACAAAAAGTTCAAGAGAAAGACCAAAGAAAGGTAATCAAAGTTCTAGTAATATAAATGGCAATCTGGGTTGCTAACACAGATGTATGACATAGAGATGCCATACAGCATCAACATTTTTACACTTTATTAAAGTCTAAATACTTGAATTATGTTTCTCTGTACGGAAATATGCAGATAGGATTAGGAAATACTATCAAAAACATCTAAAGAGGTTTTCTGTACATCCATTGAGATTCCAAACATTAATTCCTTTTTGTGAAGGATAATGGGACTCAGAACCTCCTACTCAATGGAATGTATTTTCATATAAAATTAGGTTTTGGTCACATTGACATTAAAAGCAAATCTTCTACTGATTTTAGAATATGGAATTTTATCTATGTGGTATGTTCAGTCATCTTCAGACAAAAATTCTTGTGTGCAGTTCTGGTCACTGCAATACGAGAAACACATTATGCTGTTGGAGAGCATCTAGAAGAGAGCAACAAAGGTGGTGAAGGGGAATATGAGAAGCAGCTGAGGCCACTTTGTTTTTCATCCTGGAGGAGACTGAGAGGAGACCTCATTGCATTCTACAACTTCCTCACAAGGGGAAGAGGAGGGACAGACAATGCTCTCTTCTTCCTGGCAATCAGTGACAGGACCCAAGGGAATGGCCTGGAAGTGGTGTCAGGAGAGGTTTAGGTTGAATGTCAGGGAAAGGTTCATCCCCCAGAGGGAGGCTGGGCACTGGAACAGGCTCCCCAGGGAAGTGGTCACAGCACCAAGCCTGACAGAGTTTAAGAAGCCTCTGGATGATGTTGGTGTGACTCCTGGAGATGACACTGTGCAGGGCTGGGAGTTGGACTCAATGATCCTTGTGAGTCCCTTCCAACTCAGCATAATCTGTGATCACTGTCTAACAATAGCACTCACAAATATGTCAAATACACAATTAGGTAAACTAGAAAAATTTGTCTCAGCCATACAGATTCCATCTTAATGGAGACTCCAAGGTTGCACTTGTGTAACAGAAGGGCAGATTTACCATATCACCTTTAGAGATCCAACCAGTACTACACAAACCACATTCTAATCAGGTGTGTCTGAACTAACAGAAGGGCTCAATTTCAGTTCCAATTTCTCATTGCAAAAGAAACATTTGAATTTTAGTGCAATTTTTCCCCATTATCAAACACATACTTTTTTTTCTTTAAGCTAGGTACAGGACAAGGAAAAGCACAATTAACAGTCCCGCAGCACATGCACTGGCTTCCCCAAAATAGATGGATTAAGACAAGAAGAAAAACTTTTTTGGTATAGAAACAGATTGGTGGTTAAAGCCTCTAAGGAATTATTAAAACCCTAATGAATCTTTTTAATTAACATCCACAGTGTCCTTTTAAGTGAAATAATTTCAGAGTTGCAGTGCAAACCAGTTAAACAAATTGCTAGTTGGGGAAAAGAATCCAAGTCTGTTGGCAGCTCTTCTGTTTCAGATGTGTACACAGACACACAGACAGATATATATATACACATATATGTATATATAAATATATATATATCTGGCAATGGGTGGTGGAAGATTCAAGCAATATTATTTTAAGGAGAAGTGGTAGTTTACATTTACACCCAGATGGTGAAAACTTATGGCTGTAGTGCAGTAATGCCAGGCTACAATAGCAAATATATGACTCTCTGCACCCCAGACTAGCAGAGAATAGATACTTTAAATAGATCATTTTCTGTAATAGATCAATACTCTGTTGTTTTACAGATTCAGGTACATACAGTGGTTTGGCTGTTAAAAAAATCAATACAAATATAGTACCATCTTTGCAGCTGGGACCAGTGTAAGGGAGTAGGATGTTATAGCAAAGTTTCTTCTTCAGCTCACCTCCAGCCACTCCACTGCTTCTCTAAAATCTCTCAAATTTCATGAAATTCTGCAGGACAAGGAAAGTGTTCACTGCTCCACAGAGTGAACTGCTTCTCACCCTTGGAAAGTAAAAAAAAAATCAACTCTTCAGCAGGGCTGTGGTTATTACTGGGAGGAGGCTAAAACAAGGGGCTGGTTTCACAGTGTCCAGCTTGCTTTCTTAATCTAAAATCTTTTGCATAACTATAGCAACGATGCAGCATAGTCACATTCCAGCTATCTGTGACAAAGAGGGATGTCTCTACTGTTACCTGATTTGTTTTTCTTGCACACAGAACTGATGCTATCCCACTGTATGTTTTGTAAGTAATTTATAAACATTGCTTATAAATGAATAAAACTAGGGTTCTGGAAAACCTTTTTGTTTAAGTAAAGACATTTTTCATATCATAATAATCTTCTCTATTACAACTCTGCACATACAGAGTTTACTTATTTAAAAGCATAGATTAGGACTGAGGGAATTAAAATGGTCTTTCCATGACCAAAACTGACTATGGAAAGGATGTAGCAGAACACTGCCACCTCCAGTTACAGACCATGCACAGAATATACTGAGTGTATTATTCTGTCACTTATTCAGAATTAATGGTAAACAGGCATGAGCTCTGGCAAAAGGCTCAGGCTGACTGCCAGCGCAGAGGCACATACACATTTTAGCCTTTGATTACAGCTGATTTATTTAAAAAAAACAGTAAAAAACTGATACCACATAAACAAATAAACCACCACTCCCCACGTACTTTATAATCAAATTGCCATGTCAGAAAAATTCTTATTACTAGGGACATTCAATTAAGGACTCTGATCTCTAACTTCAGGGCTTTCCCTGCTCAGCTTACATTGGGTGCAAGGAAAGGGAATCTACCTTCATGTTTTCCTATGTCCTTGCTTTCTACATGTCTAGGATGAACTTCTTAAAGAGTTGTAAAATTCTGTGGGGTAGCCTATGATGTGTGAAAATGTGCAGGGGTGAGGAACATCCAGCCTGAATCATGAGTGCCCATGACCCAACAGAGTGGAGGTTTAGACTGAAAGGCTGCCCTAATGTGGGATGCTTTTTTTGGCCAATGTGAAGAGCTAAGTGTCATCCAAATACTGTAAAACAAGGAGAGCAGATTTACAGCAGATTAGGTGAAGAGGATGATGATGGCTGCTGCTTACCAATATAAAGGGGGTGAAAAGACATGAGATAATACCAGTAAAACATATGAAGTGTGAAATTACATCTCCAGAGTGCCAGGTGGAAAAAAACCTCATAAAGTTTCTGTACCTAATATCTCATGATGGCTAGAGCAAAATTTCTAACCTAGGTTCCAGCTAAGGCTTATTGCTGGCACACTGTCCTCCTTACCTCTCCTTTCCATCTCACTTCCCTTGACCACACTATTGGGACCTTCTGTCTTCCTGCTTCAGCCACTAACCCATGCTACTTACAACTCTGCCTTCTACATGGGATTGATATTTTTTTCTCTGTCACTTTTCCAGTCTTAGCTCTGAAAGTGATCCTTGACTTTTCCTTAGCTGAAATTGCATCAGAGTTTACTTCAAACACATATTACCTGTCAGATCAGGCACTAAGCTGTAACAATTGCTATTAGTACAGTCTCATCTTCTGGGTATGATTTGTTTGAAGAGAAAGTGACAAATTGAATGAAGCTGAAAGAAAAGCAAAAGGTATCAAGAGATAGAAAAAATAAATTACGAGTTAAGACCAAGAGAAAAGATAAAAATGCATGGCCTGACTAAGTGATATCTTCTTGGAGGAGAGGAAACAGATACTCACAGGTGTATGAATAAACACAAAAGAGAAAAAAAAATACCTAGCACAGCACTTGGAAACAGTAGCCATAGGGAAGAAAAGAAGGAAGAATATTGAGATTAAATTATATATATTAGATAGGGAAATTGCCTTCCAAGTTGGAGTCTTACAATAATATTAACATTCTACTTTTAAAACAATTTGTGGAATATAATTAACCTTTTAAAAAATCTTTATCTTTAAAGACAAAGCCATTACCATTTTGCACCAATATATGATTACATCATTTAAAACCCTTTCACTGCCTGCATAAAAGAGAATTATTCTCAGAGAGGAGAACAAGTAAGAACAACCAATGAGCTAATAGTATGGAATATGTTTCCCCATGTCTCTGGAAGAACCTCAGGTGGTTTTCTCGTTGAAAATAAGCATACTCTAAATGCAATTATGGCAAAATGAGGGCAGAATTCTTTCCGGCAGAAAAAACAAAAAAAGATAAATATTTTGGGGAAAATATAAATATTCAAATTTAAAATCTCCCCAAAGAAACATTTGAATTTTCTTTACAAAATGAAGTATATATTTTCAAATTGTCCTGACTTCAAAAATTGCAATAACTTAAAATTACCTAAATATTGAAATTGTATACTCTAGATCACTCCCTTCCTTTTTGTTTGTTTCTTTTACCTTTGTCTTTAGGCTAATAAAATAATTATTTATGCATGTCTAGTTCCACAAAACCAGTGCCTAACACTGCCAGAGTACACCTCATACCAGATTTCTTTTAATGATTCATGAACAGTTGTTGCAGACAGCACTCCTATATTTATAGAATTAAAAACCAAGAGATCATAAGGTCTTCTAGGTTTATCTTCAGTGAATCACAGGCTCTTAAATTTCATTAACTTCCCTGGTATATATCCAAAACTCATATTTGACTAAGGTGTATCTTCCAAACTACACTGAGCACTGATGTGACGGCAAGAGGTGCAGAATCCAGACCTCCTGGTAATCTGTGCCAGTATTTAATTGCTAGCACTGTTAAAAAATGTCTCTTATTTCTCATTTGAAATTGGCTCTTTTTATGCTTCTCTTCACCAGATTAAAGAACTCTTTGGTACCTGGTATATTTTTCCCTTGAAGGTACCTGTACACTGTAATCAAGACACCTCTCAATCTTGTTGGTAAGGTAGCCAGATTGAGCTCTTTTAGAGTCCTCCAGTAAGACATTTTCTCCAGCCCTCAGATCATTTTTGCAGCTCCTTCCTGAGCTCTGTGCCATTTTTCACTGTCCTTTTAAAGAAGTGGACACTAGCACTGATGAAATATTCCAGTAGCTGTCTCACCAGTTCCTTATGCTCTTTGCTGTACTTATTCATCCTCTGAAGAAAAGCAGAGCTAGTCAGAAGGCACCATCTGGTGAGGAAGTCTGACTGGTAGGGGGCAGATTTAAATACTTAAAGAGTAGCAGAGGGGAGGGTGGAATGGGCAAAGGACATTTAAAGACTGACTTGCTAGACTATGATCATTTTTAGTTTCCCCAGGAGGTTAGTGAATTCTCCCTTGGACTGCTATTGCCTGTGTTTAAAAAGGTGAACAGCAGCAGACTATAAAATATGGAAAATGAAAATTTCATTGGGATTACACATGGATGAGAAAAATCAGCATCTGCCTGCTGGAAAACACAGGATTAATGGGGAGAAGGCAAGCAGGGAAAAGGGGAAAAAAAAAAGTCATAATAGCCAAATAGGAACAGAAAAATTGCACAGAAGAATATAAATGGGAAGGGGATTCCATGGTCCTAATCAATGTTTTAGCCTATATTAAAAAAGCACTGGATTACTGAAGTCTCAGAATGCAGGTACAGTATTGAAGCTAATACCCACCCTGCAAAGCCAACACCTGAGAGGGGACACACTAAAGATTTTGCCCCACTCAGCTCTGAAAATTGCATTTCTTAATGAAAGATCCTTTCTAGAAGCTTATAGAGGTGTTGAGTAAAGAACAGGATGTAGAACCTGGAGACTGTTTACTTAAGCACCCAGCTGCTCCTAACTGCTGGGGTAGCTCATAAGAAAAAGACTGCCAGACAAGCATAAAGCTGCTTGTTGAGATCAGAGGCACCAGTCTGAGTTGCAGATATAAAAGGCATGCAAGTGCAAGAGAGAGCTTTTGAATGACTTTCAGAAGCTGCAGAAGCCAAAAGCACTCTCTTTTACCCTTCTGCAAGGACTTAAGCATTTGTCTCTGGCTCTTCGTTCAGCCATGCTTATTCATTCCTTTAGGATCTGCAGATTTGGTTTTTACAATGTATGGTGATTGAAGAATAAACTTGAAAAGTACATGATGGCTCCAGTTGTTGCAGCATGATCCTGCATAGTACAGTGCAGATATTAGTCCAGGCAAAAGTAAACTGCTTGAGCTCTTCACTGACCCTGCATCTGCAGTAACACAAGCAATGGTTTGTCACTTTTTAAAAAATCATCCAAGCAATCAGTAAGAATCCATTATAAAGGATACACAGTATATAAAAACATGGTTTTGAACTCTCTTTATAAAATTATGTTTCATATAATTTCTTATACTTTCAAGAAAGAAGAGTGCAAACCACTGTAATACTGTTGCGGGTTTCTGACTTATTTATAGAAACATTGAAACACCTAAGGCACATAGAATTGATTGTTTCTGAAAAATCAAAGCTTTTCTTTGCTGCTTAAGCCCTTTACTAAAGTTCCCATAGCAGCTGTCCATATAAACTTTCTTATTCCATACCAACAAATTAGGCAACACAAAGAACATCAATAAAAAATTACATTTTAGTTGCGAAGGCAGCGAGTGTTTCTAAGATTTCAAAAGTCTTGCTAGTCCTAACCCAAAGGTGTTACTGAGGGAATAAAAAAGGAAGACTAAAATGGAACTGTCTTAAAGGCTTCTTAAACACTGAAACAGAAGAGACATGGTGTGAGATGCAAGAGAAGGAACCTTTGCAGACATTCTTTCCCTTTTCTGCAAACAGCCATTGCAGAGGAATTTTTTCCCCTTTGATTGACAATTAATCCCTTGAGCCTAACACTAGCAAATACTTGCCACACAAGTCCAATTCCCTCTGGATTTCCTCTCTAATTCAAGATTGTTGCAAAAGCCCTATATTCTCATACTCCAAGTCACTGTTACACTGTGTAAATGTTCCAGAATGCACAATTTGAAAATAGAAAACAGAATTACTATAAATAGTAGGAAGGTCTTTACTTTCAGGTGTTACTTTTACAAAGTAAAATAGTGACATTCCTCTTTCAGGGAATAACAAGGAAATACACTTAACTGTTACATTATTGAAAGAAAATGAAATGTAAAAGTAAATTTTTAAGCATTTATCATGAATATGATAAAATTAATTCTTCTTTCAAGAACTTAATTTTCTTATATTTCCTTTTTTCTGGAAATAAATTGTTAGGGAACTCTAAAAACTTCATGTAGTTGGTCTTCTGTTACTCTAGCATGAAGAAGTAAAAGCTGCGGGGTTTTTTCCAATTTATATATTCTAACTTGTTACCTTGTGTTATATCCAGACAGATGCAGCATTCTTGAAGAGGTATAATGCTTTGCTCTTACTTTACTACTTGATAAGTTGATTTTTTATTTCCAAGAAATATAATAATCCATCTTTTTTCTGGGCAAATTATTCCACTATGTAACAGAATTATTAACTCCTCAAAGATCTTCTATTCAAACATCAGACTTGCTTCAATAGGGATAAGTGTCCTTAATATGTTTGAAATAGTAACATTTTGTATTTAATTTACAGCTACTATACAAGTTCACCAGATGACTTTCTCATTAGAGTTTTTGAAAGATGCAAACCATGCATTCAGGTACATATTCATATCCTCTGATATGAATGTTTATTTCAAAATGTCTGTTAGCAGCAGGAATGTGACATTGCACATACAGAGTAAGAACAGGAGAGCAGAAAAATCCAGGTACTACTCCTGTTATTATCCCATCTGCATTTTGACCTTAGCTAAATTACACTGAACTTGTGCTACCTCAACTTCCCTAGTTTAACATTGATATCAAGATATTTCATTCCCTGTGTAACGAAGCTAAGTACTTCTTTATATAAAAATGTGAGAACTCTTAGCAAAATTGATTCATTGCAAATAAGCTAATGCAATGCTATGGTTGAGAATCCGAACAGAGAACTCTCAAAAAATGCAAAGGCAAACTCCCACAGCAATTATAAAGTAGGTCATATTGAACGTATGTGTTAATGCATGAAGGGGCACATACTTACTCAGTAAAAATTGCAGCGGCTTTTAACAACCAGGCACACTTGAGTTCAAACCCAATGCACTGTTTTCATAGCCTGAAAGTTGTATTTTCATTTAACAAGACTTTATAAGAGATAATGCATTGTTTGCATTATATCCAATCACTTCTGATACTGTGCTCTATTGATCAATATTTTCTTTCCTTTTATATCGACATTGAGGGAGCATATACGTAAATCTGCAATGACACTACTTCGTTTGACATTGTAATATTCCCTGTACAGCTGCATTTATATCATTTGCAGCCCTTTAGAATGACAATAACTCCCATGAAATCAAATGATGAGCTATTATTATCACAGAAACATAATGAAAAATAACTAGCTTGGAAGCTGGATAGTAATATATTAGCTACCAACCCAAGCACTTCAAAACACAGTCGTTGTTTTTTAACACAGCATATCCTAACCAAGTTTATCTTCTCATTTTTTCTTCTATTTGCAGTTATAAAAATGTGTCTTGGAAGAGATCAATTTGTCAGTAATTGTCAAATGAACATAAGGATGATCATATCACAGGTCTATCTACTTAAATGGTCAACAGCAGACACTTAGCCAGATGAGAAGCAGAGCATTAATACATCCCATGGAAAGTACTCAGGAATATATGAACATCTTGGGATAAAACTTGTACCATCACTACAACATTTAATAGCTTTCTCTCAAATTTTGTAATACCCTTTGAACAAATTTTCATCATTTTTTGGTAATACGCTCTGCCCGAAGAAGAAATATGTTTCTTGTTGTAAATTAAAAGAAAAATCTTTTCCTGGAATATAAATCCATGCCTAAGAAGTGATAAATATCTAAATACAGATGTTTATTCTAGTAAACTGAACTTAGCTCTCAATTACAGGAAAGATATATGTCTATGTGGAAAAGCTTAGCCAAACTGTATGACATATGAACTTAGTTTTTGCTAATAGTGATCCTGTATATAATCCTAAGAAAGCATTTAGAATGTACTTAAGGGGCCTGAGTTTTTTAAACTGTATTATCTTAAAAAAGGAGAGATATAAATTAAAGCTGTCTCAAAGACAAAACACTACCACAGCCTTTTTTAATGATGTGCCTCTGTGGATTCAGTACATTTGCTTCTAAAAGGTAACTCCATATGAAGCATGTGGCTTAGAACTGATATCAAACTCAATTATGTTATGTGATATCCACATCTGATGAATTTAAATTCACGATTTTCATGAAAGACTGTTTATTCATCATAAAGGCCAAAATCCCTCCTTTTTATTAGTGATTTTTTTTCCAGTGGAGTTGTTCATTGCCTTTCATCTTGTACAATAAAAAAAAAAAAACCAGAATCAAAAAACTACAGTAGCTACTTCTGATGTGGGGATTACATTGTACATGTAAAAATAATTTTCTGCAGGAACTCTCTAAAGTACAGGTGAGCAATAATTGCCTCTAACTTTTGGCCACCTAGGTGTGATTTGGAGATTAGAAACTGGTTAGCTGTTGAGATCCCCAGTTTTTGCCTGCACAACTAAGGCAAACAGCAGCAAAACTTAAAATTCCTAAATTTTACTTCAACAATCCTGTAGTACTGCTAAGCAAAGGAAATAGTATGTGTGCAACAAAAATGATCCTCTGAAGAGGTTTCTAGCAGGGACTTAATCATGAGCTATCTAGCAGTAGTACAACATCCACAGTGCCTAATTACTTAGGTTATCCTCTCTGAGGGAACTAAAGCCTCCTACACTGGATCTCTCCTCTACAGAGCAGGAGCTACTCTTGCTCTGCAGTTGCTAATGCTTTTGAAAACTAACAGTTCACTGGGGGCTGGTTACTTCTGAATCAAAGCACATCCCAGGTACTGTGTGAGGATGTGAAATATTGGCTAGATCCCAGTTCTCCAGAACTTGAACAAGCTGCTGCACCACTCAGTCTAGCTCTCCTCTTTCTAGCACTGCACGCAAAGCTCCTGTTTATTACAGTCCTTTCCTCCCGGGAGAGCTGATCAATCCAGAGACATCTAGCAGCTAATGCATAAATCTGTCTTTTAATTTTTATTTTTAAATCAAAATCCAGAGAGTGGCAATGAAGAAATTCACACACATATCTTTGTTGCAAAAATCCTCTTCTGTTGTTCTACTGGCCAGGCTTACCATAAGCCTAATTATGAGAGTATGAATTATTACCCTAATTCCAGTAGAAAGTTTCACAAACTCACAACTGTGGGGTATTTTTTTCACTGAAGATAATGTTGATAGCAGATTATAGGACATTTTGGAGAAAGAAAATGTTCTTTCATAATTTTGCACTGCAAAACTGCTGGTTAAGAGTTAAAAAAAAAAAAGCAGCTCATTTTCAGGGGTTATACCATTCAGATTAAAGGATTAATGTGGGAAAAAATATGTATAAACTTTGACTAACAAACAAATATTACTACAAAGTGGTAACTGTAACTTCTATTGTCTAAACTGTCTCAGATATTTTTCTAAGAAATTATATCTTCTCTAGTCACAATGGGGACTTATAATACTGCATGTAAGTGGAACTTTATGGACTCATACTTGTGTCGTCTGTACTTTTTAAAATTACACTAAAAACTGATAAAAATATTGTACTATCCCAGTTACATCTTTATGATTTTAGGAGTTTCTCTGTTTATTTTGTTTGTGTTGGTTTGGGTTTTTAAAAGCTTTGAATCCCTCATGGTATTCGCAACAAATTCAGCTTGATTTTAATGCTTCTGCAGTGACTACTGCAAAGCTTCTTAACTTTTACACTATAATGCAGTCAATGTATTTATAGTTCTTGAAAATGTCACATGGCAATGTTATGCCAGGGACAGCACATCTCAGAGACTCCTTAATATGTCTGCATTGTTATATTCTATTTGTAGAGGCATTTTTGTCAGCAGCAATGAAGAAACAGAGCTGCTGCTGCAGCTCTTTCAATAACATTCAAGCTTATAGTTGACCCAAGGGGCTCACATTATGACATCCATATTTAATTTAACAATAAATCATATTTTCATGGACTAGAGTACTGCATTATAACCTCACTGTTTTATGTGCAAGGGAATGCAGCAAAAGCAGGCTTGTAAGTATCTACAACACAGACTAAATGCTTAGTTCATGAGAGCAAGGTTGGAGTGAACAGTGACAACAATAAATAAAAGGTTTTATAACAATTCTTAGAAGGCTGAGGGAAAAAGGACACAAAAAGCTATCCAGCAGAGACTGCATTTAACTTGAAGTTCAATTTTTAAAATCTTAACTGCACCACCTTGCTTACTGTCAGTTCTAGTTCTGCTCTGCACTTCCCATTGCAGTCAGCATTCTCGGTATCTCATTTTCTCTTCTGCTTCATTCAAGCATATTTAAGAAGAAAATTAACACCATCTGAATCTTGAGCTTTACCCATCCTTTTCTCCTCACAATCATTTCTCCTTTTTGCCCTGCATCTTTTACTGCTGACCTTCTAGCTGAATCCAAATTAAATGTTCATATGTTTCCTATTTACTTCCAAATCCAGTCCTGCTTGTTCACATTTATTCTTGCTCATCTCCCTCTTATTTGCCTCTGCTCATATCACATCACATCATCCTCAATTTCTTTACTTTCTATTTCTACTAACTTCCAGGACCTACTTCTTGCAGCACTCTGCAACCTAAAATTAATTTAATTCATTTTTTCCTCCCCATCAGCATTATTAGTAATCTTTTACCAGCCAGACTATGGAATACCTTCATTGCTCTTCTCCATCAGCTGGAAATAGTTTAACCATATTTGCACTGCTCTCCTCCACAAACTTTATAAAACTACATTATCTTTCTTAGAAGGCTCCACTTTTCAAAACTAAGTACTTTCAGATACCTTTTTTTTCTTTTTTGGCAGCCTTAATCTTTGGCCTAGATGTCATCCTTAACATACATTACATAAAATTAAGAAAGAGCAACTGTAGTAAAAAGCATTTGACTACTCTGACCCATGTTCTCTTTTTACCTCTCATCCAGATTTTTGTTCATCTCTTCATGCATTGTATCTAAATTAGATTTTCAGTTCCTTGGGGTAAGAAGACATCACTTTCATTTATCTGTAAAGCACCATGCATGCTTATGGCTCTGTCGAGGTGCTAAATATGTATATCCACATTTCTTAAAATATTGATGTTTTTATCTATTCATATATTGCAGAAGCAGCATGGCAGCAGTTGTACACATTTATAATAGCAATGATATGATTTATAGTAGCTGCATGCTGCTCTCTATTTCCTAGTTCAAATTTACATTGCTCATTCTGGTCTTTTTAACTAACTAAAAAATAAAAGTCTCAATTTTCTCTGACATAGTTGATTTACCAGTTAAGGACAGCTCCTGCCCTCAGAAATTGTGTCATTTAAACGGTCCTGATGACAGAAAAAATTTTAGGAGTTTGGGACATGTAGCTTGAGAGGCATTGAAGTGCTCTGATTTTCAGAGTACTAGAGCATAACTCTTTCCAAAACACAAGATCTTGAAAATGAAAGATCCTTATTATTTTGAAAATTTTGGATGACAAAACTAAGATAACCAGTGTAAATATGTATCTTAAAAGCTAGGAAGGTTTTTAATTAAAAAAAAAAGATTAAATGGTGATACTATCAATCTAATTAGAACATAGTAAAATATTTCTAATAACAACTGCAGTAACAAACTGTAGATAGTAGTAGTTCTTTGTAGTCAAGCAGGTTTATTTCTTGGTTAGTCAAAAAAGTAAGTAGATGTTTAAGTCTTACAGCAGAATCTGCACAGTCTCCTGTCATAACTCAAAGGCCCTTGCATGAATGAGTCTGTACTAATAATTTCAAAATTTAGCTCAAAAGATAAGGAATTATCACAGACTAGACACTGTATGCAAAGCAATTAAACTGTTATGCTTCATGTAACACTTAATAAATGGTTAAGCATTTAAGCACTGAATAAAGTGAACATCTTTAAGTATCCTGCTTTGCATCAATCTGAGCTGAAAACTTGAAATGGGTTGTTCATTCGTGGGTCATTACATGTGGAGTGGCCTTGACAAATGTTTACTCAGAGCAGTGGGCACAAAGTCACATGGGGCTAATGTTACTGCCATTTCTTCATAGAGTGCCTGCAGCTGATGGGTTTAAGAGCTATATTATCTTTGTACAAAGGGACCCATTTCAGCCAGCATTCCACCATGCTATTTTACTGGATAAAATTATAAACTTCATGTCAACCTGCATATATAACTAAACCTGTGTAAGGTGGCACTGATTAGACTCAGACCACATACACATTTAAAAGTATTTTTGGACTGAAAAAATGGTAAAGGCAAATTTTACTCAACTCTTGATGTCTTCCAATAAACATGTACCTCCAAGCTACTCCCATTTATTTGTTACTAGGCACAAAGAGAACTGTGTCAACAAATGCATTACAGTGGGATTCACCAGACCTGCCCTAAATATTTACTTCAGGAAAAGCTTTTGTACATTCTAAAACATTGTCAAAACAACCAGATTTGGTAAATTAATTCCATTTCATTGAACAGTGAGAATTCTTAATTTTTTTGTCTCTTCAGAGAAAGTCAAATCCAGATATCTTTTCTACAAACCTAAAAGTAAACAAAACTGCTTGATAAAACTGTGGTCCAATGCCACCTAGTTTGCAGACATGGCTTGGGATCAGATATGGAACAGCCCAGGAGGTGCTCTCCAAAGACAGCTGGTAGATGGCCAGTCTGCTTCAGACAGAAAGAGACATTCAGTGCTGGGAAAAGGTCCTGTTCATCTTCTACTTAGTTGTAGAAAAAGAGTTAAGTTGGCATGGATTTTTGCATAATTGCAACTCTAAATTAAAAGGAAGAAGATAGAAAGACAGCTTCTAAGTGAAACAGTTTTTTAACAAAAACATTTTTTTAACAAAAGGATAAAATAAAGAATTCGAGCAGCAAAAGTAAAAATTAAGCATGGTAATATAAAAGTGGCCACAAAAAATTATTGAACTATGCTATGACTCTCATGACTGTGATAACTTTGGACAAATACAATAGGGATACTAGCTGTTATCTAAATGAACTGACATCTTAAAACGCATTTCACTTGCTACATAGTGAGAAGATCTACTTCCAGTAAATTACTATAGAGGAGAAGACTACCAAAAGAAGAGAGGTAAGGAAGAAATTTCCGGAAGGTTGGAAATGGGGCCAATACAGAAACTATAGGTAAAGCATAAAAACAGAGCTTTGCCAGTGCTGAACAGTTTTGAGCACCTTGACACAAAGGCAGAGGCTGAGTTATAATAACTTAATGGCTGTGTACAGGAATTGGTTGCTACACGGACCTCACTGTGTGTGGGAGGTTGTATTCTGTAAAGATATAATGAGATGCAATGATCAGATTTTCAGGTGCACTCAGCTTTACATCCTAAGAAGCATTAATGATAAGCACTTTTTAACGTGTTTGCTCTGCTCAATGAAGAACTTTGACCTTACAAAATAAGTTTAGGAACAATGTATATATGGAGCACCTTTTCTTTTCCTTCCACACCAAGATTAAAACTACTTGTTTTCCTTTCAACTAAACATTTTTTCTAATCACACCACTTTACTCTGATTTACATAAATTTTAGCTTCAAGAATCATTGGTCATTGCTGAATGCAAATAAGCACAGAATAAAATTATATTAGGTTTACACAACTGATTTTTCATCATTTTAAATGTTGACTTTTAAAATTTTCTGTAAAATCAGTCTGAAATACTCCCATCATTGACTGGCATCAAGAAGAACAGGGTCACTTTTTAAAAACCCATTCTCAGTGATGTAAATTATAGGGTTATTATATGTATCCTAGAACAAGAGAGAGCAAAAGTTTTATTCAGAACAGATGTAAGAAAGCCCATAAAATCAGATGCATTACCCTCTATCTTTTCTAAGCTACAAACTAAAACTAGTTTTCATCAAATTGCACTGACCCTATTAACTTAATTTTCCATGAAGTGACCTTTTATGACTAACAATGGAAAAGCAAAACTGTGCAAATACCCATGAAGACAGTGAAATGACTTATTTTAATGAGAAGACTAAAATATCTTTCCTGCATTAGCATCTGCTTATTGTCACTGCTCCTTAACCCTTGGTACTGGCAGTCACCACACATCTCCTTGCCAGGAGTAGATGGATGCCAGGAAAGCCTTACTGCTAGCATCAGAAAGATAATTTCTGGAGTTCAAAAGATGATATAACACTGGGGTGTCATTTCAAATAGTAAAGTAGATATCAAATAAAAAGGTAATAGGAAAACACTAAGGCTCCTACTCTCTATAGCTAGCATGAAAAAATTAAATTACAAATCCAAAGGTGACTTGTTTATTTATATCTTGGACAATATCTTCTGCCATCCAGATAGGCTCCTAAAAAATCTTCTTCAGAATTCATAGAGGTTCTATCAATCTGAGCTATTGACACAAGTCCAAAATGTTTTCTCCAAATGTTACCACAAGTGCATCAGGGTTTAGCAGTAGTTTTTACCCATTAAAACTGCCTTGTAAGCTCTGGTACCAATACTGGGGCTATACCTTTTAAACAACCACCTAAAGCAACATAAGGACCATTAGTAACAATCACTCAATCTCCAAATGTTATGAAGCAATAATTTACATGAATATTGATGGTGTCAATGATACTTTGAGATTTCCAGTCACCTCTGTTTTTAGGGATTAAGGCAAACCAAACTGATACAGGGAGCAGGATGCCATTTCCAAGGTCCATAATAGTTTTGCAGTAAGAATTGACTCCTGAAAATATAAAGGAAACAAAAAAGGGTTAATAATAATTTTGTTACATTTTAACACTTGAAGCAACACCACTGCACATTTTCTCTATTATGAGATGCAAATATTTTCTCTCAAGTGCATGCTGACTACTGTTACAAGACCCCAGAGTTGGCAAAAATGCTCAGCACACAAAATCTTCCAACCAGGCACATAAAATGAAATGAGGATGCAAATTTTCAAAATAGATCAGTGGACAGCAACTCCCCAGGAAAAACATAATTCTGATGGGTGCTGGTCACATGAAAATATAATCCTTCCATTTAAATGCCTGAATGGCAGCCTGACTGTATGTGCAAGATACAAGCATGTTGGAAGAAGCCTGATGCTTGAGAGCCTTCCCAGGTAGATTTGTTCTAATGAAATCATTTTTCTCCTTGAGAACTGTCTTTTAAAAACTTCAGTGCCACACTCAGCAAGGTAACTAAGCTCAGCTTATATGTTTTGAACTTTGTTAGCTGGATTAGCTGTTTCCTCCAGAATGTTCTATTCTCCATCGCTGTGCCAGCATCAGGACAAAGACACTGTCAGTGTATTCAACATTTTGCAATGGTGTGAATTCAACATTTCACTCATTAGATCTATATTATATTTAAGGCTTTTCATTGAGTTCTACGAGCTTTTAGATGGAGTTTGAGGCACTGGTCTCTTTAGCCACCAGCCTGAATGGCTGGACAATAGCCTGTCTGAGAAACCATCTCTCACCCTTTACACTGCCACTGCTGCAGACTGCTCAGTCCTTCTAACTGCAAGAAGGAATTAGCTCACCTCTCTAAAAGCTCATGACTTCTAACCTTTCTTGTCCCCTCTTGCTAAGACAGAGATCAACTTTAATTTCCTGGATGTGTTGTTAAAGCTGGCCAGTACTGGTGATGTATTTCTAGAGGCTTAAAAGGAATTCACCTTCTGTACAGATTTAGCAGGGGCTGACATGAATATGTCTCCTAAAGGATGACTTTTACACTGCTGAGAGGTCACTGTAAGTTTAAATATCAGGATACTTTAAGCTCTCAAATAGGCATTTTTAATTTTGCTTACATGCAAACACAACTGTATTGCTTTTAAACCTTCAGAAAACACTAGATATTGAAATACACATCATAAGCTCTGGTTCAAAGAGTATCAATTAGCTTGCTCTTTTACTTGAACTATCTGGTTTACTGCAGTAATTGGAAAAGGCCAACAGTGGCCTTGAATTATTATTTGTTAAGCTTAGAGGCTCCAGACAGGAATAGGTCTCTCTCATGCTGGTGGAATGTAGAAATCAGGCAGTCTTTGCTTCAGAGACTTGGGCTAAATATACCAAAGTGTTTAATAACCTCAGAAGCCTAAATTTCATAAAAGTTTTGTGGGTTTTAGACTACCACATATCCTTAATAACACATAGATGTTTGTGAAATATCTATCCCAAGGCCTTGCTCTATTGAAACATAGAACTGGGAAATGTCTATAGAAGTAGAAAACACAGAAAAAGTAGGAGGAGGAAAACTAAATTGCAAAGCTTAATAAAAGGTATTCTTAGGAAGCTATGTATGGCTTAGATCATTATTCTTAACAGTTTCTGAACCAAGGATTTTGTTTAATCCAAAGCAGAAAATTTGTTCCATACTTCTATTATATGTTCCTTGGTATTTTCAGGTTCAGCTTACTATATATTGATGTTTGAAAATGCCAACACAGAATGCCATACTATCTTCTTCTTAAAAGGACAGTATTAGACTTCAACTTAACCCAGCTTCAAATGACTGATCTTAGGGATTCCTGCCAAATAGCTTTTTTAAGACAACATTTACTGCAGCAATCAATTATGAACCCCTGATTTACACAGTGACTTCTTCTAAACAAACAGGTGCATACACATCCCTTAGCACAGCAAGACTCAATAAAATTGTTTACAAAGTAATTCACAATAAATCTCACATGTAGTTTGCTTTTCCTTCTGAATGCAGCACCAGAAAAACTCATTAAATTCAGAGGAGATACATGCCTGTGCCTGAGGATGCACCCATGCAAAAGAGAAAGGAATATACTAGAACTTAAATTTTGAAAAGCAAATTCTTGCATTTTGCAATAGCAATTAGCAGCAAATACATCTTGATGCTCCAACTTTTGAATGGGCTTCTATTTGTCTTCAGAGGGACTGGGTGTGTGTTAACTCCTTGCTGATGAGACTACAAGGTTTACTACCTAAGCTTAAACTGGGAAAAAAGAGCTCCTTTGCTGCTATGGGATCCTGTCCTCTCACATTCAACCCCTATGTAGAAGACACTAGCATTTCTCATCCTAATTTTCAGATTATAAATTATACAGTACCATTTATAACATCTAAGTGCAACCAGCTATAATTTATTTTTTTACATCTCAATTAAGTACCTGTATTGGAAAAGATTTTTGTCTTTTGTTAGAAAAGGAAAACAAATAGAATTGCGTGCCTGAAAAATGTGAATGACAAGTCAAATTTCCAAGTTGTCTCATATCTTCCAGAGTAGGCTGACTTAGTTTGTCTGGATGTATCTGTAAGTCAGGTAGAAGCAGAAATACAGTAGAAAACATTCTTCTGAGGAAGTGTATATATAAGGGTTTTGTGGAGAAAACCCAAAATTTTGGGGTTACAGATATTAAGGAGCAGTTTGTCAGTAGAAAGTGAAGGATTGTCCTTTTCTCCTTTCTATCATCTTCTCTCCCCATTCTGATTCCCTGCCTTCATGCTGAAGTGAGGCATAACCTCAAATTCTCACAGACTCAATATCCCCTTGCCTACAACTTCTGTCTTCTTCTGCACTGACACCCAATGTTTAGCAACTCACTTGTTCTTCTCAGGGCACCTTCTAGGGTAAAAATAATTGTACAAAAATACTTCAAAAACTTGATGTAAGCTTTAAGCTAAAGCCTGACACATCTTAGGAACAATACATCTACAGCATCACTGCTTTAAAAGACCCTATCTCCACCAAGTCAAAACCAGAATGGCTTTAAAGGTTTTCAAATGTCCTACATCTTAGGTGTGAAATTGGTAGTGAATCAGTTGGTGTGAATGATTTTATTTGAAAGGACATTGCTTTAAGCTTTCTAATTCTTCACATGCTCTTTGCAAAAATGTTTATATAGAAGATGATGGCCTTTCCATGCTATGCAGTTACAATTGCTTCAACAGATCACTGCACAGGAGAAGTGAACTCCTGCCTAATGAAAGTTGGCCTACTTGGAGTTCTGCCAATGCCCTTTCGTTAAATGTAAAGTTCATAATATTAATCAGGCAACTGCTTATACTGGGGATCAAGTGAACATTTTCTGAAATTACAGCTGAGTTTTGTCAAAATGTTAGCTTTCCTTACTAAGTGCATTCAGAATGTCTGCTTGCTATCTCACACTCTGACAACTAAATAACAAAGCCCATTCAGTAGGCAGCTTGCTGAGGTGTTACAGTGCCTGCAGCCCCAGCTGAAGGAATATCAGTACAGGAAAGAAACCACAACTACTCGGCCAAATTTAAATTCAACACACCACAAAAGGCATTCTGAGGGAAAGACAAGCTGTGCCAGTGAAAGTGGGCCATGTATTGTAAATTTTGGTGGCAAAGAAAAAGCATCAATTCAAGCCTCTCTGGGATACTGGCACATGTATCTGGCATGCTCTGCAGGGAAAAATGGCTGGTTGGTCTGTTTACAGCAGATTTACCAGCCCCTCTTTTCTGAAATCTTGAAACAAAGGCTCCTCCACTCTCTGGTGAAAACCTTGATCTGCAGGATGCAGAGGACAGGCTGCTGTCTACTGAACAGCCAAGCTCTACATGACCAAAATTCTGCACAAAAAGATTGCTTCTGCTGGTACCACCCTAGTACAGATAAGGATAACCTGAAGAGTATTTTTCTAAGAAGTTCTATCCTTTGTAGCCTTCCATCTTTGCAGTCTCCAAACCAGAAGAAAGGAATTGCCAAGGCAAATACTGCCCTAGAAGCATAAAGATATATATCTTCTTGGTTGAACCAAGATGCAGAAGAGTAGGAAGCAGAATTGAGATTCAGAAGTTCATTTCAATATACTTTTCTTTTTTCCTCTATGTAATATTATACTCCCAGCATACAAGAAATCTCAGCCAGCTTCTTTGATTCTCCCATTGTTTCTGGTTCAGCTTCAGTTGCTTTTGTTCTTCACAATGGTCTTTATTTCTTTTTTTTCCATTCCCTTTGTTTTGCAGGCACAACTGCCCTTTCCTGTCTTTTCCTAGAGAGTGACCTTAAGCTCTCCCCCAGTCCACACTGATGGAATGGAAATAAATTAATCAGAAGTGAAACAAATTTTATATCTGACTTCTAGCAATTTGACCAGTTTATTTATGTGCTGTATCCCTTTACACACTGCCTGCTGAGACTGTGAAAACTCGTCTTTTCAGAGCTTCTGTTTGCCAGAGAATTAAGCATACTTCCTATCAGTCTGAAGAATCCTCTCTAATATGCTAAAGACAAGTGTCTGGGAAAAGTATGTCCCTTAATGCAAAGTAGTCAATGTGAAGTTCAGCACATTGGAGTATACTGATAAGCTATCTAAATGCACTTGCCAAATGAGATAACTTGTCTATTGTAAGCCATCCAAAAATATTCTCATGGCTAGGATCCCAGTAAGTATAAACATTCTGATGAAGCAAAATGATTTAGAGTTACAATTAAAAAAACTGGAGTAAGCAAAAAGATACATAGGAAACATAATAATAATCCTATCCCAAAAGATTGTGCTATCCGAGGGGATCTAGAATATTAATTAGTAAGTTGTTGCAAACCTATAAAAAATCATCCTATAATTACTCTGAAAAAAAGTTGCAATTTCAAAGCTACACTGCAGAATAGCATACTGGATTAATTATGCCAGACTGCAGCAATAACCTTGAATTAAAGCTGCAACCTTCTATTTTTAAGAAACAATTGCCTTTCTGGTTGATGAAACCTGTCGTCCCATCAGGTAACAGACGTGACCAGGAAAGAGAAAAGCAATAATGAGTCAATCCAAGCTGTTTGATACATTTCAAATCTTCCTCCCACAGAGTGTAGCTGCCACAAGCTACATCACCAGTCTGGTACTTGAAAACTCGATCTCCTCCCTGATGAGTGAATATGTCCCAGACATTAGGGCCCTTTTCATCTGCATTCCAGCCTTCTGCTTGAAAAACAAAACTTGGTCATTACACTTTTGACATCAAAAGACATATGTTGCAAGTAAATAATTTATCACAAAGTAGGTGCAAATCCCATGGGCAAATTGAGAAGTATTTTCTACCCACTCCTTATATCATTTAAAGTAACTAGGAACTTTCAAGCATTAATATACATTTGCATTAGGTTTTGCATTTATTCATACTTTTACTTGCTGCTAATTATTCCAAAATTATGTTTTAAAAAAACATTCAGACTTCTAACACTCTTCATACTTCCTTAGCCAAGAATCAGATGTTTGCCACTCTTGAGATATTACAGGTTTTCACAAAGGGCATTTTCTAATGCAACTTCCATCCATAAATGTAAAAGATCAGTCCATATCAAAGAAAGCCTTTAGGGTATGAGAAATACATCCAACAAATAGGCACTTATGGCTTTCAGGATGTCCTTTGAAAATCTTGACAGTTTGTTAAAAAGAAAGGAATGCCATTATGAGCCATGGCCCTAGGCATATACAAGCTGAATTAATAACACAGCTCTAAAAAACTTCAGCTTTTTGTTTAGCCAGACATTCACAGAAATTAATTTTGAATGTTCAAAAGCACTGCACCACTTTCCCCAAACTTTCAGAGTTTTAGGCTATTTTTTCACAATTCTAAAATTGAGATACACAGATTACCATCAAAATATTCAAAGTTTAGCTGTTGTCTGAGATCTAACAACATATAATATTTAATTTGAATAAATGCACCTCTCTTTATTAGAAGTTTCTTTGTCTTTTCTGAGCCATGCTATAGCTGAGGCAAACATTATCTTTTTTTTTGTGGAGAGATCTGTAAACTTACTTTCCACTGTAAACCCCTGTAAAGTGTAATTTAATCATTAAATTGCAATTAACCTCAAAATGGCCAACCTCATTTACCACCAAGATTTTTCAGAGTCCCAGTGAATGCACTGTTCCAGGGTTATTCTTTAAAAACTTAAATGACATTGTGTGTTAAAATTATGTATAAATTAAATATCAGTTGGGTTATAAGATTAATAACTATATAATAGCTACATATCAATCCTCAATAAAAGTGTTTTAATAATCAATTAGTAGCATAGAAATTAGAGATGGAGAAGAACTATTAGGAGGTCATTGAGTCCATCCCCTGCCAATGCAAGATTGCTCCCTTAAGTATATTCAGTACTTAATATACATCTGTCTTATTAAATCTAAGTTTAATGCAAGGTTAAGCATATTGAAGACACTTAATTTAAAGCATTACTAAAATTTGTAATATCACTTCTATAACCTAGCTTTTCAGAGATCATTGTCACATTTCATGGTCTTTACAGAATTTTATTGCAGCACACGAACACCCATACATCTACATTTGGTTGGTCAGTAAATTAAATTTTACATGGGACAACCTTCAAAGTAGGTCAAATTTTAGATCCAGACAGTTTGAGTTTTTCTTTATCTCAGATTTTATGATAGCTTGGTGCTCTGTCTGTATGCTCCTCAGAAAAACACAATACTACAAGTTTTCTATCCTGCTTCAAATTTCAAACATGACTGCTGAAATAAATAGTCATCTAAGAGAAGTGCAAGAAATAACAAATAACAGCAATTCTTTGATGGTACCTAGAGTTTTGAAGCCTTTAAGAGCAGGCTTCCTGCACCATATTGATTTGATAGCGGTTTTTTTTTTCAGTATGGATGGAATGAAGGGAAGAAACAGCTGCCATAACATGCAGTTAACACATCTTCGGTTAAGAATCATCATCTAGAGCAGAGGCTGAATGATCCCTCTTTTTTGTCTGCCTTTCTCCAGCAAAGGTAGTGGGAGGGAGGAGGAGAAGCATTTGATTTTTAGAGGAGTGTAACAGCTCTACTCCAGCGGTCATTAGCCACTGTAAAGCGCTGATGGGGCTGGAGCAAACAGACCCACTTTCAAGCATTCCTGACACCATTCAAAGAGACTTCTCTGTACAGCACTGAGCATCTGAGCCACCTGATGGAGTGTAGGAAGGAATCCAGCCGAGGCAACAGAAAGCTCTAGATACACTAGCACATCCTGCTGAGCCACAAGTAGTCTGCAGAGAGCTCTGCTCCGCTTCGATGAACCAAGGCTGCACCTCTACGCTTGCTCAGAAACTTCCACGCTACACAGCGCTCCATAGTGTAGGCATAACTGGAGTTTTAGTGAGCTTTGGGGCCAGGGAAGAACAGTAAATAGGAACTGATTTTACACTCAAAATGTGTGAATTGGATACCAAATCAGCACATGACATGCCGTCAAATGAATAATCTAAATTATTATGATACATGCTTCCCATACTCTGCAATTATTACAACAGAAAGAAATGCAATGCTTTTCCAACTTGTGAAGCTCCTAAAGCAGGAATATTACTGATAAGAATATAGAAGTTTTCATGTACTTTTCCAAGTACACTTTTCCTCTAATTCAGCTGTCCTTTAACCTTTGGGAGTGAAAATTTCTTGACCTGGTCTCTGACCAAAAAGTGTAATTTTGTTTGAATTAATGCAGTTCCATTATTTGGCATATGAAAGAAGTGAAGAAAACCACTTTTACCATTACAAGAATTTTTTTGCAACTTTTCCCCAAGAAAAAAAAATCAAGCAGAGAGTTAGAATTTAGCATAGAAATGGCCCTCAGTAAGAAGAAGTGCTTTTGAATGTTCTGGTGCAAATTGATTTTGATTTGACTGAGTCATGAACCTTTGAAATCTGCACTTTGAGCATGCAGAGTACAATTGGTATGATTTTTTAGCGCTTTGAAATATACAGAGTGGAGAAGGTTGTGCTGTGCATAAATACATAGCTGACAGTAAAAAATAAAGTAGCCTGTCAGCTCGTGCCTCTTCTACTGTGTACCTTGTGATATGCACAGCAACTGAGTTTGGACTCTACAAGAACTACTGCTTCAATCATTCTGCCTCTAAGTCGGAAGCTGCACAGCCTCTGAAGCTTTCAGGAGAAGGAATTCCCTGTTGAATTTCTTACTTCTGCAGGAAAAGGGTCATTTGAGTAGTGTCTAGACCATATTATAGATTTTTTTTTTTATGTTTTCCCCACTCAGAAGCCTTAAGAAAGTTCATTAAAAATACATTAAGAGAACATTAAAGTTGCACATCTAGCCACTCAAAAGGCAGGAAATTATAATGCACACACAATTCACATTTTAAAAATTAGTTAGAAGAGCTATGTGCATTGCATGACTCGAGTTAGAATCTGGCCCAGAATATTGATTCCCTGGGAACTGCGAGCTGTGCAGTCTATTAGGTGAAGTGAACTGAGCTCGTTAAAAGGTACTGAGCATGGGCAAGTACTCTCAATTTCAGCAATAACCAAGAACTAAAGGCTACATCCTCAAAGACAATTTAGGATCTACAACTCCCATTTAGGTACTGAAATCAATGGGAGTTAAGTGTCTGTATGCTGCAGGGTATAATATGAGAAAATCAGGTCTGTATGCATTTTGAAGGTTTATAAAGACAGAGTTATGAAAGAATGAAATTTGGAGGGTTATGGCTGCAGGTGTCTCTGTGTTTATGTGTTTACATTTCTTAATCTGCAACATATTTTCATATTGTGCTGGGCAAATCCGTTCATCAGTCCCTCTATTCAGCTGGGATCACGACACATGTCCCTGGGGTACAGCCCCCACAAGTCTAACAGTTAACCTCTCAGTTCATTGTTTTTCATAATCTTTGGAGAAGAATTTCTAACTGAAGGCTTTGTGTGAGTACTGATGTCTGATGAGGCAGTTCTCCCACCCAGTTTCAAAATAGCCAAGAGCAACCTACTTGAACTAGCTCTACAGAAACAATATACACAATAAGGACATGAAAAAGTTACTCATGACTGCTTCCTCCTCTCCTCACCCCTCTCCCCCCAATAACTAACTCCATTTCTATTACCTAGACATATTTCTGAGAATATATTTGAAATATCTTTTACCTTCCTCCTCAAGTCAGAAGTGTTTAAACTGAAGTGCTACATGGATCTGCATCAGAAGTAGTGTCTACATTACAAGGCAAAGATCAAATACTCTCCTTTCTGGGTCCAGACTTTTTGTTCACTTAAAACTTCTTTAACACTTTGATAGCTAAAATTTGACACCTTCAATTTGATATGCTGCTGTAGCTGCACCCCAAGCAAATCCAACTGGAAAAGCAATATCCTCCAGCACTGTCTGCAGAGGACAGGTGAATACACAGCATTATGTGTGCTGTGGAGATGTTGGTTTCGTTTGCAGAAAACACTCTGTGGCTTGATCACTCTTCCACTTGCTACAAGCAGATTCTATATGGAAGACAAAAATAAACCCTGTGCAGCTTCACACACTGAAGGGTAAGACATGCACTTTGCATATATTGGGATTAAAGTGGAGAGGTTCAGCTACCAGAAAAAGTGGAAAAGGCAGCAGTGGAAAAGACTAGGGTGGTCACGGTAAAAGGGCTCCTCCTAATACAAAGAATTAATATGCAAAACAGATCCCTCTTTCCCTTCACTTGTCTCTCACCTCCCCATACTTTGTGGACCCTCTATTCAATATAAGTCCTTTAGCCACCAGGCAAAAAATAATTTCCACCTGTAAGTGTCAAAAACCAGCAGCCTCTCTTCTTTTCTCACATATTTTTTTTTCTCTTCCAATACCAAGAAAATGAGCCTGCAGTAGCTGAAAAAGGATATTTTAGCCATTACATGTTTTGCAGTGGAAACCAATGAGTAGACGAGCAAGATTTGTATGAGAGTACAGACAGAACAGCAATCTTTCTCCTTCTTTAAAACCCCATGGATGCTCATTTTTTTAGAGCAGCAATGACAACCTTATGGCATGTGTGCCAGAATCAGCATCTGCAAAACAGCCCTGAGGTCTCTTCCTCTACCTTCTGTCAATGCTGTTACTGCTCTCCTGTCAGCAGACTGAAAAGGGAACGGCAGCAGGAGGAGAGTCAGGTAACAAGTGGGATGGGTTGAAAGTAGTTTACTGTCCCTCTCCAGGAAACTGCAACACCTGGCACACTAGATGGCACTACTGCAATTTTTTTTTTTTTTTAACTTACTGGTGCTTTTCCCCCATTTATTGTAACATGACACCCACACTGCTTTTGCCGAGGTCAGTATTGGCACATATTGGACTGCTGTAATATATCACCACCATTCTTCCTCTTTACTCCACTTAACTCTCTTGACTCTCAGATCTTTCTGGTTGAGGACCTACTTCTGCAAAGCATTACACAGGTAACTGACATTTTCTCTGATAATGAAAATAAGAAACCTTACTATGCATAGGAAAGCCACTAAGATAGTCAATGCACATACTTTTGCCAAGAATGCACACAATAAAAGAATCAGCTTCTTAGAAAAAAATAAATTCCTTTGTAGAGACACAGGGAAGCTGATTGAATTCCAAAACGAATATTGCAGAACCAGACAGTGCAGATGCAATGCAAAATAATTTGGGCTTTCACAGCAGGCATATATTTCCTTAAATGTCTTTCATAGGAAAGGCAAAAGCCCCTTGAATACAAAGGAACAAAGGGGAAATGAGGCACAACATATTAATTCGTTCCCAAAACACATGCTGACACATAGTCTAGGCAAACATGCATATCCTTCATGTGTATTATACAGGTGATCAAAACCTGATAAAATGAACTAGTCAATGTTCTCTTGTTGATGCTGCATATTCAGGCTTTCATCTGCAACATAAGGATAGTTACCAGTAAAACTCACCAGGGCCACCTTAAATTACGATTAATAAGTATTAATGGACCAGAGTAATAATGCTTATTTTTTACATCATTAAATGTTACTGGTAGGCACCTTTGAAAATGTAAGTAACATTAATTTTTTTCCCTGAGAATAACACAATTCAATTTCACAGAAGATATAATAAAAATGTAACTCAATAATAAGGGGAGAGGGGCAGACAGGATATATTAACAATAAAAATCCAATAAAAAGTTTTCTAAAAATGCTTAAGCATAAAAACAAGGCTAAAAAGTGTCACTGCTGATTCCCTATCAGGAATCAACAGAGATGGGTTTTGAGAGAGATTGAGTAGGAGAAAAATATTCCATAAGCAGTCTGGGGGAGAGTGAACAAAATTTGCCTCAGAGGTTAAGACAGATTCACAGTAATGAGATACCAGCTTATGGCAGGGAAGTAGGCAGATTCTGAAAGATGCAGGGCTTCCAAAATTCAGAGAAGCTGCACTGATAGCAACTAAGATGAAACATTTCTGGCAACCCAGATTCCACATTTGTGATCCCACTTCTGGTTGTATTTCTGGATTCATAAGCCACTCCTTACTGCAGTGGTGTGGCATGAAATTACATCTTCATTAGACCCTCTGCATGGCTTCTAGGATGCACTCACCTTCTTACTCTGATGATTTTCCCTACATCTAACAAATAATCTGGTCCCAGTGTGAATTTCAATATTTCACTGTCCCGTGCTTTTTTTCAATCCATATACCTATATAAAACTTAAAGAGAACTCTTAAGCTCTATCTAGAGGCAATATTTTCCAGACTATATTTAAGGCCTCTACATTTGCACTGGCACAGATGTAACCAAAGGAGCTCAAGGCAAGTATGTGTAAGAAAAAACAAACAGCATCCAAATGTATTTGGACACAGATATTTTTGTCAAATCAATTAAAAACAGGAGTAATCAACCCTGATAATACAGGTTAACTACTAACTGTACATAATGTGAGATATTTTATTAAGGTGAAAGAAGAATAGATTTTGGTGTTGGACTTCAAGTCACGTGGGGTTAATTATTATCAGAAGAATTGTATCTTGTCAAAAGGATATTTTCCTGACTGAATTGATGTTTCCTATTATAAATATCCTATTCCTATTATTAATAGTATTTACTATGGAGTTTAGAAATTAAACTTTGAAGGGATGGTGAAAATTAAAATCTTGTTCCTGAAATTTTACACCATGCATGGACCAGTAGAAAGATATACCTTCTTTGGAACTAAGAGTCTATGTCTCTGAAACAGCCAAAGATAGAAGTTCATATCTTCTGTACGTTCTTTTTGTAATTGCTACTCATAAATTTAGCTTCCCTCTCTGGCAACATAATAGAGCAGCTATTGAGAAACAAATTTACTAAAACACTTTGAAGTGTGCCAGAAAATCTTGATTTTTTAAATAGTAATACAAAATTAATGAATAGAGAGCAGAAGATATACTGACATATGTCTGACTTTTTGCCATATATTGTATTCTTTAAGATATTTTAGCACTGGGCTTTAGCAAGGTGTTCTCAATGAAGTTATGGAGACACCATACTGTCTTACACTGTGGCTGCAGTAGAGAACTCATAACTTTGATTCTCTAAATTCAGCCTTAATTAGAAGCCTCTCCTGGATTGTTGATTAGCCTTTCTTCTCCCATCACCAATGTGTCAAAATTCTGTTCCCAAACTTAAATCAAATTGGAAATGAACTATCATGTTGACTGAAATGAAGGGTGATGACAAACAATGAAGGGTAATGATAAACAATAACTTTGAAGGGAGGTATTTAGTGCAGTACACAAAGATTAGTATTACTTCTGATCACATTTAATAGCTTCAATAATGAGCTGGAAGAGGGAGTAAATGGTACATTAATGAAATCTGCAGATCTATTAAACTAGGAGGAGCTGAGCACACTGCTGAAAATAGAGAAATAATTCAAGGGTTCTTGGGAAGATTAGAAACACCAGCAGAATATTGCAATGAGATTCCATTTAGAAAACAGATGAATAATATTTTGGTAAAAAATCAACAGATGGTAACAGGTAAAAATCTGGAGAGCTGCAATGCTGGAAGAGATTTAAAATTAAGAACATCAGGAAAACTAGGCAGGAATCTGTAACTGAGCAGTAGGTATAAACTGTGAAATTTGGGCAAACTTATTAAAGAATAAGCAAACAAATAATGACTCATCTTAAAGCAGCTCTACAACCATCAGTTCTCTTCTGTGTACAGCATGGGCACTGGAAAAACAGACAATCAGTCAGATGCTTACAGATTTTACAGCTACAGAACCTTTTCCTGGAAGAAAACTTAAAAGTAAGCCACTCATATAACAGTGTTGTCCTTCATAAAGTGAATGACATAACAGTGAGCCACTGGCTAAAAAAACATTAAAAAGCCCAAGACTGAAGAAATAAAATATTCTCCCACTGCTTCTGGTAATTGAATCATGCAGCTTGATTTTTTTTATATTCCTGAGGAAACTGCCAATGAATTGCCAGCTGCTATGAGCTTTCCAATACCAGATATATGGGCACAATATCTTGGAGACCTAAAGCTAGTTGTGAGCGAGCAAGTTAGCTGCATTTGGGGAGCTCACACAAATTAATCTTGCTGAGAATAACTCTACACAAACTATAGTGGAGGGCCAAACTAGTGTTACATCACTCCCCGAACCAGAAAAAGTCTCAGCAATTCAGCATGGCAACAGCATTAGGATGTATAGTAAGTTTGTAAAGTGATATTCCATATTGGTCATCAGTCTTCAGAAGTCCTTGATAGTTCTTGGATGTTGAAGGCAATTGTTCTTTATTGCTGAGTGCCTCCATACAGTATTTTAAAGTGGGCTTGTCTGCTCAGGAGTTTGTCACTGTCACTGCATTGTGACACAACACTGAGTGCGCAGAGCAGGGCGTTGATCCACAGCTTTAAATTTGCACACTTCAGTAGAAAACCTGGAAAAAGCCCTTTCATGTAAAGCCATGCTCCATTCATTTATATCTTGGCAAGTCCTGCTGTTTCATACTTCTGGATCACTCATCTTTTAGGTGAAAAAGCTTGGAAACAATGACCCATCATGCAAAAAATATCAAGATTAAAAAAAAAAAAAAATGGAAGGGATAGATCTATGAAAAACAACACAAAAATTACCAGAAGTATAGGCAGGCCCTCAGGCCCCTTGAATGCATTCTGAGACAGCACCCTTTCACTGGTGTTTCAGGGAGAGCTGTTTAAATTTTCCAGAAAGTGAGAGTTTCAAGATGTTTGCAGAGCTACCTATTGGCAAACATGCTTAAAATCATTTTGCCAGGAAAATATCTGCTGCAACTTATCAGTTTGGCTGCAACTGGTTATAAAGAGACATCTGAATGATTTTAGCTAAACTTGTTAACATTTTTTAAAATAGAAGACAAAGTCTTACACATGTTTGAAAGCGGCACAATTTCCCTGTTTATGCCATGAATTTGTAGGCTATTTTGCTACACAGCTAAATCTTCAAAATCATGTACATAGCACTTCACTGGACATACTTAGCTCTGCTTTAAAATCAGTATGCCTCATTTTTTACACTAGGTACACTTTGAAATCCCACCAACTTATCCTCTGGAACATAATTTAAGTGCCTAAAACAAGAAGTCAAATATAGATGATTTGAAAATATTTTTGTTTTGCTGTTTCTGAAATATCTCCCTTCCTACCAGGTTAATCATATTTACCCTTAGAAACTTGTCATATTACTTGGTTTTTATGGATGAAAGATTATATACATGATGTCTATATTATTCTCGCATTCTAACATTCACAACTTACATATTTCCTAGCACGGGAATGTTTTTAATTTTTTCTGACCCCACATGCCATCAACAAGACGTGTGCTGACATCACATCACACGGCAGGGGGTGAAAACATTGCTGAGATGTTTGAATACTTACAGGCACAATATCTGTGGAGATCACTAACCAGAGCCAAACAAATTTGAAAGAAAATTGACACTTTAGAATACATGGCTGGTGAGAATACATGGTTGAATAAATACTGATGCTGCAACATGGTGGAAAGCCTGAAAAGTTGGTGCAGGTACCAGGCAGCAGAGAATATACTTGAAGAGATACTACACATGCTGGTACTAAGGGAAATTCTTCAAGCAACATCCATGAGACCACAAAAAAGCAAAAATCAACACCATCAGATAAACCTGTTTTTAAAACTGAATTATCACAGAAACACTCTGTTTTTTTTTTTTTTTTTTTTCTCATTTCTATGCAGGTTTTCTCACCAAAGCACTAATAACCTAAAACTTCTCAACAATTTTTACTGTATTTTTTTTCTTTCAAGTTTTGGGTAGTGGTGAGGTTTTTTTGTTTGTTTTGGGGGGGGGGTGGTTTATAGTTTTTAGGTATTTTAACAAAATCATAGAATAAACCAGGAAAGGATTCTGCCCAGACCAATTTTATATTGGGGATATATTGACAAAACAAAATTATTTCAACATTTATAATATGCATAAAGTCCTGCTGAGCCCCACTATTTGTTTTCAGAATTAGCTTGAAATAGTGCAACTAGTTTATACAGCACTGAAACCGCATCTTTCATTTTCTATTTCTTCCAGAATCTCTGTTTCTCAAGTCACTGACTATGACTAATGACATTGACTATGACTTTAGCAAATGTGCTTGAAAAGATTCTTCCACCAGTCAGGATTAAGAAATGCCATTGTATTAGTGCATTTACATAAAATTCACTTCCCTGTATCAGCAATATAGAACCATCTACTATTAAATGGCAGCACACTATGAGAGACAGTAGTTGATATTACTTTCCAAAAGATTTGTGCTACCCCATTATCCTGTAAATATTTTTTCCTTTTGCAAGAAATACTATCCATTGTACTCCTTTTCATCCTGCAAAATAGTAGTAAGCACTACTGCTTGCACCTGGAAAAGGAGATGTACAACAGTACTTTAATTTGACAAATTAATTCAAATACCTATTTGAAATTCAGTAAACACAGGTTATTTTTCAAACAACTTGAGTTTTATGCATACATACACACACATATATACACATACATATATAGAGTCTTCCAAACAGTATTACAGATGTGAAGTGATATCTCAGGACTATGTTATTCTGGAAATACCACAAAATATGCACCTGACTCTGAAGCTAATCTAATAGAATAAAATGAAAAAAAAATCAACATGAGTGTTTAACATAGCTTTCTATTTCTTGATTTCAACACATAAATTTTAAAAAATATTAAAAGATACAATAGGCATCATGAGGCAACACTGACTTTTTTACCATCACAAAAGTTGTTTCCTTAATAAAGAAATCACATGGATAATGCAGTGTCTCATTCAATTTAAACCCTTTATGTGTTCCGTCATATTTTAGCTTGGCACAGAGTAAACTGAACTCTGACATAATGTAGATGAAATCGAACACATTTTTCCCCTTCTGACAAATACTCCAGAATTTTAAAATCAGAAAAAAAAGAGTGGAGTTTATGGGTAAGCTAATTTATTTTAGATCAAGTGCCTTTGATTCTTTCTTAATTGCCCTTCAGACTAAACTGGTGAATAGAACTAGTAATGGTTGTTGTATGGAAGCTTTTGGCTGCTGAGTGATCAATATCCCACAGGAGGCAACAGTTAGAGAGCTCTGAGGATGTGGATATTTGGCACACATCCATACTGAGCTCTTAGAAATGTTTCTGGTTCTTCACATTCCCATGGAGATATGTAGAAAAAATTGTGTTTAGGTAATTAAAAGACTACATCATGATCTATGGTATAGATTGGGGCAGGGGAACAAAGGCAACCTTTTATTTTCTAGCTTTTGAAAAGCAGATGTTGTGAATAACCACTATTTAGCAGAATACATATAGCAGCTTACTAAATGCATTTAAAATCTGTCCAATGGTGGTGCTGCTACCCACATCACTCTCAGTCTGAGCCAAGGCAAGAAGTTGTAGCAATAGAAAGCTGGTACCTCTGATGTGGACCTTGCCGTTGGTTGCAGTTATTTGTTTCCTTGCCAAAGAGTGAGTAACTTTATGTTGGGTTCCAAGTTCTCCAGCAGACTGTGCTCTACTGATTACCAATTATTTTATACTCTGTTTCTGGCCTGTATTCATGATCTTAGCCTCAGTTTTGTTTTGGTTTGTTTTTTGGATTTTTTTTAAACACAGCCTTTGGCAATAGCAGGAGAATGACAGGGGAACTTTTGCTGGGCCTCCAAATTCTAGTATGGAGCCTGCTTCAGCTCTGTAGGAGCAGTCCAATCCAGTTAATGAAAAGATGATGGGGGTTGAAGCATTCTCAAAGCAGACAGAATCTTTGGCAGATTACACAACCAAACATTAACAAGTTCTCCACTGAGCTTATAGAATGTGTATTTCTTCTCCAAGGCTTACACGGGTCCAAATTTATGAAAGCTTAATAGATATGGCAAGAGAGGTAAGCTGACAAGAATGTATCATTGGTGTCCCAATTTTTAGTCACTCCTCAGTCAGTGCCTAGACTGCTAAAGCTATCTTGTTTCCTTTCAGCAGAAATTTCATGCTTTAGATGCCTCTGATCCATAGCACTCATATGAATTTGAGACTGAAAAGAAAAATGCAGCCAGACTTGTGGCCTGAAACAATGAAGAATAGATGCAATGGCTATTAGACATCTTCAATGAATTTTTTGCAAGGGGCTGGTTCTTGTTTCACCTGAGACAGGTTAGAATATGCCTTTCTCAATAACCAGATGAGTGTCTTAAGCAGCACATATTGGTTATCCTGTGCTGAACTCAAAAAAATCCTCTTTTTTGTTTTTTTTTTTTTTCCTTCTTCTTGGCATCCTGGGTATTTTTTGAAAAAAAAAAAGTATACCATAATGCTGCATTCTAACAAGATATCTTGGTTTCAAATCTCAGTTTTCAACTGTAAGGGGAAAAAAAGTCATAGTAATTTCTTTTTAGAACTCATCTTTCCATACTCACTACTTTTCTCCTTTTAAACACCTTAGTCCAGAATTCCCCAGGATACAGTGGAAAAAATGCAAATTCTATTACATTTCCACAAGTAGAATACCCAAGGGTTACCATTTTGGACTCTGTATGGACACAGGCTCTACAAACAAAATCAGCAAAAGCTTTCCTTTAGTCATAGACAGTAGGATCAAGTCTTAGCTTTCACCACAAAAAAACCCAAAAAAAAACCAAAACAAAACAAAAAAGTAATGAACTGGAATAAATTAAAAAGAGGAGAAAATAACATATGAATGTTATCAAAATCTTTTGTCCATCAAAATATTTTTTTTCATATGACTGCAAATGACAGATTTAAAGGTACTTCTGCAGTCTTCTTTCAAAATGGCTGAACTTCGACTATATCATGGGATGTTAATAGGTATTGCAAAAGGGATTTGGATTTTTTTATTTCACTCTCATTCTCCTATTCAAGATTAGCCAAGCCTTCATGCCATATATAAGATTTCTAAGGGTTTTCTAAAGGCTGCAGGTTAGGTATTTTTTCTGCAGTTACAGAATACAGCCCTGGATTGATGCTTAGAACAGATCCAAAATATGTATCATTCATCATGCTTTGTGTCATGTGCTATTGGTTATAGAGCTTGCAATTGTTATCCAGCTGGATTAGTGCCTTAACTGTACCTTTGCTATTCAAAGAGAAGATTTAAAATGAACAATATCTTTGTTCTCCTACAATAGTTCAGTGAGAATGTCAGCATAACAGAGCAAGCTGGGAACACTTTCTTAAGAGAAGATCTTTTGATTGTTATAACTTCTGTTTATCACTATACCTGTTTATCACCCTGGAATACTTTATAGCCATTAATTTCTCTAGGCACTGGTTTGTTCTCTCTTTAAAAATATGGTGATATGAAATTGAAACTTTTTCAGTTTTTCCCCTTGAATATGCTGAGTTTTCAAACGAAAGGTGTTCACAGATGAAACAATGGAACAAGAACACAACACATAGGGAATAACACTGCCAAAAGAGAAGCAACCCTTAAAAAATTAGAAAAAAAAAAAACTAAATAAAAAAAAAGGGAAAAGTATGTTCATACAAATTGTTTACTGCCACAGTACTGGAAGCATTCAGTGCAAAAAAATATTATAATGGATTAAAATGCTGTTATGCACAGATCTTTCTCTGTCCCTGAAAAGACATTACACAAGAGAAAAGAGCCTCTAATGAAAAGAGAAATGATTTCTCAAAGGCCACACAAAAGATCAATATCAGGATTAGGAAACATTTAGATCTTTCATCAGGCACATGTCCTTTCCAGAGTACAATACCTGTCTGTACCTTCTCATATCTACTGCAGAATTACCTGGCACCAAGCACATTTCTGAAAAGCTAAGGAAACATGCAGATAGATGTTTACTTTAAAATACATAACTATAAAAACGGAAAGCTAGAAGTTTTTTGTTAGCTCCGTCTTTCATATTGAGGTATACACTGAAAGCAAATATACAATTCTGTTTTGTTCTGGTCAGCATGTCTGCTGGAATGTGCAACAGAATATGGAACTTCGTATGCTCCTTCAAAAACTGACATTAAGGGAGCTTTGTAACTGAAATGTTAAAATGTCAGAAACAAGACCTGAAACCCAAACCCATGTATCTTAGCTCTGCCCTTCTCTGCAGTAACCTGCATTAACTGCTGAGTGGATGCTGAAATATATCTTTTCATCCATAACTTTGCAATAGCAAGTTTCCTGCACTAAATTTACTTTGCATCTTAAAAGTTTAAAAGTTGAATGATTGCCTATTAAAGTCAATACTATAGAATCTCAGCTTCTGTGGAGAAGGAAATATTAAAGGCATGTGTTCTGTACACAACCAAGTAAAATAGGAACACTGTAATGACATTAAAGATTACCTTTTTATCATTCAAATTTCTCTTGAGAATCTGTAAAGGAATGAGGTGATTTTATAAAAGACATAATTATAGCTGCTTTTGAGGAGAGTTGTGATCACAATCTACTAAGAGGAGGGATAAGTATTTGACTATGGGACTAGAATTTTAACAGAAGTGACAAACCTATCTGAAAACCATAGCTTTTCCATTGGACAGCATGAAAAAATTGCTATGCTTTTCCATTATGGCTTATCTCTGTCACTGCCCACTTAAAGAACTTTAAAATTTATCCTCTTAAGAATCATTAGAGCTTGAATAATATGTTTGCATAGTTATTCATCACTAAGAAAATTAAGGAAATTTTTACTTAAGGCTGGAAAAGGGAAAAAAAAATGTTTGGTTATTTGACCGTAATTCAGGGAATTCTATGGAGTAATGCCATTATCCCACTCACAGCATTTGATACTTGTAACCTCCCATGAGTTCATTCATTCTGCTCAGACAGGCACTTTGGCGGGCACTGTGTCTCTTTGTGATTCCTTGACCATGGTGCAATCTCTCCTGGCTGCTTGTCTCCCATGCAATGTCACTGCATCATTTAGTGAGATAAATGCTTACATGTACTTATTCTGAGACAGGAACCACATAAAGAGGGAAGGAAATTATTCCATTTTCCAAACATTGGCAATTTCATAATTTCACTTGTTTCTTAAAGCTCTGTTTTTTTTTCTAAACAAGGTCCATACCAATTAAAAAGAAATAGAGTTTGGATAATCTGTAAAAATCTATCAAATAGGAACAGATTGGTAAAAAAAAAAGCATTGAGAAGAACATATCTATACAAAGTATTCTCTAAGATAAATTTCAAAGTCTTCCGGTATGATTCCTGCTTAAAGCTCTGTAAGAAAAAATCCACAACCCTTTATGCAAGCAAAAGCAAACCACTGCATGTTAAGATCACAAAACTGGATGATTTTTTTTTTCCCCTCAAACTTAATAAGTGAACTAGTATAAAACTGACCTCTGGTCAATGATCATATCTGAGAAATTTCAGCTGTGAAGGTGAAAGTTTGACAAAGTCATAAATAGCTGAAAAGGACAGAATGGAAGCATTTAAAAACCCTATAAATGTCACTATGCTCTCCATTTGGAATACCATTGCTGGTACTTTTACAATGCAGTACAGACAGCAGTCTAAGGTGATCAATGGAACAACAATATGTCTTAAAATCTGTCTTAAAAAGGAGGAAAAGTATCATGAAGATTAGAGATGAGATCACAGATCATCCAGAAGACCAACTGCAAAGGAGTAAGACAAAGAAGAAAAGAAAGTCTGTTTTAGCCAGCTTCAGTTGGAATGACCTTTGAACCACTAAGTCATCAGTTTCCAAACACCCAGCTCTACTGGCCAATTACTCAGCAGAACATGACATGATCAATAATCTGAAAGTTTTCAGCTGGTTGTATTGATCAAATATATAAACAAAACACAACTGTCAGCTGCTTTGAGTTTACTGCTGATGAAGTGATGTTTAAAACAATTAATGAATTAATGCTCAAACACAGGTGAAAAAAACCTTAGCTGATATAAAAGAGCAAAAATATTTACTACTCAATTAATTTGTCTTATAATTGATTTTTTTTTAATTGTTTGACTGGCAAAACAGAAGTGTGAGCTATAATTACCAGCTACCTATAATAGCTTTTTCTTTTTTTCTCTTTGGATTTCTGTTTATTTCTAAAGTGAAGGAAGCAGGGTCACTGGTGCTGCCAAACCCTTTTCAAATTATTGGTGCTAAAAAAACAAATATCAGAAAATGCAAATTATTACAAAATGTGAAGGTTGATTACTTTTTGTAAAAAAACAGGCAGATGAGCAAATGCTATGAAATGCTGAGGCAGTGCTGGGGCACACAAAGGAGTTATGGTAAACTAATGAGCTTCCAGGTGTCGGCTGAGCTTGGGTAGCTAGTGATATTTGCACTCTTAGCCTAGAGCAGATCTGAAACAAAAGGTGTGGGATAAATCTTCAGGGAAAGCACCCTCTGTTAGCAGGACCAGCCCCAAACAAGAATCAAAGTTTGCAAAGGCACACCACTTTATGAAGAACAACTTACTTCACTCCTCCTTGACCTACTCTGAAAATAGGAACAATTTCAACTTTTAAAGGCAGTAATTTAATTTCCCTCTGACAGCAACAGAATGATCCAGGACTCAGTACTATCTTACCTTTTCAGAAGTGTCTATAAAACAGGGGTTGCTTTCAAAAAAAGATTTGGAGTCAAATTCATTTTTGGTCTTCTGGAAAATGTAATTTATGTCTTGCTTAGCCCGGTAAGATGGGAGGCAATCTAGCTGTTAGAAAATAAGGAGCTGAGTTAAAGAAAATGGAAAGGGAAAGAATTAAGCATGAAAAGAATACTATTTAAGGAAAGGGTGAAAATGGAGAGATTAATTTACTGTTAGTTCCATTTTATCTCTTGTAAGTACATTTGTTAATTCTTTAAATCAAAGTTCTTCCGCTCTATGTGTACTGCCATTATTTCCCTGGAATGGAAAATGCATGTTTTGTTCAGCAACTGCATGTTAGAAATCTTGCACTATTAAAAGATGGTGGCAATGCTAACTGCTATACAAAGGATTAAATCTTAACTAAGTAGTATTAAAAAGTGACTCTATAAACCTTTAGGTTATTGGTACTTAAAGATTTTTCAAAGAAAAGAAGACCAATATGAGGGATTAATAGTTAAGGTTATGCAAAATCCACTTAATCAGCATGGCTAATTTTAGCTTTGACTAAAGCTTCTGGCAACTGTGTGTATTTTGCTTTGGGGCTTTACTTTTGAAGAGAGAGATGAATACATTTTTGAGGTAAATTTATCTTAACTGAAAGTCTACCTAATGCTCTTTAATTGCTGAAAAAGTGATTTTAATAGCATTTGCATTTAGGAGAGGAAGAAGATCTTCAGCTGTGCATCTTTAAGACCCTAAAATAAGCATTTTATTTTCCCATTTATGTAATATACTGCTTGACTATAAAACAGGTGAATTTTATAAGCAAGACACTCATCAACATTGTTTATGAAGAAATAATAGTTCTCCTGATAGTACATACTCGATTCAGAAAAGAGCCTAGGAAAACTGGAGCATACTCCAAAGATACAAACACAATAACTTGCCAAACTAGGGCACAAATGTTGAGAAGAGGGTCTTTCATTGACAAATGCTACCTAAACAAGGCAGATGCACAGTATCAGCTCAAGTATCCCAGACATTTTAAACCAGAAATATAAACATGCTAATACTTACAGCACTTCTGCCTGGCTCCAAAATCACAAAGATAATTCAACATGAAATGGATTAAATTGTGCAACTGACTAAAGACTCACATAACTATTTGAGTGGCAAGCTAGTGCTGATCTCGGTGCTACCATGGCCACACATCACTGTACAGAGCTGTGTTATAGATTGCCTCTCCCACAGACAGTATCTGCAAGGGCCAGTGTTACAGGGTTTTTTAGTGTTGTAGGGTTTTGGCATATCTTGGACACAAGTCCCACAAGAAGCCATATGTTCCCTCATGGTCATGTTAGAAAAGCTGTCTTCCAGGCTGCAAATGGCAATTAGACCAGACTCAATGAAACTGAAATTCATACATACTGTACTATTTCCCTTGGTTAAATGTCATCCAGTAATACAATTCTGCCTTTTTAAAATATTCCTGTTTATATTTTATATTTATCTAAAATCTTACTATTTATAAATAAATAACTGTACTATTTCTTTTGGTTAAATGTCATCCATTAATAAAATTCTGCCTTTTTAAAAATCTTCCTGCTCCCACCATCTAGTCTTATTCAGATATTGTCTTTGATTCTTGGTTTAGATAGTTGCAAGGCAGACCACTGCATGGTACTTTTTGCTACACCTCAGAAGAAGCTGTACCTCTTTGATTGGAAAAAAATTGTTGATAGAGACTTGTAGAAGGTATGTCTTTGAAAATGAATTATGCTAATAGTTTGGTTAAGAATCTTCAAAGTATTAACTTTTCTATTTTTCATTGTAGACTAGCAATTGGAGAACAGTAACTATGAGCAATAAGGATCTGTATATTTCCTATACAGCTGTAATTCAAATGTCTTCACCTTCAAAGAATGACACAGCCCCCATTTTCTTATGCAGTTTTTTTTTTTCTTTTTTTCTGAAGGCATTCAGAAAGGGCATGTGTATCTTCACATCTTAACATTTGCTTTTACATTCTTACTAACATGTATGTGACCTAATGCACTTCTGTGGGGTAGATCTCAAAAACACTAAAACTTTGAGATCTACTTATCTGTATGTGTTTCTACATAGATATTTATGTTACAGCTTCTCAATTAAAAAAAAGAAAATATTACCCTTCCATATCATCTAGGAAGCATTCCTAAAAATGTATTTTAAGCTCTGATTATAACTCCCTATATCAGAAGCTGTTAGGTTTTTTTTAAGTGAAAGTATTGCCACTTATGAATAAATTTGTTTAGGTATGCTATAACAAATGGTTTCAGTTTTAGAGTAGAAGTATCTGTATCCATTATAACTCACAACAAAGAACTGTAAACCTTGGAGGCTATGTAAATCTCTGCACCAATCATTGTGCTGCTTAAAAAACCAGCACCTAAACAAATCTGACAATTACCTGGAATGTAAAAATTGGGACATTTGATAGGGTCTAGTCAACTTTTGAAAACATTCCTGGCACATTGCTTCCACTGAAAAGAGAGGTAGTCGTGTGTGGGCTTCTTAAAAGGCCCTTACAGCCTGTTGAGAGTAACTTAAAAGATTTCATGTCTTCTGTTTTCACACTGCAACAGCTCCCGCCATGTGGACCTCCAACAGCAGCAACTCCACAGTCACTCTTGTTTACTGTCTATTCCACCCATCATAAGCAACACTTCCCCTCTGTATATTGCATGTATCCTTCATTTTCTTCTCAGCAAGCAGGACTTGCAATCTAATATGTATTTGTATGCTGTTAAAGGTTGCTGTCATTTTCTATGAAGTGAACATTTCTAAGTAGAAATTGAGTCATAAGGGGAAAAAACCCTAAATCCATCAATTTTAATTATGTATTTTAAACTTTTAAATTTATCCTAAAACAATATTGTGATTGTACTAGTACATAGATTCAGGGGTAGCATTCATTATGAGGGAAAACAAAGTTACCTTCATCTTTGCATCTTTACATGTGATCCTTTCCCTGAAAAAAACCTAGTGAAGTAATATTCTACTATTTAAAATACAAGCTCATAACTTTTTAACCCCAATCTATCTAATGATACTGTATCCTTGCCCTTTTTAAAATTAACTATTCAAGTCGTGTGGTACTTGACTGAAATGAGAAGGCTCACTGCTTATGAGTGCAAAGCCATTCCTGGGGAAGTCAGAAGCAATTTTGCATTTTTTTTCAACTTTAATGCAATCTGGATTACATTAAGGGTGTAGAAATGACCATGGCAAAAGTTTTACTGACTAGGATTTTATTTGTGTGAATATATATATATTCATGATACTTTATTTTAAAGTCTATGTGCAGACAAAATCAACTCTTTGACAATTAATAGTATTTGCTTTTTCTTGCACAAAACACTGTTCATTACATCTGCCTATTCTCTGTAATCTGCATATCAGTCTTTTTTTTTTTACAACTGATGTCTCTTCTTACCATTATATATTTATTCCAACATTAAAATATATTTGTTGTGTTTTATTGTCAGATTTGATTAGCTCACCTGCTGTTCAGGTGTGTGCTACCCTTCTTAACTTGGAAAGCTTGTCTCATAAGAATCTGCAAAACTAACTTGATAATCATCCTTTAAAACGTCTAAAAAGTTTCCTCTAACTGCAAAGAAAAGTCATGAGAATGATGAGAGAGCTGATGTTCCTGCTAAAATTGCTGTCTGTAAGTCTTAGAAAGAGCCTCTCATTGATATCTTGGTATCTTATATCTCTATCATCTATTGCCTCTTATGAGCTTTTGGGACAAGAATGGTTCTGTATTCTTAACAGCTAAAACATTCTCTTAGTTGTCAAAAAACATAGGTGACTTTTTTCCTCTTCATCAAAAATCAATTATTGCAAAACCACCACAGGGCCATATCTGCCAACAGCATGACTATTTGCTGTGGTGAAAACAAATAAATAATCATATGAATCTTTATTAGCTTTTATAAAGAAAACAGAGCAAAATATTCCAAAGATATGTAGTGCCAGTAGACATCTTTTTTCACTCAGTCAAAACAAAAAGGCATAAACATTTAATGAATCCTGCGATTTTAGATGAATGGACAGAAATACCAGTCAACAGAAGCAACGTCAATAAATAAATTTGAGATAATCCTACAGCAACCAAAGCTCTATTTAGATATGCTTTGGAATATTTAATGCATCTAAATACAGCAGCTCAGCTGTGTAGCAGAAAACTGATGCTGATGTAAGCTATTCTGGTGTTGGCATAGAACCAAAATGGCTGTCATTTTTGCTGGTCTACTCAGTTTCTTTATTTAGGCGTTTCTTACATGAGATGTTGTTTTATTGGGGGGGGGGGGGGGGGTGTTGACTTAAGAAAAAAAATCCCTTCGTGTCCAAATTGAGCTGTGTAAGACGTTTGATTGTACAAAGTGGTTTTGATCTACTCCCAGCTATTAGCTCAACTGGAAAATTTTTCCAGTGTTTGATTTATTTACCTGTGTGTTCATTTTCTTGGTTCTATTTAATCCAACAAAACTTCTTTTTGAGAATGCCATGTGCAACCAGGATCAGTGTTTCACAAATATTAAGAAATTCTGTCTACCACTTTTGCTTTGTGCATTCATTACTTCATAGAAGAAACCAATTAGTTTGTTTCACTTGATTTATGCTTTTTACAAATGTGTTACCGATTTATCACTGCGTTTTCTTCCACCTGTTTACATACTGATTGCTCTTGCTTTACTAATTGTTCTAGTTATTTGTCAGATATTGAAGTTAAAAAGTGGCCTATAATTCTTCTTCATTTTTCCTCAACCCTCACTTTTTCTCTTCTTTTAAATTGTAATACAATTTTAGCCTCCCATTGGTTTCCAGAGGCAAAGAAACATATGGATATTAAACTGAGCAGTAAGCAATAGCACAACTAATAAAATCTAGCTCAATTAACCAATGACTTAATGGACAAAGGGAAAAGTTCTGTTTAAAGAGGAGTAGGGAGGTCCCTTCCACCATTACCTCACAAGACGATATCCTCTCTTAATTCCTATACTTGTTCTCTGTGAGTGTGTATTTCTTCAGGATGTGAGGGACAGTGGAGAAAAACATTGCCAGTTGTTTGTTTAGTATCTTCAGGTATGAATCAGCTGAGATTAAAGTTCACTGCTTCAGCCAAACTAGAGCTAGGACTACAACATCAGTGCTAAGGCTGTATAGCAAGAAATAGATGGCAAGAGCCAAAAGTTATGTAATCTCTGGCTTTATGTGAGTGTCATGGTTTAACCCTGCTCACACAGCTAAGGACGACACAGCTGCTTGCTCACTGCCCTGGTGGAAGATAGGGGAGAAAACTGGAAAGGTAAAAGAGAAAACTCATGGGTTGAGATAAAGACAGTTTAATGGAAAAGCTGCCCACCCCACAAAAGCAAGGAATTAATTCACCACTTCCCAAGGAATTAATTCCCCACTTCCCATGGCCAGGCAGGTGTTTAGTTAGACATCTCCAGGACAACAGGGCACCATCAACATTGGCTATCACTCCAAACGTGCATCGCTTCCTCCTTCTCTCACCAGCTGTATGCGCTGAGCATGTGCCACAGGACATGGAATATCCCTTGGGCCAGCTGGGGTCAGCTGTGCTGGCCATGTCCCCTGCAGGTTCCTTGTGCACTCCCAGCCTCCTCACTAATGGAGTGAGAAGAAAAGGCCTTGATGCTGTGTAAGGATAGCTCAGCAATTGCTAAAACATCCCTGTGTTTTCAACACAGGTATATCTGGGCATGGTATCTAGACCACACAAGAACTGAGGGTAGATCTATAAACTAACAGACAGTTCAGTGGGCTCCTGATTCTCAACGTGAAGTGACAGAAAAACAAAACATAGTAATGGGAAATAATGGTAAATAGGATCAAAGAAGTTATATGGCATTGATGAGGCTAGTATTGGAATACTGTATTCAGCTTTGGCAACTGTTTTTGGGGGGAGGGGGTTGGGAACAGGAGGGAGTAAAGAAGAGATCCACAGAAGGGAAGACCTTTGTATGACAGAGACGGTTTGGCTTTAAAAAGACTGAGAGGTGTTATGATTTCAGTGTATTGATACAATTCCTGTGGGTTAGATAAAGAGTACTGAATAATGCTTTTATTTATTTATTATTTCATTATTATATTATAATAATGAAACAATAAATTATTATATGAATATATAATAATAAATAATATAAATAAATACATTATTTATTTATTTACTAGTTTTTTAAAAAAGCACAACTGATTTTTAAAAGTGAAGGTGAACAATCACTAGAAATAGATTACTGAAAGAAGCAATGAATTCTCTAGCTTTGGATGTTCTCAGAAATATCTTCACAGAGAGCTTGAATCAGTTACAATCCACTGAGTTCAATATGGACTAGTGATGGCTTCTTATATGTTAGACTATATGACTGAACAGTTTCTTCTGACATTAATTTCAAGGACTCTTGACCCTTTCTCCAATGAAGAAATATCTCAGCTCTCTTACCAAAACACTCTGATGCCAATTATTGCTCACAGCAATGCAGTCTTCATCAAGGTCTACAGGCAGTGTTATTGCAGCTTCTTACATTTGTTGCAGAGGACAACAAGGGATAGAGTCACTTTTAGGTCATCACTGTGGGAATCATGATAATTTAAACAAGAAAAGTATTCCAAATTGTTTAATTTTACATCCGTTCCTGAGATTTGGTCATTTTGCAAACTAGAATTATGCAAATCCCACTGACAAATTTTGACTCACTGGTCTTAATGAACTGCTGAATGTCAGCTCCTTCAGCCAATAGGGACTGCTTTTCCTACACAAATATGAGATATTTTATTATCATTATTATCTCCAGATAATGCTAATTGCACTGGAATAAAATGGGTGAGAGTCTTTATTATTGCTATTAGCAGAGAAGTCTAGCCGAATGTAATTCACAGGTACTCAGAGCACCTAGTAAATAGATTCTAAATGAAACAAACTCAGTCTTTAACACTAATTTTAATGGAAAAATTTGAAACAAAGATCAGATCTGCTGGGAAAATAGTCAACCTTCTAAATTAATGTTCCCTGAGCCACAATTAATTTAGATTTAATAGGACAGTTAGTGTATGTTTTATGAATACTGATTATTAAACACTCACCAAGGATTAAAAGTTATGTAATAGATTCATAACAGTGAAATTGATATGGACCTATTGCATTGCCATAATACTCTGCAAATATGTTTTAGTATGTAGCTGCTATTTGTTTAATATATAATAACTGTTTAATGAAGTTTAAATTAACACTTGAGTCTCAATTGCCTACAAGACACAATTTGAAATATGTTTCCTATGCTGTGTTATCGTGATAAAATCACATAGTTATTAAAAAAAAAAAAAAAAAAGCGGCAAGCTGTCTGAGGGGCCTGCTTGAACAAAAAGTTTTCCCTGGATAGTTTTACTGCCAAAACTCCCATGGAAGTGCCTAGATGTCAGGATGATTAAGTACTCAAAAAGCAGGATCCAGAAATTTTGCTGATGTTGACATCAAAATGCATTGCTTTCTCCATTTCCTCCTGTCTTGGGAAGAAAAACTTTAATGATGTATTAATTACTATTTATTATTATGCTTCCTATTGTTTTAATTTTTATGCCTTGTGATTGTTTACCAGAACTATAAATAATCCTATGTATTAAATGTACTGGGAGAAAAGATCAGTACAAGTCTCACTGCAGATTGTTTAGACTGTAGTTTTGTGTAGAAATTGAGGGTGCCACAGAGATCACTTTGATGATACAGCTCTGCAGGCAGACAGGCAGCTATAACCTACTGCTGTGGCTCCACCTGCTGCAAGGTATGGGTTTGAGTTCCGAAGGAGTGCCACAGCGAGGCACGGTGCTTCTCCCATCCACTGACTGCTTCCTTTGCATCTCTGCATGGTAGGGCTGTGCCCTGTGTCTGTGTGCCACACACAGGGTACATGCATCTTGGGTACTGGACAGCAAGGATGCCAACCCCTGCTTCACAGGCAACATCTTATTTATTGGCATCAGTGTGCCCATGACTCCTGCTCCATCGCTGTGGGCACACCTGTGAGTCCAGGGGAGCTTGTTATCATCCTCCCTTTCTGCTTTTCTGACTATGCCCAGGCCTGGCTCAGTCCTGCAGCATATTGTCTGAGCTACAATGCTGTGTCAGTGTGGGACTCAGTTATCACATGCCTCTGGCCAGTTTAGTCTTCTTTATTTTTGTTAGCACAATAGCACTTTCCCTCCTGTTTTTCCATCTAAGTTTTCTCACTGAGTTCAAGATACCATGCAGGGAAGAAAAAGAGAATCTCTTGCTTCAGGCAACGTTATACAGCCAATAAATTTGGGACTTTTCTACGGCTAATGTTCTGTAAAATCTAAGGTGAAAAGATTTGGGAATAAAGGAAATACTTCAAACTATTCCTCTTAAGGAAGCTTAACTTCTGAACCATTTGAATTGCTTAAGCATCAGAGAGCTTTTCTTTTATATGCACTATTCACACAACAGTGATACCCATCTATCTACCTAGACATAACCAACACCACCACCTTAGAACACCATCACCTTCTTTAAAGCCATAAGCACTACTGTGTTAGTAATGAAGTAGTCCAGGTTTTGTTTTCCTTTATAATTTTTCCTCACAATTCTGAGTGAAACCTAAGTATGTAACGAAGTATGACAAGGAGTAGAAGGAAAACTATTTTATTTCCATTTTTATTAGTAGATTATTGCTTAGAAACCTATAAGTACATTAATGCTGAATAATGTCCCTAACAGATGAAAATATTTTCAAAAGGGACTGGAATGACCGTTACACATTTTAGAAAATTTTTAATGCTTGGTTGTATGATCTCTTCCTCTTCCATGCAAATATATTTTTTATAGCTTTATTTTTTGTGAGGAATTATGTAAGATATATAGAAAGTTAAAATGTTTCAAAATTGTATGTAACAATTATTTGAAGGCTAAATACACAAAAAGTGCTAAGGGAATTTGTATGTTAAAAAAGAAACCTCGTACAACATATTTTACATATTTTTGAGCCGTTCACATTGCTTTCTAAAATTATGGGATGGAACCGTATTTCAAAGTCAGTGCTCCATCTACAACTATAGGCTAAAACAGCAGAGGATGAGTGAGATCCCTGTATGAGTCTGCTGAATCCAGACAGAATGGGTTTTTTCCTTCAGTCATGGCAAAGAAAATGAAAATCAAGCTTGAAAATATTCAAGGACTGACTGTCCTTTCCACAGAAGTGAATCTGGTGGTATTTCAAGTTCTAATAAACAACATTTCAGTGTATAATTCTAACTTAATTTGGGATTATTGACAACCAAACCCAGAGATCTCTAAATAAACAGCTTGGAGAACATTCTTCTTTTAAGCATTTCAAAAAGTTTTCCATAAGAAGTATACAAACTAAGTCAATGAATGTTTGGTATTTTGCCAAAGTAGTGGTGAAATATGTCTGCTTAAAGAGCAATCAGGTAAAGGGAAATAATGTTTCTCCTCAGACTCCTGACAGAGGCTAAAAACTCCATTTTCCCCATTATACTACTAAAGTTGAAGGTCTCTGACCCTTGATTGCTGCCAAACAGGGAGAGTGGCTGCAGAGAATATCTCTGGGTCTGAAAACAAATGGAGAATGTCCAGCATGAAAAACATTAGCCAAGCACCTGGGAATACCTGTGTCATTCACACAGCAGAGCTTGGGGTAACTCAGTGAACTGGCTGACAGAGGCAGGGGTGCAGTAGTACAACCTGCAGCTGTGTAAGTAGTTGTACAAAGGTGACTCTGTGCCTGCTTAGATTTAGTGATTACCAACAGCAAGCCAGCATGTGTCAGCAGTTATCATCACCTCCCTGTACTTGGAATATCAAATAACCACAGTATTGCAGACATAGCTGAGGGCAACCAAATGCTTCCTCTTTCTTGACAATTGCTGTAGCAAAAAAAATGTAACTGATGATATTCCAATCCATGAAATGTGGTTGGTAAAATAAACTCTGTGGCAGTAAGGAAAAAACCCCATAAGATATGAAGGTAGAAGTAGCCTGGGAGTCCCTTGAGAGAAGAATTAGAGTGTAACCGCTTCAGTGAAGGTGATGATAACCCAGGAAAATGTGTAGGGATGTAAAATAACAGATGATTCAAAAAAAAGGAGTAAGCAAAGAAAAGAATCAGAATAAAAGAGAGATGTAATGTAAAAGTTCCTATTTATCTCTTTGACCTGAGGACAAATGAAGAACTTGAAATGCTGCCAAGGCTACCTTTGTTAACACATAAACACCAATAGGAATTTAGTTGCCTTGCTCTCTTTCCCACACCTTTCTTCTTATATATATTGGGTAGAAAAAGTTACTAATTAGTAGACTAAAAAGAAGGGAGGAAAAATTGTCCATTTATGTGGTTTTCCTTCCCTTCATAAAATTTGCCATTAGTACATTCAATTTTGAAAATAATTTAAAGTGAATGTACTAGTGGCAAATTTTATGGAGGGAAGGGAAACAACAGAACTGGACAGAATGTGCTTCTTGGCAATCCAAAAGCAAAACACATTCAAAAAAGTTCAAATTACATGGCTCACTACAAAGAAAGCATCATCAGCACCAACAACATCACCAACACTGGTGAAGAATGAGGGGATTGAGGGGAAGAAAGTTTGGAGATTTTTCAGGGCAGAAAAAGAAGCAAGAACTGCAGAAAGAAGTGATAGTTTAAAATAGTTACTACCCCAGCTATAGTAAGTAAGTTTTGGGAACAACTTGGTTTCTTTTTTGTATCTATATCAGCTATTATAAGAAAAGGTATTTGTCCCCTTACATATCTCATTTTTCTTGAAGTTACATAAGATGACTTACTTTGCTGGGAGGTTTCACTCACCTCCCACCCTCCTTTTCAGCTCTGACATTCTTTTAACCCTTTCCTGCCTTGACTCAACTCAATAACCGGACAGAAAACTAAACACAACAAAATTTTGTGGTTAAATTGGTTTGTTGAACAATCAGGTAACTACAGCACGCGGAGCAAGAATGAGGGCATATATCCTAAAGGTAAAGGTATTTGGAAAGGTAGAAGCAACAGGATTTTCTGGCTTTTGAAGCAGCTATATTATGTAGCTTTGTTCTTATATCCTTAGACCACAACAACTACAATAAAAGTAGTGACCTAATAAACTTGACATAGGTATACTGCAGTTCAAAAAACCCCAAATCCTCACATGAAATTTGTTAAGTGACTCCTGTGGGACATATGTTTTGGATTAAGGGCTTTCCTGAGCCAATGTAAGAAAAAACATTTTCAAATATTTGGCACAGAATGGAAGTTGCAGTAATTTGCATGAAAGAGGAAAGATGAAGGGACAAGGATAAGCCTTCAAGAGACTTGTGCTTGAGGGCTTCAAGTTTTTTGAAAACAGGTGAAGAAGAGTGGAATTAGATTCACCACAGAAGCAGTCAAACTAAGAAGAAAAATCAACAAAGTGCAAGACTTATAGGTTTCCATAATGGTAGTTTGAATAGAGGCATAATTTAAAACCATAGTTTTGCAACTGGCATCCATAGAGAGATATCTTAGTAGGAGTGGTATTCAGCAGAGATGAAAGAACAGAGCAAATAATTCAGAAACATCAAGGGCAATTAATACACAAATCTGTACATTACAAAGGAACTGGACATGACATTAAGATGAAAAGAAGTACAAGAAATTTTTATCTTCAGGACTTCAGGAGAATGGAAAATTATGATGGGCTGTGACCACAGACACCAGAAGCAACATTCACCATTTCCATCATCACCATCTTTAGATTACGTGACCACATGGATCATCTCACTGATAAAACTGATCAAAACATGCATTGCCATAAACACAAGACAAGGTTAAGAAGCAAGTAGCTTGAGAAAAACACGGGAATTTCTTTCAGTAACACTGAAGTGCAATCTCTTGGTTAGCTATGCAGAAGCTGTGGTGATGCCACACCAAAATTCAGGTTGAATCAATAGTCTAAACTGGCATTTACTGCTCCCACTGCCAGAAGAGGCAGTTTTATGCCCTGTCTCCGCGCTGATCCATCACCCAGCACAAGCTTTTTATGTGGCTATTCAGAGAATTGGGTCATGTTATTGATGTAGTTAAAAATTCTGGGAAGATGGTAGCCAAAAGGAAGAACTGTTTAACTCAGCACTGTTTCTGAGGGAAAACATATCTTGGGCCATGGTTTGATTTAGTTAATACAGCTTTACAACTCCTGGTGCCAGATAAAAAATTATAAACTTCTATGATGAAAAGCACCCATCCAACGCAAATTAACAGTACAATTTGGATTTGTTTAAAACAGAGCCCAAAATGAAAGAATTTTCTGTACACTGGTGAATTTCATGCTAATTAGACCTCTCTTCTCAGTTAATATATCTGCAGCATAAGAGCAAAAAAGCATTGTCAACTTTGCATTTTGTGTCTGACCTAATTTAGTTCAAGTGTAACAGTGGCCTCACATCTCATCCAGATCAGGTTGGTCCTGTTGAGTGACTCAGTGGCACACAAACATCATATTAAAGCTCAGGGATCAGTGTCTTCTTTGCACTCTGGTCAACAATTTCACTACTTAGAACATGTTTCATCTTCATTTGACACAGAGTCTAGGAGTAAAGGGTGATTGTGAAGTTTTTACTGCAATCTTGTTCCTTTTGCTCCAATCCACAATTCCAACGGTTTGCCGGAATCTTTTGTTAGGTTACATTTAAAACTGAGTTACAGTCTGAGTGTTCAGCATTATTCAAGGACATCTTAGGTTAGAGATTTCGTAAGACTCATTTTGGCAGCTGTTGCTGACAATATCTAAAATGACGTTTCTGTGTAATAGCAGGTAGTTTGCAGGGTGCCATTTGCCAGCTCTCTTCTCAAAGGATGGGGCACTGTGAGTTCTTGGTTTAGTTACCAGAACTTCCTTTAGGTTCTGCAAAATGTGTCTTAAAATTTTTAAAGTAAGTCCTGCCACTTGTAATTTGATTGTTAGGTAACGGTTATTTTATTATCCTCACACATACCAGAGGCAAAGACCATACTGAGAATCTCAGCTGTCATTGGCATGAAAGTGTTCCTGCCTAGCTGTGCTGGCTGCAGAGAAATGTGAGAACATGACCTAATTACACTCCGGAAAGTGGTTTCAAGTGTTCCATGAAAACACACATTGTAGGGAGATGGGATCTGGTGTGTGTGTACATGTGTTTGGGGTTTTTTTTATAGTTGAGATAAATTATATTCAAATAACTTTTGGCTATCAAGTGGAATAACTGGTTACCTCATCTTACAGGGCCAATTTGAGGAAAAATGTTTTTAAGTACTATTTACTGGGCGTTATGAATTTTGAAGCCTTTTAGCACCTAGGCAATCTTTCCTCCATGAAGCTTGAACAGCAACAGTCCTCCTCGTAAAACTAACGAACTGGAGCAGGAGGGCAAGAGCCAAATCACGGAAGCAGAGGAGAGGGAAACCAAAGCGTTTTATCGAGGAGAACAGGGCTCATGGAGAGTCAAAGGGCCGCAGCAAGCGGCGGCGCGGAGCCTCTGCCCATGAGGGCACACTCCCCACAGAGGCTCCCCTGGCCCGGCGCCCCCAGCCGCGGCCCCCGGCCGGCGCCGCGCATGCGCGGGGGAGGGGGGGGGGGGGAACACGGCGGCCACCCCGGCGCTTGCGCAGTGGGGCCGCGGCCCGGCGGGCGCGCTCGGTGCCGCGGGGTCCGGCCCCGGCGGGAGGCGGCGCTGCTGCCGCCACGCTCGGCCCGACCCGCGCCACACAAAGGCGGCCGCGGCCGCCACGGCTCCCGCCCGCCCGCCGCTCCCTCGGCACCGCATGGCGGCGGCACCGCCCCCGCGGGGCTAGGCCAGGGCGGACCGGAGCCCCCTTCTTCCCTCCCTTCCTCCGGCCTCTCCCGGCCGGTCCGTCCGTCGCCGGGAGGAGCGGAGCAGGGTCCTGCGCGGCCCCGCCATGCTGCCCCCGGGCCGCCGCGCTCTCTGCCGCCCGCCGCGCCGCCGCCGCCGCCCGGCGCGGGTCGTGCCCGCCGTGCTGCTGCTGCTGGCGGTGCTGGGCGGCGGCGGTGCCGCGCTGCCCCCGGGCTGCAAGTACGACGGGCGTCCCAAGAGCGCCGGCAAAGCGGCGGCCGGCGGCCCGGCGGAGGTGAAGGTAGTTTGTAGCAACCTGGAGCTCGCTCAGGTCCTGCCTCCCGAGGCGCTGCCCAACCGCACGGTCACCCTGTGAGTACCGTCCCGCGTGGGGGTGGGCAGCCTCGGTGCGACGTGGACGGGGCGGAGGGGGAGTGGGAGCGCCCGTCTGAGGTAAAATGGGGTGAGCTGGGGGGGAGTGGGAGCGTAGGTGACTCCCCTCTACTCTGGAGAGAGCCCCCGGAGCGGATGTACTTTTCATGTTTTCCGGTAGTTTCCCGGGGTGGTCGTTTTTGAAGGGGGCGAAGTGTCCCGTAACTCGCTGGGGGGAGGCACCGTCCCGTGGAGCTGCCCCCGCGGAACAGCATCCCCAGCTCTCCCTCCTTCATCCCTCAGTAGGCGGGCTGTTTTTGTGCGGAGGCAATTCCTGCTCATCCATTTGAATAACAAGTTTCAAACAGGATATGCAACTTAATCCAAAGTAAAAAATATGTTGCCACTTACTTTAGACATAAGTGTGCGCGTTTAAAGAGAGGCTTTGCAAGTTGTTTTCCTTCCTGGGACATGACTCTAGCAGAAAAGTCCATAGAATGGTTTGGATTGGAAGAGAGGTCTCCAGATCAGCTGGTCCAATCCCTCTGGCATGGGTAAGATCACTCAGCACTGGATCTCATCAGTGGATGTTTCCAAAGTGAAACCCTTTCTTTAGAGAGGCTTATTGTGCCTCTGCTGCCATGGGAAGACTCAAGTGCAACCAAGTAGTGCAAGAAAGTCAGTGAAAAGGAACTGGAATACGGGGTCTAGTTTAAGGTACTTATCTTCTTAACTGGGAATCGCGGGTTTGAAAGATCTACCAGCAACCTGACATTTAAAAAGTACAGCATGTGCTGTCATGAGAACAACAACCTGCTGCTTTTGTGAACACTGGCAGCACTGACTGACACACCAAGGAACAGTGTTCTTCCAGAAGTCTTAGTGAGGTGTGAACCCCGCAGATGCATGGACCTGGACCTGTGAGAAATGGGAAAGCAAAAAATAGGAGCTAAATAAGGCTAAAGTAGTTGCTTTTACTTGAATGCCTGCAAGGGTTCAGACAATATTTCTAAATTACTTGTGAGAATTGATTGTGGATGTTCCTACTTGAACTTTCTGAAGTAGAAAATAAGGCAAAAACTAGAAGTGACAGTAGTTTGATCAGCAAATCTCTTTTAGTCTTTGTTAGCCTCAAATGCTTTGCAACTGATTACACATTATGTGTATGGTATTATCCATAAAAATTTTGATATAAGTAGATGTTAGTATGGTTGATATGCTGAAGTTCACTGTGGGGTTCTTTTGGTTCAAAAAACTTGAATCACGGCTATGATTGCTGTGAGAGACAAGCAGATACCAAACACAGCAGCCTTGCTGTGAGTGGATCTTTGTTCATCATTGTAGTGACAGAAGAATTTGGAAGAATGGTTCATCTTTCATCTTGATTTTCATACTCCTTCAATATCTAGAGCATATCTTCATACACTAATTAGTAGCTTTCAATTAATCAGCCTTTGAAGTTTGTAACAACTTCTGAAACATTTTTCTGATTTGAACTTTTTTAGTAGACATAGCAAGAAACAATGTCATTTTTCATTGTTATTTGTAGGAGATATCATAACTGTGTTGATACAATTTAATGAACATACACTTCAAAATTTTGCTTAAATATAAAGCAAGGATTATTAAACCAATTACCTCCTTTTTCCAAACCTAGATGTTGTGTTCAGGTTCAGAGTCTTGCATGTTTGTTGACTCTTGAGGCATGGCTTTCCATTCTCCAAGAGGTTTTGTTTTGTTCTGTTTGTTTGGTTTTTTTTAATTATTATTACCAAATCCATGTTAACCTAGATTGAAAGTGTTGGTAATGTGTGGGGCTTGTCACCAAATGCCACTTCACTAGCATGTTGATTAGTAGTGTCTGGATTAATTGGTACCTAATCTTTTGCCAAAAATAATGTCTTTTTCCCCAAGCTGATACTTAAAATTGCAACACTTGGTGAACAGTTGTCTGATTAGAGTCAAACTGCCCTGAGTTATCTTGATTCTTGTGGGATTCATCTATTAAGATAAGTACTACTTCTGTTAGATCTTTTTGGATTATTGGATCACTGCAGAGATATGTAGCTGAAAATAGATCACTTTTGTGTATATCAACTGCATTTTAATTCAGTTAATTTTCTTTTATGTTGACTCTATTTTGCACAAACCAGTTTTAAATACAATGACCTATATAGCTTTATATAACGTCTTGTTTTTTGAATGAGTTAGGAGTGATGCAAATGAAGTCCTAATTTGCATTTTGGAAATACTGATTTCTTCCTTATCACTGGTCAAGTTCTTAGATTTTCAGCAGATTAGCTACTGTGCATTTAGCGTTTACCATTTCTTTTTTCCCAATGAAATACTTTTGAGGACAATAGTCTCTAGAAAGTGAGAAAATAAGTTAGAAATAGTGAAAATGAGGATAAGAGAGTAGCATCTGAGGGTGCTGGCCAGGTTCCTTCATTCTTGCACACCAATGTAATTAGTGGTTAATGATGATACAAGTTGGGCAAGGTCAGTTAATTTGTGTTTGCCACACAACATGTTATTGTCCCAGTAATTTAGGTCAGTATGATGAGAATCTTCATACAATTCAGAAAAAAAAATCCTAATTTGATTTCAGCTGGTAAGAGATAAAGTAAATTTGTTTCATGACTGAGGAAGAAAAGCAGATATGGTTGTTTCATGACTGAGGAAGAAAAGCAGATGCGGGAAGAGGACTATTAAAGTATGGAACCCTGTTTATGGGAGAGTAAGTAATGTGTAGGATTTCTGGCAGTGCTGTAAATTGGTTTTCCTTTACGACCCAGGTAGAACCAGCTGTTGCTTTATGGGGCACTTAGGTCAAATTCCAAGGTGAATTCAAGTTCATTTATAGCTAAGAAAGAGACTTTTTTCCTTAGCGTTGTATAATAACAACTGATTTGGATGCAAATGAAGGGTGTATCTACACGCACAGCATCGATTGCTTGGATGTTTGTAGGTTAAGCAGACAGATGAGATGCTTTTGGTTTGAATATACCAAAACGGGGTGAATGTAACTGTGCTTTCTCTGCCATGCTCTTTATTTCAGTAGGGATTGAAGCCATTGCCATGTTGCACATTTAAGTGAGGAATGATGCCCTGTACTCTTGTAAGAGAAGCCTGAGATAAAATATCTGTTGCTGTTGTGTTTCTTGGTGCAAATTCAAATTATGGTAGTGGATACTTGTTTGAACTTATTGGCTATTAGCCATTACTTTGGTTTTTGGAAGAGAATGTGTAAGTCCACTGAAGACAAGCCCATGAAACTTATTATTTGTTGCAAATATTATTTACCTGTTACATATGTTATTAGAACAGGAATCTAAATAAAGGAAAAGCATATGTACTCAGTAAAGAATTGCATTTCTGGATCAGGAGGCTTACTGCTCTGCAAACAACTTTGCTAAAGCACATATCCTCATAGGAGCATAGGAGTATCAGTGTTTGCACTTAAAAAAAGGGTTAGGATTTACAAGCCAGAGCATTTGCCTGGGTTAATGTTCAGAGCTTTTCAAAGATACATTTAACTGGATTGCTGTTAGGAAGCATCTTAAAATGTTACAGCTTTCATCCAGCTCCTGAATAAAATCACATCAAACTACATCCGTTAAGAAGCTCATATGCATACTTACTTGGACTTCCAAATAGCTGTGCAATTTTTCTATTTATGACAAAAATTTAAATTTCAAAAGTTTCAAAGCAAAATGTCACTGATATTGCAAGAAGCCATTTGTATTGCAATCTGTTATTACATTGTGTCCGAGTCATGTAATTTAAATATCCTCTGTGGAAGTTTGTCTCTTTTAAAGTACATTTCTATTTACGAACTTGGTGGTACTCTTGATAGCTATTGGTTTGGTTTGGGTTTGGTTTTTTTTTTTTTTTTTGGTGGAATAGTCAGTTTTAGACTATTAAAGTGCTCAGTACTAATAATTTGGGCAGTGATAACATTTTTGAAGGTACGAGGTACTAATAATCCCCATTAAAATTTTCTTTGACCAGTGGATGCACAGGCTGTGCAAAACGCATCTTACTTAGGAACACAAGGCAGTACAGAGATAGTACCTGAGAACTGTAGCCACAATGTACTAATTCACAAGTACATGTCTTTTTATCAGTGACATCTGACTCCTAAAAATCCTTTGTGTAATATACTGATAGGCTTGTGTTCTATATTTCTAACAGATTTTGTGTGTCTTTAACCTTGTTGAGAAGAAAACCGATTTTGTGCTTTTCTGTATGTACTTTTCCAACATGGGTTCGTTGCTGTGAGCTTCGTACAGGATCTTGAGTACATGTAATATTCTCTTACTATGTCCATTTCCATATATATTTGAGTATTGCAAGAAAATTCTGATGTCACAATATGAACAGTGTTTTCTTCTAAATTGCAATATTTGGTTCTATCAGAAAAATTCAGCTTTGGAAGACATCATGTTGCATGGCTTGTATGTGTCCACTGGGATACGCTGTCAAGATTGAATAGTGTTTTCCTATTTCATGAAGTGCTGCAGTAATGACTTTAACATACATGGTGGTTTTGTAACTGGCAATAGTCTTCATGCAATCTTGTATTCAATTATATTGATTCATATTTCTTTTTAATAAAAGAAATATGAATCAATATAATAATTGAATACAAGATTGCATGAGGACTGTTTAATAAAAATAGGCATATTTAATAAAAAATACTCTTCTGTATAAGCATTTTAAAATTATTTTACATGCCTTTCTCAATAAGATGATTTTACTTTTGATTAAATACATGAGATAATTAGAAATATGGCTTCTGTACCACAGACACAACTAGCAGTTGTAACAAGCCTGGAGCTCAGGTTTTGCATCAGAGCTATGTATTGGTTACTGTTGAGTTGAAAATAAGGGAAAAGGACAGAGCTAAGTTCTGCATAACTCTGGAGAGCAAATCTAAGTTTTTGTAGTGGAGCTTTTTTTTTTTTTTTTAGTTCTCAGAGCTACCATATTAATGTAAAATTGCCCAATACCTTTGTTCCTAAGTAGATACCCATTTAAGCAATGCTCTTCATGTGTTCATTAGCCCTTCAATTAGCCCTAAAGTGACTATTAAATGTTGAATGGGTTATGCTGTTTCTAGCCTCAAGAAGACAGATTTGAATCTCCATAATTAATACTTTTTTATTTTATTGTCTTTTTTGATCAGTAGTATTCCTGGGTTTGCTTCAGAACTGCAAAATACTGAAATTTTTGTTCTTATTTAATGCCAAGAGTAAAAGAATGGAACTAGAATTTGTGCTGCAGTGGTGAAGAACGAGTAACTTATGTCTCTATGCTTGCAGTTTTCTCATGTTTCAGAGGTCATTTTTGTAATTTAAAACAACTATGGAGCTGCAAGTTTAGATTTTTCAGAATTTAATGGTTCCCATATGTACTTTGCATGGGCCAGATATGTTGCAGGTTCATGGATTTGTCATTACTGCCTTATATAGTCTGTCTTCACCATTACAGTCTATAATTTTTGAATCTGTTCTGTGTAAATGCATATTTAGTACTACTAGTTAATCCATGAAGATTAAAAACAGTTGAGCATTTCTTTTCATCAATGATAATAAACTGTTTAAGAACATCAGTCACCTAAAGTATGATTTTGTGAGTTTTTCTTTCTGTAGTTAGATGAATAATGAATTTTAAATTTATTTTTAAAAATTATACAATCTATCAAATGTGTCTAGTCTTTACCTAGTAAATAGCTGAGAATTTAGTTTTCCCCTTGTATTCACTGTTTGGGTGTTTAGCAGTGGAAACTGCAATGCCTTGTTGCTCTAGAGTGCTAGAGATCATATCCTGTACTAATTACCGGTTACTGGATCGCTGTGTTGTGGCTGATCCTTGTGCACTGCCACAGGGCATGTCCAGTGGTGGGGACAGCGCTGTCCCACAGATCTCCAGGCTGCCCTGGGGCCAGGCAGATGCCAGGGCACTGAAGTGCTGAGCTTTTGGGTCCCCAGGGAGCAGACCACCTGCTTTGGTTGCGTGTCTTCCAAGCTGGTCAGCTAGGTTTGGCTGGGCTGCAGAGTTTTCACTTCTGGAGTAGGAGCTTGACCTTTTTGGTCAGACAGACCAAAAGCTTTTTGGGGAAAGGGAAGAAACCCAAACATAATAGATGCAGACTGATTAAAGATGTTTAAGAAATAGGCAGCTGAATTCCACAGTTCTTTCTGCACTGGACAGTGTGTTCTGGGATTCATCCAAGCTCCAGGTGGCTGAGGGCTGTGCTGTCCTCAGGTGTTTTGTCTAAAAGTACAATCTATGCCCTCTGCTACATCACTTCAGTCTAGGGAAAGAAGGTCCTTTGAGGTAGGGGGAGGAAGGTTAGAGTCTAGAGTGAATAAATGCAGAAAGATTGGATTAAGAGGCGGAGGCTATTGCTGGGAGTTGGGATGGAAGTGTGGATTTCTTTGAATTGATATGTCAGTTATGGAGGTGGGAAACTGGAAAACTTAAGAGGGAATGAAGGCAGAGCAAAACTGGCTTGATGTGAGATCAGCAACATTCTTGGAAATTCAGCAGCTACCCCTGAAATCACTAGACATGATTGACATCTCTATGCCAGTAAGAAGAGATGGGTCATATGAGGAATGGTAGTGGTATAACAGCTCAGGAAAGTTCTTCTGGTGCTGATGATGTGCTGTTTCCACCTGAGCTGTTTCTGTCAGATACAAGACCTCCTTATTAGCTTTCCCATGTTGTTATAGAGTATGTTTTACCTTGAAACTGAGTATCAGGCAGAGTTTTTGCAAGTTACACTTAGGTTTCTAACAGTGTCCTGTCAGACATTCTGGACAGCTTATTCCAATACTCAGTTGTTTCAGGATAACAGCCTTTGGTGTTAACAGGAATTTTAAGCAATTCTCTTAATTTGTGTGCTGATTGACTCATTGATGTTTCTGTGGGTTGCAGTGACCTGACTTATGGCTGTGTGCTGAAGATCCCCTTCAGCCTTCTCTTCCTGCTTCTGACACAGGGATGATAAGATGCAAGGGCTGAGAAGAGATCTCCCCCTCTGTGTGGGGAATGTTGCATCAGCATCCAGCTGTTGGTAGAACTGCAGCCTAAACTGGAGCTGGTGTGCTCATACCTTCGCCTCCCAGTCTGTCCCTGTGTGGATGTTTGTGGGTTTTTTCCCTCCCCTCCCTGGCTGCAGTAGTAGCATTTGTCTGGCTCCATGCCTAGTCAGTTCAGGGAGCTAAGCTATCCAAAAACTGTTTACTTCTGTAGGATTAGGATATAAATTTTTGTAAATGTATCTTTGTGTGCCAGCAGCTGACAGGAAGTGCTTGTTGGCATGTCTAGACAAAGCACTTTCATAGAGAGCAGGTACACTGGTAGGAAATGTGAATACATGTGAGACTGGGTGTGACAGTCTATGTTCTAATTAGTACTACTGTGGTATGACACAGAGAATTTATTAATTTATTTGCCATAGCAGGTGAAGTTGGAAATGGCTGGCAAGGTATCCATGTGTGGTGTTTTGTGTGAAGAAAGTTATTCTTGCATGTATGGATGGATTTTTTTGGGGTCAGGTGTACTTGCATAGAACTGCAAATCAGTAGTAATCCTAAAAATTATACAGCTGGTGGCTAAGTGGGAAAATCAGGAGAGAGCAGAAGTTGGTAAACCAAGACAGTTATTACAGACAAAGTTGATCATGACATCATAAAATAGTGCAGGTGCTACAGATCTATCCAGTGGGGAGAGAACTTGGAGGAAGCTTTCTAGAATGAAGTGGTCACAAGGGTTAGACTTCCAGTGCTTTCTGTTTGCTTTAGAAATGGCAACACAGAGTTAATGTTGGAAGAAATAGGGTGTAGCTGTGTCCTCTGAATTTTCTCCATGGTAGGCTTTTGAACATGGCTTAAGTACAAGAAAGAAAGCAATATTTGGTTGGTAATTCTGTAATTTCACAAGAATTTATTTTGAAATTAGTATGATTTTCAGCAATGCTGCTGCTCATTCTTGCATTCTGTTTTGCCCCTCTGTTCTGTCCTTTTCTAAGATGATTTTTATTTGGTACTATTACTTAGAAAACTTGCTGTGTTGCTCCAGTGCTTGGCAGTGTTTTTTACTAGAAATAATTTCTTTCCTTAAGAACAGTTTGTTTTTAATGAAAAGCAATAAATAAAGTGTGTTGCTGCATACTGAATATCAAGGAAAAAATTCTTTAACGGCACTGCATAGTGAGGATCTCTGCTTGAATGATCCAGGGATTGTGTAGGAAAAATAAAGATTCCTCATTAGAGGAATCTTTATTTTTAGCACATTAGCAGTTAAAAATGGAGCAGCATAAGTAGACACAGTTTTAATTCTGTAGTTTCATTATTTTTGAGAGGTTTAGTTTACAATTTTAATATCGTTAAATATGCATAATAATTAAATATTGCAGGAAATCTTTTATCTTTTGCAAACTTCTATTTCGCAAATGTTTCATTGCTAAGCTTCCTTAATTATAATGGTTTTGTTGAATTGGAAAATACTGTCTCCTTTTGTTAGAGTTTTGGAATTATTAATAGGTCTTTCTCTGTATAAAGCTTATGGAGTGCTTTCATTTCAGAGTTACTTTTAAGCAAGTACTGTTTGTGTTCTGTTCAGTTTAGGTTTCTAGGTTTCTTTTGCTTTGATACCAGTAACTCACTAGAAGGCAAAATACTAACTGTTGAAAAATACTGGGTTTATATCCTTGTTAAATCAGTTTCTACAAGAAAAGCTTTGAGAAATGTGTTTCTTTTTCCATGTTCACAACTTTCAGCAGAAAGCATTTTTCTTGGTTGTTTGCAGATGGTTATTTTAATCTGACTCCTGCTGGTGGCCACTTTCCCAGTTCTTAGAGTATGCAGTCACCATGAATTGATCTGATTTATTATCTATTTCCTGGCTCTCCATTCGAGTCTTTAAAAATGTGTTTTGGAAGCTACTTCAGTGTTCACCTAACAAGTTACACTTCATACAGGCATCTTAGTGGCCATTTTGACTGTTTGGTAATAGTGTTAATGCATGTGTGTGTGTTTTAATAATATTCTTTGGATTAGGATTCATTTGTGATGTTAGGAGATGCATTCTAAATTACTGCCTAATTCACTGCTGTCTTAGTGATAGTTGTTTTATAGCTGACAACCCAAAATGGTTTCACAGAACAAAACTTTTTCTACTCAGTGCATTCTAATGGTAGAAATGCATCCAGCAGTGATTTTATTCTCCCTCTGTATGAGAAAGGAAAGTTAGGACATCATCTTTGGTACCTATTGCTAAAATTCCTCATAGTACAAAGAACAGACTTTGGGTTTGGCTGCATTTATGTTTTGCATGCTGAGCATCTACTGCTGAAGGTCTAGCCAATAAGTTAATAGTCATAGTTGAGTTTCTTTGCAGTGTTTTCAAAGTTGTCTGCCAGTTTGTGGAACAAAATGGAAAATGGGCTTTTGATCCAAGCTATATTCAACAAAGAAACATTTCAGTAATGTTCTTGGAATAGGTGAAAAGCTGAGGAGTGTTAAGGGGGTTTGAGGGGTTTGGTACATTTCTTTTCTTGAGGTACATTGTTTCAGATTACGTCTTGGTCTCTCAGTTCTTCTCCTCAGAGGAAGAGGGAAATGCTTTCTTGTAAGGTGACTTGAAGTGTCCATAATTCTTTCTAGAACCTACTTTTCAGCTGCTTGTTCTTCCAGGTTTTTTAGTGTTAATTCCCATGGCCATGTTGTTTTAACACAGGAACTGTCATTACCTGCATTATTTTCACATTTTATTTTCTGATATATAGTTGGACAAGCAAAATGTGTTTGTTCTAATCAGGTGTTGTTGATCATTTAAAAGAAAAGAAAATCAAAAACCTCATATGGAGCTCATAGGAAATATGGAGCAACCGTGATGTTGGGCTGTGGAAACCCCTCTTTGAATCTTCAGTGGCATCATTTATGTTTCAAAGTCATTTGTTAAAGAGTTGAATAAGATGGGGATGAGTGCAGCTCTCATCTCAATGGTAGCTCTTTACTGTTTTCTCTTTAGACTTCTTAATGATGGAAAAGTTAGCATATTTTCAGAATTACTTGCCTCTTTGGAAAAATTATGGTCTTAAACTAGTAACTTAGAATTATTATTGATCACAAATAATATCCTGTGCCTAAGTGGTACATAATAGTCCATCATTTCATTGTACATTAATGCACAGAAACTGAAAGTGACTGTAAAACATCTACTTCAAGGTGCATGCTTTATTACATTTTGTCTTCTTGTGCCACATCTCTTAATACTTCAAATAATGTATAGACTCTGTATTAATAGCAAGTTTTAAACTGCATTTTTTTAAGATTACACAACATTTTTTGGTGATTAAGTGTTTTAAGTTATATGGAGTGTTGTAAAATCTATCATTTATTGTACTAAACCTTTATGGTTGAACAACTAACAGCCTCTGCAGAGAAAATACTTAATCAGTCTGACTGTAACTTGTAAATCACACTCAAGAGAGAAATTTACCTTGTACCCAGATATTCAAAGGCATCTACATTAGACCTGTTATTTTATAGGCAATGTCAGAAAACTTTTTTTTTTTTTCCTTACAGAACTGTTTATTTAGTTTAAATTTAGTTCAGTCAGTTATAGCTGCTTTTGAAGTGGTTCCAGCTCCATTTTGAACAACTTATTTTTCTGGAAAAAACACAGGTATATCAATAAATCTTCAGATGAAGTAAATTGTAACTAAGATACAATTTAATTTCTATGCTACCAAGGATTGTAATTTGCTTGCTTGTGTTGACTTAGATCAGTGTTTGCTTGTGAACATCATGGGGCTTTTTTCCCATGAATTGGGAATTGGTGGAATTGGTATGCAATTTTTTTTCTTGCTGCTGCTGTTATGCCTTATGTTCAGTTTGCATTAATTATTAATGATTTTTTTATAAGCTCCTTCATTTACTTCTTTATATATTATTACTATTTTTCTTCATGCATACATTTCTGAAACCAGGAAGGATGTTGAAGTAGAGGTGTACTTTATTTGGTTTTCTGGTGAATGTACCCGGTACCTGCCATTTTTACAAATAATACTTATTATTTAGGTTGAAACCTTTTTCTCTTTGAGTAGAAGGGGAAGTAGTTTCAAAGTTTAGGATGTGTAATTTTAATGCTGAAGGTTAAATTTTACTAGTTTTGTGGGCATTCCAATTTGTAGATGATTATTATTATTATTACTACCGAACTTGCAGTCTTGCAAATGTATATAGTGGTTTTGTGTTAAAAGTTGTGCCGTTCTTGATGGGAAAGAGTTGTTAAAATACATGTACGTTTTTTAAGAGTACCTGTGCTTCCTTGGTTTCTATGTGTGTTTTTAAAAACCAGCACTGGTTCTTTTGTTCATCTAGTTTATCTCAGCTACAGGCAAGGGAAAATTTTCCTTATTTTCGTCCCGTGAGGTAGCTTAATGTACTGGATTACGGAACTATGTTTTCACATTTCACAAGAGCAGATGTTCTTCACTGACACTCTAGTAGATGTTACAGGCATTATAACAATACAATAGCAATTTCTCAGTATACTTTTAAGTATTTTTTCCCCTTCTTCCTTTCCACCATTCCTGTGATCAGTCTTCACCTGGTATTATCGGACTGTGTAGGATACTAGGTTGATCACACTTGCGTAGTTCACATATAAATCAATCTCCTGAGAGTTGCCCTGGATAAATGTGTAGTTTAACATTTACAGCTTGTGGAGCAATGAGCACCAGGGATGGGTTGAGATGAGCTGCAGAAATACCTGGTATGATTGGAAGGTGGGAAGAAGGTGGGAAGAATCTCCTCATTTTAGCATCAAAACATGTTACCTTTCTTGAATGATTTAAAGTTAACTTTAAGAATTTTCAAACCTTCTTACCATCAGACTGGAAATGAAAGGATTTTCAAACAGTTTGTTCAGCTGTCTTGACTTTGTGTATGTGAGATGAGAGAGGGAAATTGAGTCAGAGCCAGAATTTTTGACAAATGCCTGCTCTGTGTTTGTCTAAACTATAGAGGCTTGAGGTAATCTTTGAGAAACCTGGAGAAGAAAACTACTTAATGTAAATGCAGTTGTGTCAAAATGATGCTGTTTTTGTAGATTGCTATATCTCTATTTTATCTTATTCATTGTGTTTTGAAGTATTAATCCTTGTCATTACATGGTAAATTTTATGCACTGGAGGGAAGAGGGGCATGTGTGTGTTCGGTTTATGGCTGTTTTAAAGGACATCTGAAAGATGTAGTGGACTGGAAAGAAATCTCATAGTATGGCACCTTTAAATGCAGAAGTAGTTATCCAGCCTGAAGATGTAATTGGTGTGAGTGAAGAAGTGTGAGGACATGTTGGATATGAAGGATGCATTTGATAGAGGATCTGTCTGAAATTGAAGTTACTGTAGCAGAAGTTGTGGAACAATCTGACAGTGAATAAATTTCCAGGACAAGATGGTGCGACTGAAGAGCTTTTAGAAGAACTTGGGGATGAAATTTCTGAAGTCTTGCTTAGAGTGAACATGATTTTTGAGGACTGGAGGATAGCAAATGCTCGTTTTTAAAAGTGCATCACCATTTGCGTGGTTCCAAGTCTGATGTTTGTGTTGAAAAATCAGTAGAACTTATAATAAATATATTGGACACCTGGATAAAGGTAAAGGTACCGTGGAAAATTTACATCTTCTGTAACGAGAAGCTCTTGCTCACAGTCCTTTGGAGCTCTTTAGAGTCAGCAAAATATTTACTAGGTTCATCCAGCTGTTATAATCAAACATGCTTTTCTAAAAGGTGTGTCTGTCCCTTGCCAAAGGCATTTGATGAAAAAAGTACGTCAGTACTTAAATGGAGGATCATCAGATGAGCAGCTGACTTGCTAAAGGATAAGAAGAGGGTGTGGAAGTAAATCCTTCTCAGTGGAGTGGAGTCATAGAGAACTGTAATGCACAACTTATTTCCTAATGACCTGTAAAACAGTGTGAGTAAGGGGTTGACATAGTTGAGTGAATTGATTGATGTAATAAGGATGAGGATAAAGTGAAGAATTTTGGAAGAAGTTTGTGAAAGTAATTGGGCAATAAAATGGCAGCGGCAGCACACTGTAAAAAATTGAAAAATTTACTGGGGACAAAACTACTGCTGTCTTATATAAAATGATGGGCATTGAGCTGACTAGAAATCTTAGATTCTTAGCATAAGTGATAAAAGGAGATTATATGTTAGGAATTGCTAGGGGGATTGTAGGAAACAGAACGTCATTATTCCAATGTGTAGATTTGTGATTTGTCTGTGTGTTGTGTACTATTTCAGGTCTGGTGGTCCTACCTCACTATTTCTTTGGTGTAGTAAAGCTGGAAAGAACTCAGAAATTATTAAAGTGGCACAAATGGCTTTTGTGTAAAGAATAATTAAGTAAAACATGGATTTTACAAATGGAAAAAAGACATTTAGTTTTGTACATAATTGCACATAGTAAATAGAGGGCAAGTGGGTTGATTACTGTGTGTTTCACTTTTTAGAAGTGGGGAACATTAAATAAAGCTGGCAGGAGGTATTTTCGGAACAAATGAAATGAAGCATTTTTTATGGATTGGAGAGTTGTGCTGTGAACCCTTTTGGAAGGAGTATTGCAGATGCCAAAATTTGACATGATTCATAAGGCAAACAGGCTATTTTGTTTTGGTTTGGTTCTTTGTCCAACAGAGAGCTGTGTGGTTGTATAGAAACCTTCTAAGTATCCTTCTAAGTATCAGCCATACAAAGTATTTCCTACCTTGAGGATAATTAGCATCTGCTGTGAAGTGTGCAGATGGCTGTGATTGGATTGGCAAGATGGGCCAAATTCAGTTATTTCAAAGGAAGAAGGAATTTGTGGTTGTGTTGTCCTTTAGGAGAAGAAAGGACAGATGAGTGCTTGCTGAGCTTATTTGCAGATGTTTTGAAAAGATTGCATTGAGGAATAGGATGAATGTGTGAAGGATGGTTGGGAAAGGTAGTACAGTCTGGGAAAAGGGCGTGTGTGTGTGGCTAAAAAGGGGGGCAGAGGAAATGGGAAGAAGGCAAGATGCTGCTTGGTTTGGAAAACCAAAATGGGTACAGAAGACAAGAATGTTGAATGTACTGATTTTTTCTTCAATACTTAATTTCTACTACACCACTTCTGAGTCTCGTTAGGATAATCCTGGATGGGTGTACTTCCTTTCAGATGTTATATATGTAAGCTTTCATGGAACTTAAAACAGATGACATACAAAACTTTATTTTTCTCCTTCATAATATTTAAGTAGCGCCGTTGTATACACCTCAAGAAAATGAGATAGGCATTGTAGTTTGATACAGGCTGTTAAACAAAAAGAGTTACAAAAGAAGTGTAAGCTGTAGCGAAAAAAAATTGTTACCAGACTTATAATACATTGTTCTCAATTGGTTTTGTTTACAGGATTTTGAGTAACAATAAAATAACAGAGTTGAAGAATGGTTCCTTCTCTGGATTACACCTTCTTGAAAGATTGTAAGTACTTCTTGAAAAGCTATTTTCACTTTAAAAATCAAGTGATACACTTTGTTTCATTAATAATTGTAAGAACAGAATGTCTTAAATAAGGGATCTGTTCTTTATTTTGATGTCTTTTTTTAGTGATTAAAGAGTTAACATAATGCTCTCCTAATATGAATGAATTAAATATTCAACAGTATAAATAACAGCAAAAAAGGGATAATCTCACCTGCAGGTGAGAGTGCAGTTTCAGTGGGAATTTTACTGGAATGCTATGATGGCTGGATTTGTTTTGTTGGTTGTTTCATTATGCAAACACTGTGTTGTAAAGAAAATTGTTTCTTTAATTTCTTAAGTGTCAAACCATTTATTGAACAGTTGCAAAGTATATTTGCAGGAGAAGCATATGTATTAGAGCCCCTAAGAGAGACTGGATTTATTAAAGATTTGTTGTTGACATTTATTTTGAGAGTTTTACTGCTTACTTCACATCTTTGCTATATGCCAAAGGTACAGGGGGATGGGATTGAGTCTGATGGGAGTAACTTCTTGGATATCTTTTGCTTCCTGTTTTCACTTTCCTTACAGATAATACATTGCCTATGAGATAAGAAGCAGCATTGTAGCTCCTCTTACAGTCAGCCTTTTTCCAGCTGGTAGAAGGTCAGGATTGGCAGGTTGATCTACTTGGGAGCAAGCATAAACTTTAGAGATAAGGATTTTTCTAGGCCATTTGACTGGGAAAGTAGCCAGCTTCATAATCATCTCACAGCATCTAGGAAGAGTTCCAAACAGCTTTTGGCTTCAGGGAATTAAAAGTATTTTATTCTTCCTCTAAAACTCAAAAGCTCCAATCCCAGTCACCTGACCTAAATAAATTCAAACACTTCTACCATTCCTTCTCCCATGTACCAGAAGAAAGCATCTTTTCACTGGCAGATGAGCTTTATTGTAGAAGTAAGTTGCTGTGCCAAAGAAGCAAGGTTATCAACAGTGATGGCATGTGATTAGGTAATAAAAGCGTCTGCTGATGGTTGTTATTTGTTGAAACTCATTGCAGTTTTCAGACAGGAAATACTTGAAACTCTAGTTAGTTTGAGATAATGATTTAAGTTTTCTTCATTAATCCAAATCCTAATTTTCTCTAAAATCATAAGAATGCAGCTTTCTTCCATTTAACTGCTGTCATTTGTAAGGTTTTTTTAGGTTATTTTAATTTCTTCTTTCATGAAAAGGAAAGAAAGCAGCAAGGCTGGCATCAAGTTTTGAGCATTTAAAGTGAGCTGGGATAGCAGTGTTTTAGAGGGTATGGTAGTCTCATCAGAATGAGAACATTTTTTATTGTGCACTATTGTAGGAATTAATTCATCTACAAAAGATTAATAATGGCCAGGTGTCTTCATTATAAGTGGAGGGATAACAAGTGTGCTACACTAATTAATAATGATAATATTTTCTTTTTTTTTTTCCTTTTGTATGTGCAAGACTTGTTTAAAAGACATAGCTATTTAGCCACAGTAAATTTTTCCTCTTTAAATGTTTTGTGACCTTGGACAGAAACTACTGTTGTAATTAAAATAGTTTTTCAGACTTAAATAGATAATCAATAGTAAAAGGAAAAACAGTTGAAAGTCACAGTAACTATTTTAGACATTCACATTATGTTAAGTAGTTTCAAAGTATTTTCCTGATGTTCATTGCGATAACTGGCATGCCTTGAAAATTGCTTTTTTTGACATTTTCTTGCTTATTTTTATTTTGTCTTACTACTCATACTTTCCCTTGTCTCCTTATGAGTGTTTTATGCTTTGTAGATAAGTTCCTTTCCCCACATTCAATTCAAGAGATGAAAAGGAGATAACAGAAATAAATTGTCAATATTTAAATGGTTAATTCAGACAGTATGGTTGTCACTTTACTGCTTACTAGGGGAGAGATTCTGTATGCATTTCATGTTTCTTTGTTCATTCCTTGTGATGTTACACTTGATAGGAAAAACATTTGCCATTTCACTGTAGTGGTTTTCAGGTAGAGATTATAGATGTGTTGTTATGAGCCAGCAGTGTGCCTGGTGGCCAAGAAGGCCAAGGGCATCCTGGCCTGGGTCAGGAACAGTGTGGCCAGCAGGAGCAGGGAGGTCACCCTTCCCCTGTGCTTGGCATTGGTGAGGCCACACCTGGAGTGCTGTGTCCAGTTCTGGGCCCTCAGTTTGGGAAGGACCTTGAGACGCTTGAGCACATCCAGAGGAGGCAACGAGGCTGGTGAGGGGCTGGGAACACAAACCCTGTGAGGAAAGGCTGAGGGAGCTGGGGGTGTTTAGCCTGGAGAAAAGGAGACTCAGGGGTGCCCTTATCACTCTCTACAGCTCCCTGAAAGGTGGCTGTGGTCAGGTGGAGTTGGTCTCTTTCTCCAGGCAGCAGCTGACAGAACCAGAGGACGCAGCCTCAAGCTGTGCCAAGGGAAGTTTAGGTTGGATATTAGGAAAAAATTTTTTACGGAAAGAGTGATAAAGTACTAGATTGGTCTTCCTGGGGAGGTGGTGGAGTCACCATCCCTGGATGTGTTTGAAAAAAGCCTGGATGTGGGACTCAGTGCCATGGTTTAGTTGAGGTGTTGGGTTGCACTCGATGATCTTGAAGGTCTTTTCCAACCTAGTGATTCTGTGATATACTTAAATAAAGCCTTTAGAACAGTAAATCAGAGGAATATGTCAGGAACGCATATCTGCATAATAATTGATTGAATTTTAATCAATACTGACAATTTTATAATTAATCTGTTAACATTCTAACCTTTTTTCTCCTGTACAGTTCTTGAAAATTTTAATGAAAATGTAGATATTTTTAAATGGTTTTTGTCATTGTATTAATTTTTCTAGTAAGTTTGGGGATATGGTGTTTGTAGCTGGCAACTTGTTGCACTTCAGGTTATCATTTTACTCAAACATGTTACCACTTGACCTCATCCACATCAGATAATTCTTCTGTGTTACTATTGAAAGGGTTAAGTTTTGGGGCATACAAGCAACAAATAAAACAATGAGCAAGTGCATTAAAACTGGTGGCCCCAGGTAGACATAATAAGTCAATAGTTTTAATAAATAATAATATTTACAGATGTGTTAATTTATGATAATGTGAATTTCCTAATGCATTATTTTGTAAAGAGGGTGATAAATTTACCAAAATAGAAGTTTAATTTTACTGGAAAGTGAAATATATGTTAATTAGAGTAGATAATGACTATGCTATGTCTGCATCTATTCTTACAGGAAAAAAGCATGCAAATAAGAGTAACCAGGTCAAAAATTTTAACAAATGTCTTAAGTGGTAATAAAAGTGTCTGTACAAAAAGATGCTAAGTATTTTAATCTCCATTTTGTTTTCATATTAATTTGAAATTCAGCAAAGGCAAGTGCAAAGGATCCTGCACCAGGTGAAGGTTAGCTCCAAGCACCAGCACAGGCTGGCACTGACCTGCTACAAAGCAGCTCTGTAGAGAAAGACCTTGGGCTCCTGGTAGACAGCAAGTTGTCCATGAATCAGCAGTGTCCTTGTGGCCAGGAGGGCCAGTGGTACCCTGGGTGCATTAGGGAGAGCATTGCCAACAGGTTGAGGGAGGTGATCCTGTCCCTCTGCTCAGCCCTGGTGAAGCTCATCTGGAGTTCTGTGTCCTGTTCTGGGCTCCTCAGCACAAGAGAGACATGGAGCTCCTGGAGCAGGCCCAGAGGGGGGTGACGAAGATGATGAAGGGACTGTTTTATTGATTTGCCCACAAAAAATGTACACCACAGAGAGCCAATGAAATGATAGGCTGACTTTGTAATGCGTGTATTGTATAACTATTGCTATTACAGAAATTACAATTTCTGTAATTTCTTACCTCATGGATTTCATATAGGAAGAGTCCGTGGTAGCTAATATATTTCCTGTCTAACATTTACTTTCAAGTAGTGTTAAGGAAGAAAAGATAATTTATCCAGTGGTAGGTAAGAAAACTTAATAATGTATACATGGTGATATGTATGTATAGGCATAGTTTGTGACCACAGGATGCTTTATTAATAATTAAGACAGTCTTCATTGTGCTGAGGCAGACAGCAGTAAATTTTTAAGTATGTATACATGCACTTTTAAAGCATAGGTAACTGGCTACTGAAATGTTTAATTACAAAATGTAATAAAATTAAAAGGTTTTTTTTGCATAGCAAACCATATTTAAATATAAGTAATATTTCATTAAGATACTTTTTACATCTCAACAAGAACATAAGGTGTAAAAAAGTTTTTGTTGGTGTGTTGCTATTTGTCCACTTATTTATGGCTTTGATAAATTGGCTGTTCCAATCTGACAGAACAGTATCTTCTGTCATGAGAATGATTAAACAGAGCCGTGTGATGGTGAAATCTGCATCCTGTGAGGTTTTCAGACCTTTATTGGATGTAACAGTGGGGCAGTTGATGTGATTTAGTTGTAATTTGAGCCAGAATTTGGAATACGTGACTGACCTCCAAACATCTCTGGAAACCTGTTTTTCTACTATGTTAACATCTGTTAGTGGCCTTCACTGATAATATGGGGAACCCCTTATTTACAATGTTATTTAGATTTAGGAGAAAATTAAGAATCTTTTACTAGATTCTCAGTGTAAGATTGCTCTACTGCCTGGCTTGTGATTTGTGTTGTTATGGGGGGTGGCGGTTTTTGTTTGGTTTTTTGGTGTCTTTTTGGTGGGTTGGTTGGGCTTTGGAGGGGGGCATGGTTTTTTGGTTTGGGGTTTTTTGTTCAGGGTTTTTTGGTTTGTTTTCCTTGTTTTGTTTTTTAGAAGGATTCTTGATGGTGGAAGGTAAATTTAGTATAAAATAAATAATGCTACCCTAACTCAAATCCTTTTTTGTATTTCTTTTGGAGAGGTTTTCTTCCATTTGGAGAAATATGTTATCTGTAGATATATCTTGTTGGTTGAGCTTTCCCAAAGAAAAATCAACATGTGAAATGCTTAATTTCCTCTTGCTAAAGCTAAAATATAGTTTATATAAAAGTATTCATGGGTGTTAAAACCAGCAAAAACATTAAAGCCAAACACAACTTTCTAGTAAGGCTGTCTCCCCCACCTCTCTTTTATGTGAGAAATACGAGTCTGTTGGTTTAACCACGACTGTAATTTCTTCATTTAAAAACTGTCCTACATGCTGCAATCCTGGTGGTTGTACCAGCTTACATTACATTAACATCTTTCTCTGTTTCTGAGGAGCTGCTAGACATGTCAGCACTGTTAATTTTGAGATCTTTTGGTATCTCTTTTGTTTCACAGATCTCCTCTGCAAATACTTTTTGGTAGCTTGATATACAGCTAGTGCCCACCCAAGGACTGCCCCTGCAAAGGATAAAAAGCCCCAACCAGAGACTCCCCATCTGTTCTAATTGCAGGTTGAGAAAAGTCTTAACATGTTGGACATTCATTGATATGAATCTATTGCAGTGGATTTATGAAAGAGGTGTATCAGGGAGTACTCTTTGAATTTATGGAGTGAAATTGAGGATCCCTGATAATCTAGACTAGTGGATTTCCAAGGCATGTTGTGAAGGTTTTTCTCCCTCAGTGGTTTCAACATTGAGGTTTTAAGTGGGAGTTACCTGATTTTAAATAAAAACTTGAAATATGAAGAGTAAGTGTAATTTTTCCTCCCTACTTTAAAGATTGACAGTAAATAAGTGATGAATACCTTTTATTAGTCTCAGATTTGCAATGATCTGGTATACCAGGGTGTTATATACCTGAAAGAGCCAGTCCTTGAGGCTCCTGGTACTACTGCACTGGAAGAATTTGGCAGTTCCTGCCACCATAGCAAGGGAAGAAAATAAAGTTAAGAGAAGTGTGTATAGGAAAATTAATTTACTGCAAGGTGAATTTAACGTATTTCAGGTATTTCAAATGTTTAGGTAGAGCGTTCAAGCATGATCCATGTGCCATGACGCTGTCTGTTGTACCATGATTGGTTAATCTGTCTGGAGGAAATGCTGTTGTGAAATCTTGGGATGAATTATATTTTTACTCATGTATATCTGTGTGATGGTAGATGTAATCCTCTTGTACAGTTCTCTTTCAAGCAGAATTATTAATATTGTGGTAGATGTAGGAGATCTTTTTTCTACTCTTGCAAATTTAATCACTACTTTTGAATGAAAGTTTTTCAAATCTAGAATGTTCGGATATGAACAAGGAGTGAGAAACTTTACATATAGTAATAAGCACCTGTGAAGTTTCAGATAGTACTAAAGTAAAAATCTAGTGTGACTAGGGAGGTGGAAGTAATATTAGCATTTGTACAGTGATAAAGTTTGTTCAAATCTGTATAAGTGCTATCAGCTGCTTTCTGTGACCTTTGAAATTAAGCTGTATCTGCAGAATATCTCAAGTTAGGAGTTAAAACTCCTATATCACTTATACAATTAATAAAACAGTTTAATTTAATGATTACTTTACATTTCTCCTTACAGTGTCTGGAAACTTAAGATTTAAAAATTTGCTCTGAAATTTTTCACCAGCTGTATTTGGGATTTTCAGTGAGGGCTTTGCATTGTGCCAGCAACATAAGTGGAAAATTTCAGTGTTAGGTCTTCATTGTATTTTTAAGATCATATTTTGCTTTTTTTGGTAGATGTTGGGCACTACTGACGTATTGAAAATTGGATAGGCTACAGAAGACAGCATGTGCTAGACAGTATCATACTGTGTAATAAACAGGTGTCTCACCCTGCATAGCTGTAAACTGTTCACACTGTGGCAAAGTATCTTTGAGGCTGTATCATTTCCTGTGATACGAACTGATAGAATGTTTAATGGAATACACGTGCTGTTTCTGTTCCTCCTTGTAGCTAAAATAGAGATTTTTCCAATTTTAAAAGATGCTGTGTTTGAGAAAGTAAAAATGTGTTGTTGGGTTTTTTGTTTGGTGTTTTGTTCTGAGTTTTTTGAGGGATGGTTTGGTTGGTTTTGGGTTGTTTGTGGGGGGGGCAGTTTGGTTTGGGTGGGGGGTTTTTTGATGCTCTCAAGCAAATTGAGACAAGTTCCATGCATTTTTACAAATATCTCTGTTTTAAAGTGTAATTTTTGGTAAATGCTGTGTTTTCATTTTTCTCCACAGGGATCTTAAGAACAATCTTATTAGTACCATAGATCCAGGAGCTTTTCTGGGGCTTTCATCTTTGAAAAGACTGTAAGTACTACATCTAGCTAGTCAGTTTAAACAAAACAAATAAAAAACTTCAAAGAGAGCGTAAGTCTTAGCTTCTGGAAGTTTAGGCAGCAAAGATATGATATAGTAAAAGTTGAAAATATATATATATATATATATATATATATATATGTATGTATATATATATATATATGCTGTCTAATATATACACGTGCTGTGGAATAAGGACTTTACAATTAAAGTTGTAAAGCAGGTATGTTTTATTTCTGGCTGGGATGCATGGGGGATATTTCCACCATACATGTGTAGCCAGTGAGGCAGGTTCCAGGTTTAACTGCACATTGATCCCACAAGCTCTCACCTCCCTGCCTGCCCATTCTCTGCCTCTTTGCACTTCATACTATAATTAGCCTTCTGTGGTGCCTTCTGGTGGTCATGGGCAGGGCCTTCTTGGTGAAGTAAGAGGTCTTCCTCAGGTGTTGCTTTTTTACCTCATCTCTGGGCAGGTGCAGTGAAGGTTTGGCTAACTCTCAGGTCAGTTTGTCCTGGCCAAAACCAGGAGCCTGGTTTTTGCTGGCTCCTTAAGTAAAAGGTTCTGCTTTATTGGTTTTCTACAATACTTGAGTCTTGCTTTACTGAGTTTTCTCAATGTATATCTTACCTTTATGGCCTTTCCCTAGCAACTATATTCTTGTGTTCTGTTACAAGTTGTTTCTACCTAACAAGTTACATTCTTATGTGTTCTGTTACAAATTACTTTTTTTACTTTTACAGACTTGCTAAATAAGCTATATATATTTCTGTTTCCCTCCACCCACCTAAGTAGATTGTTATATGCTTCTAAAATTCTGATTTTTTGTAAACATACATGTTTTTTATATCATACACATGCTTGTGTAAAACAAAGTCTGCTTTCAGCCTTATGAGTGAAGAACATCCGCTGCTTGTGGCTTGGCAGCCTCCCTTGTTCCAACAGTTGCTTGTATTCCTGGTTTTTTGTACTTGAGCGGCTTGAAACCTCGCTGGGTGGACATTTTTTCAGAGCTTTGATTCCATCAAGTCTTGTTTTGCTGAATGTTAAACTCGTGATTTTTATTTTCCAAAGGTCACAATGGAACATAGAGTTGCTATTAATACTACACTGAAGTTACAGTACTATTTATGCTGCTTTATATAAGGTTTTGCCAACATTCCCATTAACATATTTTTGGGAGATTACGTTGGCTGTAAAAGTTCTGTACCAGATGAAACTTGAAAAACAAAAACTCAGCATTATTGCCTTTTTTTTTCCTTTTTTTAAACACTCTTCAGATTTTTTGTAATATTGTTACACCTTTTGAGTGTTAGCGATTTTTGGTACTACTTCCTCTGCCCTGTTTCTTTCTTAAATTTTTAGAGTATGTATGTTAATTTGTAACTGATCAGATGATCTGACTCACTTAAAAGGAAAGTATTTTGGTAATTGCACTTCTGAAAACCTTAAAAGTAAAACTGAAGGTCCAATTCTGGATCATTATTACTTGCAAGCTTAATTTTTTTACTTTAAGAATTTTTGGTAATTTGATTCAAGACCTATACTGAAAAATATGTAACTTTTAAGTATTTATTGAAGTATAAGTATAGAAATGGTCTTACTTATGTATAATAAATAGATAAAATTTTAGGTCTCTGACGTGTTAAAAATTATGTGATGTATTCTGTGTGTGTGTGTATATATATATATATATAATTGTACACACACATATATAAATACTGCACAAATATGAAAATTTGCAAGGTAGGGATGTAAGCCAAGCCTGTTTAAGGGAATTTATTGGTAAGTCTAGACTTGTTGAACTGTATATGGACAAACTATAATTAGTTAAGAGATGGATTAAGGATGGTAGTGTGATGGTAGACTGTACAAAATGTGTGCATGTGTAGACACCCGTATACCTTGTGGGTTTTCTTGAGAAAGACCACATATGCATGTGGTGCAATCTGTTATTAACGAATTTTTGTTTAAAGGCTTCTATTAGCAGACTGTATGTCATTTGGAAATAAACCAGCTTGTTCCAATTTTTCCTTTTTTCTGTTTATAGAGACTTAACTAATAACCGAATAGGCTGCCTGAATGCAGATATATTTAGAGGACTTGTAAACCTTATTAGATTGTAAGTATAATTTGTCTTCTATAAATACACTTAAGTTTTAGCCTTGTGTAAGTTAACCTTCTTTGTTTCAAGGGGAGTAGTTTATTTAAGTGTGCTCTTGAAAGACAGCCAGTGCCTATGGTTGCGGTTTGTGACTCAGTAGCAAGCTTAACAACAAGTGCTGGGGCCAACCCAAACCAGGCTATTCAGTGATCTGTTGGCCTTGCAGCTGTTTTCCAATTTCTTAGAATATGTAGCTGGGGTGGACACTCGGAGACTGTACAAAATATTTTCTTTAAAAAATATTTCAGCCTTGTTGACTCTTTTGTATCCATGCCTTCTACAGTGGCGTTGCTGTCAGTCTGTTTTGCTGGCAGTCTTGCATGTTTTGAAGTCCTTCATTTACTTTAAGAGGATAACATGTGAGATTATGAAACATTTCTTTGCCCTGGTTGTTAGTTTCTTACATACAGTGCTTTCACTTACATATAGAAAGTGTTATGGATAATATTTTAAAAAAGTATTCTGATAGATTGAACATGCTTCTTAGAGCATGTTAATAGGAAGACAGCAGTTCACTGTGAACAACAAAATTAATTTTACACTTCTTGAAATCTGTGCTCAACATCTGCCAGTTGATGCTTCAAATAAAAGTAAAGTCTCTGCATTTATTATTTTTTCTAATCTTAAAATTCTTCACCTAAACCAAGAGTATTAGAGAAAAGTTTATTTGGAGATTTTTGATAGGCTATTGAGACCTGATTATTATTCTTACAGTCTTGTGAACTAATTATAGTGTCATAATAGTGCCTTGTAACTTTTAAACACAGATTTATAATGAAGAGAAGTTTTTTGATTTCACATGTCATTTGTCTGAGGATGAGTTCAAATCATGAACATGCTTTTATTTCTCAGGAATCTTTCTGGAAATCTGTTTTCTACACTTACACAGGGAACATTTGATCATCTTGGTTCACTAAAGTCTCTGTAAGTACTTGCTGCATCTAGTCCTACATTATTCTGAAAAAAACAAAGCCATTTTCTCATCTGGGCTTCCAAAAGTTTTATTCTATATGTATAATTTATTAATTTATAGTAAATAAATAGCATTTTACACCTTTATAGCAAAAGAACCAAATACTTCTAAGCAAGATCTTAGTCCTTGATGAACAGTATAGTTTTGTTGCCCATAACAGTGGTTAAGTATCAGCCTCATGTTCCTTTGCTCTCTCTTGGTTTCATGACTTGTAATCTTGTGTAAGAAAGAAAGTAAATGAAAAAAAAGTGCTGATGCCTAGCTTATGCTTTTCCCTGGTACTTATGATAGTTGGTTCACTATTCTGGGACTTAACCGAAAGCTTGTTTCTGAGTTTGACACTGAGTTAATTTCTTGTTTATATGTATAAAGGAGAATGTTTCTTTCCCTCCCTTCATCCCTTTAATTGTTCATAAGGTGGTGTTCCTGATATTTTAGTTGTCTGCATAAAGGTGTCTATCCAACTACACCAGAGAAATGACAAAAGAACATGGATATAACTCATTATTATTAAAATAATGGCTGATCTGGAGGAATTCATGTGAACAAACACCAAATGAGGTTTCATAGGAATATTAATTTAGTGTTTGTAGTGTTCTGCCTGTGATGTGTTATCCTCTAGACATCTGCAAAAGAGAAAGAAAATGTTTTCACTAGAGGTAAAAACCAGTGTAGACATAGCCATATGTTTTGTTACATTTTTACCTGTTTCTAAACAGATAAAATAATAATTTCTGAACAGATAAAATTAATTAATAATCCCTTAATTTATCTGACTTCAGCTAACATCTATAGGGGATTTAGTATGTCTTTTTACTAGAAAGTACTGAATTATATAGAGAAGCCTGAGTCAATTAAAAGCCTTATGATTTTCATGTAAAGCAGAATGAAATTGTGTGAATAGTGCTTCTGAAAAGAGAAATAGTTGAGGAGCTATTTTTATTTCAGTTGATGTTGCTGCTAAAGCATTTGATCACTACATTGAAGCAATGAAGTGTCTTCTTAGGTTATGACGGTGCCCATTCAAGCAATTCTTTCTTATTGCTCACTTGAGGCAGCATGAACAATTTTCATGAAAGAAATTACTGGTATTATTTTCATGTTACTGGTATTTGATATTCCTCATATTTATGGAGAGGATTCCTTTTCTGAGGGAGTATGTCCTTTTGTTCTCACTGTACAGCTTGCAGAGGATTAGAGTAACTTCCAGTAGGTAGAGGTAGGCAAGTCCACTGTAGACTGGACTTTGCTTGTTGCTTTCCTGGTGACGGTGAGAGGCATGGCACAACTGTTAAAGTTGGAAGACCTTGGAATTCTGCAGTTTGTCACTGTAAATGCATGTGTTTTGTTACAGAGAATTTCAAACTGATTATCTTCTTTGTGATTGCAACATACTGTGGATGCATCAGTGGTTAAAGGAAAGAAACATAACAGTACGTGAGACTAAATGTGCCTATCCCAAGTCACTTCAGTCACAGACAGTGACTGGTGTTAAACAGGAGCTTCTCACCTGTGGTAAGCACTGCAGGCAACTGGTATTTATTTTCTAATGCATTCCATGTTCTGCTAATATTATTGAGCCTGAATGATACAAGAGGAATCAGAAACTGATAATTTCTTTTATAGGTCTAGCTATGTGATTTTAGATATGTCAGTTATTCTAACTCCAAATTTCTAAAGTTAAAAGATCTTCATTTTATGAGTTGCCTTCCTGTGTGGTGATTCTATTCTTGATTAGCCTTCTTTTTGTGACAAAACCATGACTGACTTGCTTAAGTTTTTTTTTATATTGGAATTACTCCAACTGTAAAAATAAAAACTCATGTTACTGTGATTTTGAAGTCCAGGTGAAAAACTGGGAAAAAATTAAATGGATAATTATATTTTTCCTTCAAATTTGTATTTTTCTACTCTTTTAGATATGGGCTAGCAAAAGAGTCTTGAAATATATTACATTAAAGGAATACACATTCTGCAAAAGAATATGATGATAATTTGTATTTTTCAATAGTTGATGCAGTAAATGTAGTTTTTATATGCCTCTTACCAGATGCAACTTTATATTGATATATAAATAATTGATACTCATTTAGTGTCTCTTTCTCCTCTTTGGAAAATTAGGTCTGTAGCAGATTCTTGCTGTTAATTGTGGGTTTATGTTTTGAATTCTAGAACCACCACTTGAATTACCATCTTTCTATATGACTCCATCTCATCGTCAGGTGGTCTTTGAAGGAGACAGTCTGCCCTTCCAATGTATGGCTTCATATATTGATCAAGACATGCAAGTCTTGTGGTATCAGGATGGGAAGATAGTGGAAACTGATGAGTCCCAGGGTATTTTTGTTGAAAAAAACATGATTCATAACTGCTCATTGATTGCAAGGTGAATCCGTAGTGAGAAAATTTATTTCCTGCTTCTTACTTTCTGCTCTGATTTAGTGACTATTACTATAACCAGTAAGACCTTCTCATATCCTCACTGAATGAACATGTACACAGAAACATCCCTAGTAGGGAAGTTATCTTCACACATCTCCTATAAACAATAAAGTTGGAGGAAGGAGGTCTATAGATTTGGTAGGTCAAACCTACATGCTTAAAATAGGATTAGCTAGAGGAAGTTGCAGTTGGGTTGTAATTTTCTGCAAGTTTCACCCAATGCATTAATTTAAAATATGTTTGTGGTAGGATGCGGTTTTTTTAATGGAATGTTAAAATTACAAAAATGTTGGAAACAAGGCATTTGACTGAATTGCTCATGGATTTTTTACTCTTCCTTTTGAGCACACCACAGTTGTTAATATTTTTCTTCAGCAGAGATCTATAAGTGTAATTTATTCTGCCTGCAGCAGATTGTTGACTTATTCAGCATCTATTGAGTGGCTATATATCCTGTAATTGTCTTAGTAAATTACAGCGTCAATGTTTATAACAAATTATGCATTTGGGAATTAATTTTAGTTTGGCCTTTCTAAACAGCTAAAAACATGGTCTTGAATAGCAATGATAACACTTGAGGAATTTGGACTTCTCTCTTCTTTCTCAAGTCTGAGGACTTTTTCCTATGGCTGTTCTTTTTGCTTCCTACCTTGGCAAAATTAAAAGCCTGAAGAACAGTAAATACTTCCCTGTTAATTACAGTACTTTGAGATGTAAATAGCTCTGGTTTTATAAGATCACTCATGGCTGTATGTAATTTGATTTTTCTTCTGTTGTCTTTCTGTACTTAATTATCTTTTGGTAAAAGCTTATATAAATGTTATTGCAAGACTGTTTTGATTTATTCTTTTATATTATCTTTCCAGTGCACTGACAATCTCAAACATTCAGGCTGGCTCCACGGGAAACTGGGGTTGTCATGTACAAACCAGACGTGGGAATAACACAAGGACAGTAGACATTGTGGTGTTAGAAAGTTCTGCGCAGTACTGCCCTCCAGAGAGGATTGTTAACAATAAAGGGGATTTCAGGTTAGTAATCTCGGGATTTTTTCAGAGTAAAAAAAGTCCCTTTAATTTAACTTTTAACTAAGATTTTATGCATTAGAGGCACCTATGCGGATGTTTGCTTGTAAATGGTGTGTAATAGATTTTTATCTGTTCTAAGTTACTGGGTGTCAACAGAAGTGCAAGAAACTATACTATGAAATGTTAAACTCTTAGCCTGGTAACACGTCCTCGAGAGATACTGACCTATGATACTTGAAATATATAAATGAAATTAATTAAATAGTTAAAGTTCTGTAGATTACCTCTAAAATCGAGTTAGACCACATACTGACAGGGGAATTTCTGCCAGGTTATCATTCTCTTTTTAAAAGCCTTCTGCTCTTAGATGATAAAATATGCGGTTATTTAGGAAATACGCAACATAGTTCGGATCTTTTTCCCCCCTGTGAGTATTAAACCATAAGAATGGTGCTGCTTTCTTTTAATGATTGTTGGGACTCTAGTTGTAGCTGTGATATTACATTGTGTTGAGTGTTGCAGAGTATTTTATCTTTTGTTCTTATCTCTTCACCTGTTTTCCCTTTTCTGATCTTTCTGCTGCTGGTCACTCTAACACCACGTTACTCCTGGAGGTGCCAGCTGTAACAGATAGCTTCTGTATAGATTCTCTATATGTAAGGTAATTCCCTTTATGACTACTCTGTGTTTTACCTCCCTGCAGTAGTTCCTACTGAGAATTAGTGTCTGCAATAGCATTGTGTTCACTATGGTGCATAGGGTTTCTTAATGTTGTATAAACTGCTTTTATCCACTCATTTCACTTTTCTTATGCTGCTTGGCTGTGTTGATCTTCTGTTTGGTCTTTTGTTCACAGTTAGAAACTTTTCCTTTCCCTCTGTGCATTAGAGTTTTTTAAAGTCATGCTCTTTGTATACAGCTGATCTAAGACCATGTATTTTTTATATTAAGAAATGGAAAGTAAGTTCAACCATGTTGCAGGGACATAGTTTTTGGGGGGAGGGAAAAACAAGCTTTCAACTGCAGAAGACCTCCAGTTGTAGCAAAAATTCACTTAAAGTCCTGTCCGAGAGCGTTATTTCCAAGCTGATCTCCTTTATGTTCATCACTTGGACGATTTGAGAAGGGTTGAGTATGAGGAACTATTTGTAAGGGAATTAGTCTTAAGATCACTTGCTGTACAGAGGCAATTTAGAGTTACTGAAGAAGTTCACTTCCACATTGTAAGGAATTATTTAGATAAGTAACTTTTTACACTGTGGTGGTTTCAACTGCAGCATTACATTAGAAAAGGAGAACTTCCTGCACTAGATAAAAGGCGAAGAAAGTCAAACAGACACAGGTTGTATTCATCAAAGAACACATCTATTTAAATCACTTATGCATTTTTTTATGATACTAGTGTGAATTGTTCTTCTTTGATTTGCCATTAGAGGTGAAAACAGATGGTAAAGTCTTATTTCAAAGTGTTTTCCATTAAATTAACCTGTGCTGTTCAGTGACTGTTCAGTGTAATAGGATTTACCCCCTCTGGAATTCAGTAGAAAGAAATAAGATTTCAGAAAATGTTCAGCTTATCAAAAAGTTGACTGTGTCTGGGTTTACTATAACAGACTTCCTCTTGTAGCTAGGGTAGAGTAATAATAAAGAGTAATTTTTCACCTTTGAGAGCATATGGAAATAAGGCTTTGACTAGTGAGAAAATGGTTCTGAGCAGATGGCTGTAAATGATCCTAGGTGTATTTGATTTTATAGGTTTTTTTAGTTGGAACTGGTTAGTCATTTTAGCTTGGATGGTGTTTCAAAACTGGCATCTAGATTTTTATCCCTGCAGAGATGGGATAGCAAAAAGTAGCAAAGGAGGGTGTTTGTTTTCATTGTCTTTGGCTCGATGTTAGTTCAGCATAGTTTGCAAAGATTAGGCAGAAACTTCATCCTAGAATATGTTTTCTTTAATTTAAATATTCTAAGTCTTACTCAGATAAACTCCCTGAGTATTTTACAATGATTAAATTGAAAATACAGTTAGCATGTTAAAATACTTCTACTGCTGTAAATCCTCTCACTGTTGTTCTTAGAATAATTTGATGCTGGTAGTTGACAGAATTCTTTTTTAAATATAAGAATTACGCTTTTGAAAAGTGTTAGTCATTGGGCGTAATATATTTTAAAACTGTTATTATCATGCTGAATTTAGAGGTTTACTAAGATGTAATAAATAAAAAGAGACTGGACTATCTGTAAGCTAATGAAACTATGATAAAAAAACTCATTGTAACTTTGTAACTGAAAGTTACTGTTCATTTAAAGAAATGAGTGCTTTTAAAAACAGAATTAATACGTATGAAAGAAAGGATTTTTTTATAATGTCATGGTCTGCCTTTTTTTTTCCCCTGAAATGAAATTAAAGTGCTTAAACGTAAATGAACCATCTTTCCCCTCACAGCTGTCTACACTCATGTATACGTGATAAATTTTGAGCACATAATTATACAGAGTAATGAAATAAGAGTGTTAATACAGACCAGATTTGCACTTCTGCTAGCAGTTGGGTGAACTGTGAAAGGTATTCAAGCTTAGACTCACAAGAAATTAAGAATACAAACTTAGATAGCCTTTGTTTGCATGGTAAGAATTTCATGCCATTAATCATCTTTTGAGCTCTGCTGGAAGGATGTCCTCCTTTCCTTCATGGAAACTGGAGAATGACTCTAGCTCATGTCATACAGGTATTGGGAAGAAACAGTTCATGACTGAGGATGGTACAGCTTAACATTCATTCAGCAAAACTAGGGAGCCAGGGAAATGTAGTTAAAGCTAAAATCAGTTCCCCTCTCTCACTCACCACTGGGCTGCAAAGAAACTTGTACCTGTGCAAGGGGTTTTGTGTGTGGAGAGGAAAGAGGCTAAGAGATGCTGTGGTTTGAAAGTGTTTTTCTCCATGGTTCTGTGCATTTGTATTGTTTTTGTGATGTGAGATTGTGGCACAGAGCTGTTGAGTTTTAAATTGTCCCTTTTATGTCCGGTTGAGTAGAAAGCTTTCTAAATCATTATACAAATAATACATTAGTCTTAACAGTAAAATGTTTCTGTACATATCTAAATTTGTTCTAAAGGGAGTGTAGTCTTTAAGACTACCTGGTATTGCTTGTATTCTTTTGAGAAGATCATGGCAAAGGATGATAAAATCCTGTGTAGGGACATGAATGCAAAGTAAACTCAGGGAGACTCAGGGAGAATGAAAGGACAATCATGAAAGAGAGTGGTAATAAAAATAGGGAAAGTGGAGATAAGAAGAGGGAGAAAAGGCAAATAACCTTGCAGTAATCTAATAACCTTTGAAGTAGTGTTCTCACTTTTTTTCTCTTTGACGGCTATAGAAGTTCTAGAAGATACATATATAGCTTAGAAATATTACTTTTTTAAAAGCATAGTAATTAAAGCTCTTAAAAAATCTGTTTTATATTTGAGTCCTAGTCTGAGAAACCAGAGAGAAACTCTGTTTTGTCTTATTCTACTTCTTTAGCACTAGATGTGAATAGTGAGAAAAGGAACAGCATGTGCCATATTTAAGTTAAAATATTTTACTTGGAGGTTGTGTCATAAAACTTCTGTCAGGACCACAGAATTTAAATTATTCCAAAGCCATGTGACACTCAGTCTGTAAGGTGATGCATTCAGTGAAAAGTGAGCTGACCACACTTCTTCTGAAAATACTTTGGAAAAATACAGCTTCTAGAAAACTAAAGACAGAGACAAATATCCCTTTCAAAGTGGCATCTTTGATGTCGAAACTTAATATAAAAATTTCAGCATTGATAAATGGTTTTGGAAATTATGTTTTGGTACTCCAGTGGCAGTGTTTCTGGAAACCTGACTTTGCATTCTAGAAGTGGAGGTTTGAGTGTATTATGCAAGGTATTTGTGGGCCTGCATGTCTTGTAACAGCTGTGCCAGCTGATTTATTAGTTGTCCTCATCTGCCTGTTTTCTTTTTGGCTTGGCTCTCTGAAGGCTTATTATAAATACATAAAAATTGGGAGCACAGAAGTATTTCATCTTTGTACTTGTTTTTCCAGTCTGTGTTGAATCAGAGTTTATTTCAATTTGTTGCTACTGACATTTCAGACTTGGATAAGTGTACATGTATTGTATCCTGCTGTCCCTCCCTCCCTTCCCAGCAGATGCATAACTTGCTCTCTCCATGAGCCGAGTTGGCCAGACATGATCCAGTCTGATATTTTGTTACCTTGCTGAGGTGCATGTAACGTTGCACTTAAGGTTTCTACTGGAATTGTGGCAATTCACAGCAATACTGTTGTAATTTTTTCTGAGGAATATTTTTGTCCTTTCTTTTGCCTTCTTTACAGTTAAAAAGATGTTAAAATCCTTTTGTCACCATTGCAGAATCTATATCTGTTCTTTTAATTAATTTACATTCTCTGAAATACCTCAATATGATTCCAGGCATTTAAAATCTGTGCTAGTTATTTTTAAATTTTGTTCTTTCTTTTAATTACCTCCATTGTCACCAAATCTGTTCTGCTCTAATGAATGATCAGTGTATTAGAGATGTATAGCAGTTTATTTTCTGGGGCTTTTGTTATCTCTGTTTGTTTGTACAGACAAAATATGCAGTAAAATTAGGGGAGAAAGTGGAGAGAATGTTAGGAGTTTTTTTAAGAAGGGCATAGTTTCACATACCTTGAGTGAAAGAAATTCTTTTCTCCTTTCTTGACATTAAGAGCAAATTTTTTCCGATTAAATTCTGTTATGTATTTTGTTTGCCAAACTGGTCAGAGTGGTTGTACTACTGCTACTAGTTTCTTGAATACTTCAAATGTAATCTTCTGTTCATATCTGCAGTTTGGTAGGAATATGAATGCCATTGTTTGAAAGTTGTATTGATGCATATGTAGAGGACAAGTAGAAAGCAAGCATCAATTTGTTTTTATAGGGTTAACAGGGAATTTTTCATGAAGTAGGCAAGGTTTTTTATCAAAAAATTGTAAACTATTTTTAGTTGTTTTATAAGCACCTTCTTCTCTCCACCTGAAACCTCATGAAAGAATTCAAAAAAGCATACTAGCATTAGAACTCATTTTGTTAATAGACAGAAATATGAACAGCTTGAAAATGCTGAAGATGAGCCAAGGTGGCCCTTTAAATAGTTTAGAGATGCTTAGTTTTGAGTGTCTCTTTATTTCATGTTGTAGTGCTTAATCCTTTTATTTGCTTGTCATGTAAATTTGTATAAATGTGAGGGGTTTTTTTCCCTTTTGACTCCCCAGGTGGCCCAGAACATTGGCAGGCATCACAGCATACCTGCTGTGCACACGTTATTCTGCTGGCAGTGGGATATATCCTGGCAACTCCCAAGATGAGAGAAGAGCCTGGCGCAGATGTGACAGGGGAGGGTACTGGGCAGACGAGGACTACTCCAGGTGCCAGTATGCAAATGATGTGACTCGAGTTCTTTATATGTTCAATCAGGTAATTTGTGCATTTCTGTAAAATCAAATCATGAAAATTTAATTAATGAAAATAAAAACTCAGAAGACCCTTTATCTTCTCCAAGCTGGAAATACTGGTGGTCTAGATAGGTTATGGTGGACACATGCCTCTGAGTATAATACTGAAACTTGTAGGTTTAGGTTAAAAGCTTGGTTTAGTGTCCGTGTTGAGTGCCCCTGGATTGAAAGTGTGAGGAAGATTTTATTCTTTGTACTTAATCTAAAGCATAAGAGAATGGCTTGTCATGATTATTTTTGTCAACTGGATGCCCTGTTCTGCCCATGTGCTATAAAGTAACAAGGCAGGCTTAATCTGTAATGAGAACAGCTCTTTTCATTATAGTGGTAGAGAGTAGTCAAACTCTGCTCTTTGTTACTGTAAACCTTTGGTAGATTTGGTGTGATTGATAACAGTTAACTAGTAAAAGTAGTGAGTAATAACTAGGCTTCTTTATCTGGTAGCACTTCCCAGGATTCAAGAGAGCATTCTAGAATTTAAATTGTAGCTATGAAACAAAATTTTTCAGCTACAAGTTCCTTTTGAGGTTTAGATAGTTAACGCACTCTTCGACAAATGCTGTTCTGCAGTGATGTACCCAATGTACTGATCCTTGTCTATAGGTGCTGGGTTGGAAAGTACTCCATAAAGCTTTGAACTTCTGGTTTAAGCTTGTTTTCCAACTTGTGCAGTCAGATCACTAGTATGGATGCAACAGATGAAACCATGGAAATACGAGATTGATTTTGGTGTGGTGTTTTGGAGTTTTGTGGTTGGTTTTTTGTTTGTTTTTTTTTTTTTTTATTAGTAAAGCTTGGTCACTGGATGATGATGTTGGTAGCACCACTTAGGTTTAACACGGGGCTGTGGTGCTTGTCTGAGCCCAGGGTAGGATTTTTACCTGTTGTGTGGGTTTGGAGTGTTCCAGTTCATCTCACATTGTTTTAGGGAAAACTTCACACTACCTATCTGAAGCACCTCAGCCCCCAGCCGGGACAATCAGATCTAAACTGGTATTTTCCCCTTCGGGATGCCTTAGATTTATGCACACAGTGACATCTTGATGTTCAGTTGATTGGGCTAACTCCAGTTTGAGGCAAAAGATTTGTACTGCCTATTGTGTAAGGTGGGCTGACTTGCTGCCTCCATGTTCAGGTACTTAATAATGCTAACACAGGGTTTTGTTCCCCTTCTCTGGTTCCCTGAGGACCCTGAGCACTGGCCAGCAAAGATAGCAGGGATGAGAAGGAAAAAAAAAGGGAATGCCTGTTCTGCCCCAAGAAAAACTTAAAGGTTGACATAACTATTTGCTTTACTGCTTTATATTCTTAGCACTAGAGGTGCATGCCATGGCTTAGTCACATAAAACAGGTTTGAAGGCTCAAATGTTCTCTTATTGACTGGTTAATGGGAGAGAGGTGATGCTGGGATCACTTTGTCCTTTTCTGGGACACAGAAAGGTTGAGTTTAGTTTAAATAATGCTTCAATGCTGCTGGTTTGCTTTTTTCTCATCTGGGAATTCACATTTTTCTGTAAGGTCTGTGACAACTCAATGCCACTCCTGCCTATTTACCGTAGCCCAGATGCTCAAGAGCATTGATAACATCAGGTTGTTATAGCTAACATTTGGTTAGCCAACATTTTTCAGGTTGTGGCAAAATGCTGCCAGCTTTGTTTTAGGAAGTTTAAAGTGTAAGCATCAGACTGGTATCTTCAGAAAAGCAGAAGAATAATTTTCATGTGTGAAGTAGATAACCTCCTATTATCTACTCAAAAATAAATGTACACAGGCATTCTGTGCTGAACGTTTTTAAAGGGAGAAGGGGAATGTTTTGGATTTGGGAGTTGTTTTTACTTATGAAGGTTGCCTTCTTTTTATGTGTAGTAGGCCTGGATTTTTTAGCAGTATTCTGCACAGAAGTTTCTTGTTTCTGAGACTAATGTTAAATGTAATCATATTACAAGCATGTTTTTAGCCTTTGAACAAAGGTAGTTGAGCTGTTTTGAACATCAGAACTTTGCCAAACATTTTAAATCAAATAAAGGTTCACATGTAAAATAAAATGAAACCTTTATAATATCCTGCTGTTCTTGTTTGTTTATTGAACAAGTACAGTTTTAGGTGACAAGAAATTCATGATTAAAGAAAAAGTTCAAAGAAATCATAAAGAGTAGACACTCTTTACAATTTAAAATTTGACTTTAAAAGTTGACTTTGTTCAGTATGTGTTATGACTTTGAACTTTATTTGGACTTTAAATACATAACTTTAAGCATATTGACAAGAAAAAAATAACTTCCATTACTCACACTGAAATGTATGTAAAAGTGCCAAGACTGGCAAGGACAAATATATAGTTGTACTTAGGTGGCACTTTTCAAATTCAGTAGGGCAGACTAGATATCTCCACACCAAAAACCAGAGAGAGAGCCTCTGTAGTTTGGATTATCATGGATAAACAGCATCTGAACATGAGCTGATAACATTAGCACAGCTTTCCAGTGTACTATGTAAAATTTCCCATTTTTGGTTCCTGCTGGCTCAGACATGTGGATGTTGTGTATTATTTAGTGAAGAATTTTCCAGCATGGGGTTTGTTTCAGGAGTAAAATCACGACCTTTGTCATAGTGAGATCTGTCTTGTTTTTTTTGTGCGTGTATGCCATTCCAAATGTTTCCTATAATTACAGAATTTAGAGTGAATGCTGTGGCAGTGGTGTGTTTGAATTGGTTTTGGCTTCTCTTGCTATATTTAAAGAGCTTTGTGTTGTCATGCCTTGGCTTTGGTGAAAATGAAAATAAGCAGTTGACAATACTGTTTTGGGGGATTTTTCTCCTTTTTTTGGTGTAATACCTCTCTCCCTGCTAGGACAACAGCACAAAACCTACTTGCTGGCTGCCAGTACAAACAGCAGTTCTCTGGCTTGTAGGAAATGTTTTTGCTTACAGATATGGTGGTGGTCCTTAGCTACTCAAAACACTGTGATCCCTCTGGGAATTGCTCTCCTCTTTGAATCAGTGGTTATTTATTAATTGGTGAAGTGTTGTCTCTGTCTTGTTCTTTTTCAAATGCTCATGTTTGTTCTCTATTTAGATGCCTCTCAACCTCACTAATGCAGTGGCAACAGCAAGACAGCTCTTGGCTTACACAGTTGAAGCAGCAAATTTTTCTGATAAAATGGATGTTATTTTTGTGGCTGAAATGATAGAAAAATTTGGAAGATTTGCTGAAAAATATAAAGAGGTAACTGGATAATTTGCCATCACTTTAAAGATAACTGAAGTGTTTGTCCTTAAGTATTCTGAGCAGTGAAATCTTCCCAACACTAGATGCAGGTACTGAGTTAGTGGATTGTCAGATTCTATTCCATGTTTTTGTTTGTTTAGTAGGTCCCTGAAGTTGCTGACCCATGGTCACAGACTTTGCATTCGCGCTGAGATGATCCAGCATTCACTGGACCTGTAATGTGAGTAACACCTCTGGTCAGCACTGGAGCAGGGAGATAGGTACAGTAAGTCTGTTTTTATTTAATATGGAGTGGGTCACACAGGTTTTCATTGGTATGTTCTTATCTAAAAGCACAAATAATGAAAGCCTCAGAGATCCTCTCAATAATGAATAAAACAAGACTTATCTTCTCCCCTTCCACTGTGATAGACTGTCTTTATTCAATATTGAGCAATATCTCTAAGGTTTTCAGTACTCCTCTGTCTTGCAGGATATAACATAAGACATTAAAACAAAATCTTAGAGAACGCTCATTTTTGGGGAGAAAAAATGCAAGTGGTTGAATAGTCCCACCAGTGGGTAGAAACTCTCTGTTTCACTGCTGAACAGAGGTTATATTGATCTCACTGTACAGTGCATGTTGGGAAGTTGGAGACAACAATGCCTCGAGTTTAAACTCGTGCATAAAAAAAAAGCCAAATTTTTCCTGTCTACCCCCTAGCAAACCATAAATGCTGGTTCTGCATCCTTTGCAGAACTCCTTAGAGGATTTTCATCTTAGACAATGGTTTTTTTTCTCAGTGGATTTGTTTTGAAGCCAGCCTGTGATTTGCTGGTATATTTAAAGAAAATGAGTACAATTTAATGTAAAAATTTTAGTAGCTATTAATAAGACTTGATTTCTTCTCAGGTTGCTACTCTCTGAACTTGTTCTTGACTGTGTTATTCACATTGATTCACTTATACCATCTTATTCGTTCCTTAGTTTGTGTTAAAGGGGCTATTCTGAAAGATTAGTATAGTAAATAACAATTTATTAGCTCTTTCATATCAGAAGCAACAAGACAATTGTTCAGAAACTTCTTAGCAGATTGTCTTAATTTAGAATACAGCTGGAAAAACTTGTTCATACCTTGATAAGTAGGAGAAAGAATAATGTAAAATATATTTTAAAAGCATGAAGCAACTTTAATCCTGCGAATTGTGCTGGTTTATTCTAAAGTCACTGTGTGTTGATGTGTAAAACTTGTTACCATTTCTCAAGTAGTAATGAGTCATGATAAACACTTTCAATTAATTTAACTTTGTTGTTGAAGATTTAATGAAAGGACTACAGCCTGCAAATACTACTAAAGCTCTGTGTTATACAAGAATTTTATATAACACAGAGCCTTACTGACTGAAAATTATGTTCCTCAGAGAGCTAGTTCTCAAAATAACAAATACTTTTTCATTCTAATTCTTGCCTTTATATTTAAAGAGTTTTAAGGAGAAGAGCGAATGACTGTGTTCTCTCCTTAATAGTAATAGTCTAAAAAGAAAATTGGGAAGCCTGTGTAGTAAAGGAGATGCCTTCCTCAACCTACCCTTTGTCTCTTCAAGCTGAAAATTCCAGTCCTTAAATTTAGGCACTGTCAATTGCATTTTGGTCAATTTAACTAAAATATATAGTCATCTTTACCTTTGGTCCAGTATTTGTCACTGCTCCTTAAATGTGAAAATCTGACATAGGTCAATGTTGTTAATGTTACTCATTGTTTTTGGTAGAGTGGCCTAAATAGGTGAGTTCCCTTTATAGTTTGTATTTGTTTTTCATACAGAAGGCAGGGTGAGGACTGTGAACTTCAAACAATGTAATTGATGGTTTGAAAGCAGCACTGGTACCTATGGATATTTGCTGTCTCTCTCATGTAAACCTGTGACCTAAAACAGGTCATGCAAATTTGAAGGCAAACAAGAAAGCAATAAAAAAAAGTTTGACTTGCTAAAAGAAAGCAAAACAGAAGCAATGTATGCTAATTTTTGCCTGTTTTACTCTTTTCCTGTTATCTTCTATCATACATGCAAACTGTATTATAGTTCATGATTTATAGTTTTGGTTTCCAAGTTGATTGTAAATCATCCTCTTATGCAATGAGTACAGTAGAAGGTGGTGTATTGCACCCTTTCCTTTTAATAAAATATTTATAATGGATTTTTTCTGAAGTAATATATAAACAGATACATTCTGTTGGCACTACATTTTTCTTCAGTCAGAGTAAGTGTATGAGTCAAATTGTTTCAGTATCAACGTGATGAGGTGATTGAAATAGGAGCAACTATTTTCTTTGTCCTTTTTGTGCTGCCAACTGATTTTGTATTTTCTGATAGTGACCCTACCTGCTGAATGCTTTGATACCTATAAAAGAGTCTTACTTCTCTTCCATGTTAGCTTGGCGACGTCATGGTGGACATAGCAAGTAACATTATGTTGGCTGATGAACGTGTTCTGTGGATGGCACAAAGGGAAGCCAAGGCTTGCACCAGAATTGTACAGTGTCTACAGAAAATCGCTATGTATCGGCTTGCAAATGGAGCTCAAGTTTATTCTACTGTAAGCATGAATTTATTGATTTATTTAGAGGAGGTTTTGCTCGCTCTTGAATTTGAATAGCTTTTTATTTTTCCTTAAAAGTGCTTGCATTATATGAAATGCCTACTATTTCTGAAGGGAGAAGAGCAATACTCAGAAAAGATTTATACCTGCCAGATAAACCAAGATGGTTTTCTGGATGTGTTTTTCTGTGAAGACAGAGAATCCCTTTCAGATTATTTATTATCCTATCTGTGGTATGTAAAATCATTTCATGCTTGATTTTTGTTGTCACAGTATTCTCCAAATATTGCTCTTGAGGCCTATGTAATAAAGGCTGCTGGTTTCACTGGGATGACTTGCACCGTATTTCAGAAAGTGGCTACATCAGACCGTACAGGACTCAGTGATTATGGGAGAAGAGACCCAGATGGAAATCTAGATAAACAACTAAGCTTTAAGTGCAATGTTTCAAATACACTGTCAAGCCTGGCTTTAAAGGTGGGATGGTCTTTGTTTCCCTACTCACTTGTAGTAATATATGTGAATAATTTGACAAGCAAGTTTATTGTTACTAATTTCTAAGTTTAAATTAGCATTTTTGTGTAATCCAAAATGACTGAGAGAAGAATTAAAGGGATAAAGGATAATAAAGCTTGATTATAAATTAGTTGTTTTAATGGACTCAGATTTTAATAAGTAGGTGTGGGTTTCTTCATTGTAACTTTGTAAGTTGAAAGATCCTTTCAGACTTTTTCATAAGTATGGAAATTGAGATGCTTCCTAGTTTGTAATAATACATCTTTATTTTTCTGTATTTTCACCTTAATTACATATTTAATCAGATATTAGCAGTGTCCTGCTCAGAGTAATACTGTAATTAAGCATGAAGTAGAAGATGGACCTGGTAATTTTGTGTCACTCACCTATATGTATTACATCTCTGTATGGGTGTGTATAAAATGGAAACACTTCCTCATATTCCATAAAAGTATTTTTTTCAGTTATATTCCCCAACTTACCAGTTTGTTTTTAGCACTTTATTTGCTTGAATGTCACTGCAGGATGAATATTACAATTTATGCTTGCGTAGTTCTATGAAACTATATGCATGCTTCTTACTCAAGTATCATTTATATACAAGTAAAACCACCCTGTTTGTAACAAAGCATTTTGTTTTGAATGGTACTAGTGCACAATTGCAGCATTTCTCTCTGCTTGTGTTGTTTGCTGCTTTTAGTTGCTAATAGTCTAGTCTTGAAAAACTCTTATAAGACTTTACTGATACCAACTTTAACTTTAGTCTCTATAGCAAGTAAGGTAACTGCAGAATCTTTTTTTTCTTTTAAAAATGTTTTAAGGTGTTAATAACCTGTTTAAGGTATTTTATCCTGGATTACTTGAAAAGACTGTCAAATAGGTTGGTCATGATGCATAGTCTGCTAAGTGCATTCATCTCTGACTCTGAACATATAGAAGAGTTGCTAATTTAATCTCTGTAAAGAACATAATTTCCTCTTTTGAACTTTAAAAATGTTTGTTTCTAGAACACAATTGTAGAGGCCTCCATCCAGTTGCCAGCTTCCCTTTTCACCCAAAAACAAAAAAGAGAAATCAGACCAGCAGATGAATCTGTGTACAAACTTCAGCTTATTGCATTTCGCAATGGAAAGCTTTTCCCAGCAACAGGAAATTCAACAAACCTGGCTGACGATGGGAAACGTCGTACAGTTGTGACTCCAGTTATTCTTACCAAGATAGGTTTGTTTTTATTATTACCTTTTTTATGACCTTTAGTAAACAGTTTTGGCTCCCTTATTTTGATTAATGTGTTCGTTACATGCAGAGAAATATAAGTACAAATACATTTTCTTTGTAACAGATGGATTAAACGTAGCCAGTCCCCACGTTCCTATCAACGTGACGCTGCGGCGCATTGCACACGGAGCAGATGCTGTTGCTGCTCAGTGGGACTTCGATCTCCTGAACGGACAAGGGGGATGGAAATCTGATGGCTGTCGCATCCTTCTGTCTGATGAAAACATTACCACCATTCAGTGCTACTCCCTCAGCAACTATGCTGTTTTAATGGTATGGCACTTGGGAATTTAATTTCTTTCTGGAATTTAAAAATGTTTCAAGATACAATTCTGTTTGGTTTTTTTCTTGAGTTAAGGAAAACGAGCATTCCCATTTCACATAAAACTAGACATAATAAATACACCTTTAGTTTTTGCTTTTGTTGATGTAAAAGTTGAGGTTAGATGAGGTTTAAGCAGAAATCTATCAAAGTGTAATTAATTGGGTAATAAATAATTAATGAACAACTGGATATACTAGGAAAAAAAGAATTTTCATATGCAAAGTACTTTATTATAGGAAGACATTTTAATGAGTTACTTAATCAAATTCATGAACGTTCATTAACTTTAGTCTGTGAATGACAGGTTAGCTTCAACTGTTACTGCTCTGTATTTTAAACTATCTTTTCTGTGTTAGATTAGATTTGTTGACTTTGTCAGTTGACCAGGAGTGTTTCGCAGGTCTTTTTCTGTGATCCATAACCGAAGACAATTTCACTCCAAATTAACTGTTAGTTCACTAGTATGTAGGTCTGTTACCAGAAGACATCAGTGGAAATGGAAAAAAGATCAAAACACTTAGTAACTACGAAAAATATTTTTAAATACTGCTGAAAACCAGTATCCAAAATCTAGTCTGAGCATATTGGTATCAATAAAATGGTGAACCATTTCTGAAGCATGGTGAAGAGACACTTTGTTTTGGTGCTCCTCACTTGGGAAGCTGAATTTCTTCTTTGTCTGTTCTCAGAATTCTTAATTTTAGAGTCTGGCCTGGGAAACTTCCATTTTTATAGATGGTGACTGCTACCCTGCTCGTCAGTAATCCCTACAGATGCTAAATTATAAGATGTGATACATCAATAAGATGGACTGGTAGTAAGCTGAGTGAAATATTATGAGATTTAGGAAATATTGTTAAATGTAAATTTGGTATGGGTTTTGTGGCACTTAATGTGTTCCATGTGGAATTAAATATATATTTTTATGTAGTCATACATGATAGAAGAAAGAGCACTCTTTTATGATGATTAGTGGATTAGAAAATTATATTTTTCTTTAGCAACTCAGATTTTTAAAAATCTTCTTCAGAAGAGAATAAAATGGTAATTACCAGGCTAAACTTATATAAAATTGATTTACATGCCAAGCTTTTTAAAAGAGCTCTAAGAGAGCAACTTTTCAATTTACCTTTGAGGCTAGTGTTTTAAATTACTTTAAACTTCTGCAATCAAGTAAACTTTTACAAGTAGTGTTCCTTCCTTTGATGTTTTTAAAATATATAATAAATTCCTAAAATTTGGTAGCATTTGTTAAAACAGAAATAAAATTCATTTGTATGTATAATATGCATGTAAAGAGAGATTATGCTTTAAATTGGTCACATTTTTGTCACCTGAAGTAAGAAAAATGGAAAGCATGTTCAATCTGCTTCTATAAAGACTAGTTCTGAATTAACACGTGGTAAGATTGTATGAATATCCTCTTCTGAATTGTAGAGGGAACTGTTGACAATCAGAAATCAAGTTAGAGAAAGGGGCAGCTTTCTTCCTTTTCTGTCAGTAGCTCTTGTTGTGTACTTGCTCAAAACTGGTATTCTTAAAATATTAAACCACTTAGCAAAATGTTAGGCTGTAGAGACTGGAGAGGAGGAGGGGGTAGGTGGAGGGGGGCAGAATAACATCTGATAGATGTTCTTTGCACATAGATTACTCACTGCAGAAACTCTGGATGTCTCTGTGCTGCTAAAAAAGCTTTTCATAATGACTGTCCATATATTAACCAAAAAAGCCATAATAGCCTATTTCATTTCTAGACTCCCATCATGTTGTGTAAGTCTTGGTTCTGGTCTCAGGCTCAGAGGAAGTTATTTTGGGTTCAGTTTTAGAACTTTGCTCTTTAATCCAGAAGTTGTCATTAACATCAAATATGTGAAATGGGAGAGGCAGGAGGGACCTGAACATGGTGGTTCATCATCCTGGCTTGGATGGTGAATGACTTAACCAGAGCTATTTCACTCTATTTTAATCTACTTTACTTTAGTACATATATGCATAGAAGAAAGGAATTTGTAGTGTACTGACCCTCTTCATACATTTCAGAACACAACATGAAATCCTCTGATAAGGAAACACATCACTGAGTGCCTGGTTTTCTGATCTAGTGATTTAGGAAGATGCAGTTGTAAAAACTTTGTATTTATTTGGAGATTATCTTCACCACTGTTTCATAATAGAAGAGATAAGGAGAAGGCTCAGCTGAAAACTCATTATTACAGACTGAACAGAAGAAAAAAACCCAGCAGTAGTGCTTGAGAAGAAACAAGAGTTCTGCTAATTAACGATAAACTCCCCAGTATTCTTAATGCCATCTCTACTATTACTGTCATTCTTTTTTACTCAGTAAATATTTAGGATCAGTTTAGCTCAGAAATAACATTATTCGCTCCCCTTTCTCTTTTTACTAGATGAAAAATGTCAGTGCAATGGATAAAGAATTCCATTGATTTATTCCATTGGTTATTGGGTCAAGGCCTCAGCTATCTAGGCAAGGCATATACCAAGTTTCCTCACAATTTTAGAAGATTATTGTAAACCTTGGGATTTTGTATTTCTTGTTCCTGAAATTCACACCAATACATACCCGACACCAGTCTGGAAGCAGCAAGCAGAATTGCCCTGTAGTTTGTGTTGCCTGGTACTCCTGGGCCAGGTGTGACTAAACATTGGCTCATGCTTGTAACAGCAGTGAGTTCTCAGGGATCCCCAGCTGCATAACAACCATGGGTAGTGTTGAAATCAGATGACACTGGCTGCCTGAGGCATAAATTCTTACAATCCTTTGCCAGGTGCCAAAGAAAACCAAATAGATAAGAATCAAACTGACAACTTGATTAAATTAGTTTGAAATGAGGTTGTTGAATTAGTTAGGAATAACGAATTTATGTTCTGATGAAAGAACAATTGAAGGTATGGTGAAGAGACAGTTGACTTTAATTTAATTGTAAGCCTCAATTCAAAAACTCTTTTCTGTCCATGAAATCAGATTATTGATCTTAGGCTTAAAAATATCACTGCTTTTTCTCAAAACTGACTGAAACTTCTTCCCAATCTTCTACTGTTCTTTCTTAATGCTAAGTTTGTTCTCCTTTTTCTCAGGACACTTTTGAACTTTTCCAACTCCAGAAGTTTAGGAGTAACTTATTCAGAATCATAAGGGAGAGATTTTTTTCTGTATCCTGTCCATTCCAAAAATTTACTTTTAATAGATTTTTTCACTAATTATTGTTAAGTAAACTTACTATATTTTGTGCGGGGAACTACAGTTTCTTTTGAGTTGTCATGTCATGTCTGTGTCCCTTCCCTACTGCTGGAACTCTAGTAAATTTTAACTGTTTCCAAACAGAATTATATCTTCTTCTGAGTAAATTAAAATCTGGGCGGATTCCGAAAATTTAATTGGCGCTATAGAGCTGTTGAATTCTCTTAGAATTATCAACTATCTATTCTGGTCAAACAGTAATCATAGAATAACAGTCTGGTAGGAACATCTGGTGCCATTTGGTCCAGTTAACCTGCTCAAAGTTTGACTGCTTTTAAGAGTCAAATCTTACTGCTCCAGATCATACTCAGTGAAGCTTTGAGTATCTCCAGGGACACAGCCTCTCTGGGCAGTATGAGGCCACTTCAGAATTTTTCTGCTGTATCTAATCAGAGTTTTCTGTGTTGCTGATACTGTCAGTTTCCTTTCATTAGTGGATGGTTCAGCTCCAAGAAGAGTTTGAAAGAGTTTGACTTGGTCTTCTTTATACCATCCCAGTAGGTAGTTTAACATAATAATGAGATTCTCCCCTCTTCCTTTTCTTCTTAAAGATAAAAGACATGACATCATCTTCAGCCTCAGACAGTGTATGCTTCATCCTGGTGATCTGTTAGACTTGCTCCATCCAGTATGTCAGTGTCTTTCTTGTGCTGGGGAGCCTCAAACTGCAACTTCTGCAGGGTGGTCTCTCAGCAGAAGGAAATTATCAGCTCACTCACTTGCTGTGTCAGTGCTCGCACAGCAAAGCATGGCCTTGGGCTACAGGTGACGTTTTTGACTTGTGGTTGGCTTTTGTCTACCTCTAACTCAGGTTGTTTTCTAATCAGTCCAATGCCCAGCCTCTGTTTTTATGTGCATGGGCTTATTCCATTCCAGATGCAGATCCTTTAACATTTTCCTGTCTGTAATGTTCTTTGGGCTGTTAAAGAAGATAATCATAATTGGAACACATAGTTATTCCACATCTGTACATAGAAATATTTTAAGATGAAGAAAATGGTGTGTTTCTATAAGCTGCTGATCTCTCTGTATCTTCAAAAATATATGAAGTTGAACTGTTCTATAAGAATTGTGACTGCATTTATAAAGGTCAGGCAGAATAGCAGATAATTGCAGAAGAAACCCAGAAATAACAAATAAATAATTGAAGAGTTGCTTCGGGACCAGTGGGAAAGAAAGGAAGACATTTCATCTGGAAGGTGTCTGTTACTTTTTGTGTTCCCTTTGTCATTGCCTCGCCCTCAAAAAAATAGATACCGTGGACTAATCTTTTTTTTTTGTTGTTGTTGTTGTCAGGACTTGACTGGAGCTGAGTTATATACACAGCCAGCTGACCTTTTGCATCCAGTAATTTATGCCACTGCCATGGTTTTGTTGATGTGCCTGTTGATGATCATGGTCAGTTACATATACCATCACAGGTAGGAATCAAAATTATCAGACTAAGAAAATGAGTTTGAGCACACTTAGGACTACCTTTTCTATATTATAAGAGCATAATATAGTAATATGTTTTGTGTTTTTTCCCTATAAAATTTGTTGATGCAAACAAACAGTTATGCAAGTAGCTATTTCATCTTTCTTGAGTATGATAATTTAGCTGTCGTAACCACGTCTCTCCTTTAATTCTTCATTTTGCTTCCTGATGAAGGAAGAGGCCATTCAGTAATAATAGTAGAATTTAACAAACTGTTCAGCCTTTTGCATTTCTGTTGATGTGAAAGCTTGAATCCTAAAATTTTTAACTCAGGCCCCAAATAGATGTATAAAGCTGGTAATAGGCAGGTATTTTAATTTAAGATCATATTTGATTACAAAGTATGTGGTAGTCAAACAGTCATTAACAGAAGTTATATGTCGTTTATCACAAGAATATCTTGCTAGTTTCTGAAAACAGTAATGTAGCTGTGTTTTATATTGTCTAATTTGTTTCTTTTAACAGTGTGATCAGGATCAGTGTTAAAAGCTGGCATATGCTAGTTAACTTGAGCTTTCATATTTTCCTGACATGTGTGGTGTTTATTGGAGGCATAACTCAGACCAGGAATGCCAGTATTTGCCAAGCGGTAAGTAAAACTTGGTTACTGGTTTTGTACTCCTATATATGAAGATGCTCTCCTTGCCACTTACTCCTAATGCTGTATAGGCATTCATCAAAATATAAAATCTTGAAAGAAAATTAATGTTGTGCTTTTAAGTCATCTAGTCCAACACCCCTGCAGTCAAGATGGACATCTTCAATTAGATCAGACTGCTCAGAGCGCCATCCAACCTGATCTGCAATATTTCCAGAGATTGGGCATCTAATTCCTGTCTGGGAAACCTGTGCCTGTGTTTTGCCAGCCTCAATTGTAAAAACCTAACTTTCTTACATCTAATAAAAATCAACAGTCTTTCATTTTAAAGTCATTCCACCTATCAGTACATACCCTTGTAAAATGTGCAACAGATACTTTTTTTTTCCAAAATGCTACCACAGAAACTAAGTTTTATTGCTTATTTCTGGCTTTGAGACTTACTATGAAATTATTTTATAGGCCTGTATGTGGCCTTTACAGGCCATGTGAGATCTGATTTTCACAGGTATTAAAATACCTATTTCCATTTGCTCAGTATAACTGAAGGGGAGGGGAGAGAAGTGTTTCAAGCCTCCATGCTTTATTGAGACTCCTTCTTTTTAATAATTTGCCTTTCTAAAATTTGGCCATCTCAATTCAGTTGCAGTGTTTCAGTATAACAACAGTTCCTGCTCTCAAAAAATGTTAGTGAAATTTTTATTTTTTTTTTAATCCAGTCTTTACAAAAATTTTCACGTCCCTCACCATAATATTCCATAATGGTTTCTGTTTAAATTTACTGGAGTTATTACATTGACAGTTCAAAGTGTTGCAGCAAAATATATCCCTGATCTTTTTCCTATGTGTGTGCACACATACACACACCTTTTTTCATTTCTCCTTCCTGGAGACAGAAATCCTCCAGAAGAAACCTTGTGATACACATAGGCTATTTGAGCATTGTGTTTTTATTGTTGACTGAAAAAGCCAAAAAAACCACTTGTAGTCAGTTTAATTGAAACTAAAGTGTTGCCCTTTCTTCGTGCATGTGCTGTCATGGCAGTGTTGGCTTGTGAATAAGGCAGTAGAGGATAAGGAGATTCCACTGTGAAGCAGACTGCATTAATGTTTGGGCAGGTTATACATCTAATGCACTTTCTTTATCTTTGCATTATGTTAAAATTGCTGATGAGTGTTGACTGTCTGTGTTTTGCCATCTGCTCCATGCTTATCACAGTATCACAAGTTTGCTGTTCCCTTACTTGTTTCAATTTGAATAATATCTGTAATACAGGACATTTTAAATTAAGTCTTTTGTAAAATACAGTTTCCTAACCATATTTTACAAAAGTAAAATATGTACACTTCTGAAATTGTTTTTCCCTTGTTATTATGTTTTCCATGCATGGGTTCGCATTACATATTTTTGTTGTTTTAAACTATTAACGACTTGATGCTTAGAGTGGTCATATAAAATAAGAGGGTTTTTTTCTCTTGAATTTTGAAAATTTCAGGTTTATGGTGAGTTGCAAGTCTAATGATTACTGTATTAACATAGTAGAAAGGAAATATTTGGGGCTTAATTCTTTTTTTGTTGTCTATTTCTGTTTTAAGGTTGGGATAATTCTCCATTATTCCACTCTTGCAACAGTACTGTGGCTGGGAGTGACATCTCGTAATATTTACAAGCAGGTAACCAAAAAAGCAAAAAGGTGTCAAGATCCTGATGAGCCACCTCCTCCACCCAGGCCAATGCTGAGGTGAGTTGTTTGTTTCTGTGGCTCCTTATTTCCCAGGTTATATACCTTTATATTCTGACCAGAAAATGTAAAAAGTCACTCCCCTTGTGTTCTCTCCAGGTCTGTAAAGTTCCTTTAGATTTTCTTGTTCCTCAGTGTTATGTTAAGGAGGATGAGCTGAAAGATTGTTGGTCTTAGTGTATTACAGATGCAATGCTGAGTTGCTGATTTGTAAATTAAAAATCAGTAGTGTTTCAGCATCACCACTGAAGGTTTGATTAGGACATTAGATAGCAACACAACCCATTAAATTGTCAGAAGAAAGAATGTGTAGAACTGTTAACACAATTTAACACTGCAATTTCAGTAGATAAAGTCAAATATATTTTCCAAAGATTGTTTACAAGTTATTTGAAAAACAGGAGTGTCACTCATCAAATGAAAATAGTGTTCTTTGTGTGATGTTCCTCCTAAAATTTTCATTTCTGAAATCCCAGAAATGAGACAAACTAATCCTCTGTTAAATTCACATATGTGCAATGTTCTTACTAGAAAATACTGATGTAACTTGTTCATGTTGCCTCCTCAGCATCTGGGTATTAATTAAAAACTGCTGCTGTGAAATTCTCCACAAGGTGGCAGAAGTTGATAAACTTTGATTAGTTACAGGCAAATATTTAAAGAACTTGATTTTAAAATTACAGAGACTGCAGAAAAACAGAAGTGCTTTTCCGATTATTTTCAAGTAACATTTTCAATGCTACATACAAGCATTTTGTATCCCTTATTATTTACAATGAAATTCCTGCTTTGGAAAACATTGCAGTAAAATTACCAGCCTCACAGGCTCAGCTCTGCACAGACATGAACATGCCATTTCAGGTCTGAGCACCTCATCTCTGACACTGGCAGTAGCTCTGGAGGCAAATATCCAAGAGAAAATTGAGCAAACAGGTTTTATTTTTCACAGACTTTCTCATTGTCCAGCTTCTTGCAGATCAGGAATTTCCTCAGTCAGATAGATGTGTGATGTTTTTGTATAGAAAGGCCACAGAAGGATTATTTTTTCAGCTGTCTTTTAAACTTAAGTTCAAAATAAAACTGCCATTAATGTAGTACTTGTATAAAGATTTGTTTGTCTGGCCAGCTCCTGATTACTGCATCAAGATACAGAATAAATCAATGTCAGAATCTGATCTTTGTAGGATTCATCAAGTAAATAATAAATTCAGTGTATCTTGATTTCCAAAAAAGTCATAATTTGCTTTAGACTGTTGTTTTGTGTCTCAAGCGAGACAAGAGTAATTTCAGGTTAATTATCAGAAATGCAGTGGAAAAGTCCAGGACCACTGTAATAGGTGTCCCCTGTTGATAAAAACCAAATGCTCGCCTGCCTGCCACAATAAGAGTTTTCACTTTTGTGTTCTGATCTGAATTTGGACTGGATTAGTATAAGCTGCAGGACTGAGTGCTGTTAATTTGACTGCTGATCAGTAATTATTGATCTGCCACTAATGAATGCAATGTGAATTCATACAAATCAGAATGAAAAGTGAGATATTCCAACAACATAGGCCTTTTTTTTCTTGAATGTTTTCATCAATACCACCAAAGGGAAGCAGGAAGTATATACTATAAAATTAGAGAATCCTTTAAAATTTTTAAAAAACCAAAAACAACCTGCCATCTACTGAACCCCCGCAGCAAAAAAATTTCAACTGACACTGTATATAACATTAGGCAGGTTCATCTGTGGAACACAGGACATACAACTTAGTATTTTTATTCTAAGTGCCCTTTTTCTTTTCCATCAGTTTACAACTTCTGACTGAGTGCTTTTGCTTCTTCCTTCTAGCACTGTATACTTTTCCTCAGTGTCTGCAAGTGGGAGGTGGGAGTGAGCAGCTTTGAGAGGGAGAAGCAGCTTACAGCAGGAGAAAAACTGTAGTGAGGAAGACTTAGAAAACAATTGGTACTGCCAAAGCCCAAACCTGATTCACCCTATTTAGTTTCATAAAGAGCTTGTATGCTTCCCAAATTCTGGAAAGCTCTAATTTCCCTCATGGTGACTTAAAAAAATCCATTGCACTTAAGCAGCTGCTAATACGCTGGTTTTAATTTTTAGGTTCTACCTTATTGGTGGAGGGATCCCTATCATAGTTTGTGGAATAACAGCTGCAGCAAACATCCGAAATTATGGCAGCAGACCTAATGCACCTTAGTAAGTACCCTATAAGTAAGAGCTTTATCCTAAGATTTCTTAGATTTTATTTTCTCTGAATACTTGTTGCAATTAATTCTGATTCTTCCTGAAAACATAGCACAGACAAGATCATGTCAATGAACTGAAAATCATAAGTGACTTGTGCGAGATGTTAATTTATTCTTTGGTTTGTTTCTTTTGCAGCTGCTGGATGGCTTGGGAACCTAGCTTAGGAGCATTTTATGGACCTGCTAGCTTTATAATTTTCATAAACTGTATGTATTTCCTCAGCATATTCATACAACTAAAGCGTCACCCTGAACGCAAATACGAGCTGAAGGAGCCCGTTGAGGAGCAGCAGCGTCTGGCCACCAATGAGCACGGGGAACTGGCCCATCAGGATTCCTTGTCAGTGTCCCTGGTGTCCACGTCTGCTCTGGAGAATGAGCACAGTTTTCCAGCACAACTTCTGGGAGTGGGCCTTACTTTGGTTTTGTATGTTACGCTGTGGATCTTTGGAGCTCTGTCCATCTCCCTGTATTATCCTATGGACCTGATCTTCAGCTGTTTTTTTGGGGTGACGTGTTTAAGCCTCAGTGCCTTTCTTATGGTGCACCATTGCATTAACAGGGAAGACGTCAGGCATGCTTGGATAACCACGTGCTGCCCAGGAAGGAGTACATATTCAGTGCAAGTAAATGTGCCACCCTCCAGTTCCAGTGGAACCAACGGAGAGGCCCCAAAATGCACCAACAGTAGCGCAGAATCCTCATGCACAAATAAAAGTGCCTCAAGCCTAAAAAATTCGTCTCAAGGTTGTAAACTAACTAACTTACAAGCTGCAGCAGCTCAATGCCACCCTACTTCTCTGCCGTTGAACACAGGTCCTCAACTTGATAACAGTCTGACTGAACATTCAGTAGATAATGATATCAAAATGCACGTAGCTCCATTAGAGGTACAGTTCCGGACAAACGGACACCCCAGCCGGCACCATAAGAACAGGAGCAAGGGCCATCGTGCCAGCAGGCTTGCAGTGCTGAGGGAATATGCCTACGATGTTCCCACGAGCGTGGAAGGAAGTGTGCAAAATGGCTTACCCAAAACTCGCCAGAGCAACAGCGAAGGGCACTCCAGGAGCAGAAGGGCCTATCTTGCATACAGGGAACGTCAGTATAACCAGTCCCAGCAAGAAAGCAGTGATGCTTGCAGTACACTTCCAAAAAGTAGCAGAAATACAGAGAAAACAATAGCTACCAACAACAAAAAAGATATTTTGAGGAAACCAATAGCAGCCGAACTTGAAAACCAACAGAAATCTTATGGCTTAAATTTAGCCATCCAGAATGGGCCACTGAAAAGCAGTGGACAGGATGGACCTTTGCTCACTGCAGACAGTACTGGTAATATTAGAACTGGGTTATGGAAACACGAAACTACTGTGTAGCATTATAATTCTTTGTGGGATGAATCCATATAAACTGTGATTACACATTCCTTAAAGCTATTAACACTTTTAAAGACTGTTTACAAACTGTAGGTACTTAATGCAGGGAGGGAACAAAGATAATATGCCAAGCAAAAAATGTTATGCAACATTACCTTTGCTGTTGTTAGAAAGATGAACTCTTGCTTGGTATTTTGTGATTTTTTTTTTAAATGTCAGTCTTGAGAGATGCAAAACACAACTTTGTACATTTTTTTTACCTGTAACCCTGCAGATGTGTCCACAACACATTTCAAATTTGTATTTAAATGTATAATAAACAGTATTTTCCCCAGCAGCCCCAAGTTGCACTGTTTTGTTGGGTATTTAAACTACTACTGCACTGAATGTCATATTGATTTTACTATTTCATTATCTGAAACTTACGAGCTTCCATTACTGATAAAATACTGAAGTTACAGTTTTCTACACTTAGATTCTTGACACCTCAGTGTAAACAAGATAATATTTTGTATCATTCTGCTGCAGTGACCAATTTGAAGTTGCAGAGTGGTGCTTGAGGTTGTACCTGTTTCCAGCATTTATACCCATTTTGTTAAAGCTATGTGTATTAAATAGCAAAAAATGCTTCTCCATAATCAAGAACTGATGCCACAGCTTGGCTTTTAAACAGCAAATAGAATTGGGTTGTATATGCTTGGTTAGTTGGTTACCCACTTTAGACTTGCCACCTTTGGGTGTTTTAGTTAAGTGAATCTGAGTTATGATACAGATCTAACATTGTCCCTACTCAAATACTGTGTTAAATAATTTATAAACTCATTCAGATATGTTTAATTACTGTTTGCCAGATTTACTGCAGCCTCTAGTAGTCTGACAGTGTGAACTAATCTTCGATTAGTTTCTATGAACCTCTTGTACAAATCTCTGCAGTAGGACAGTGTTGTTAGAGTTTGGGTTCTATTTTTACTTCTTGTGGGTAGTTACCATTTAAGAATTCTTTCAGGAACATTTTGACAGGTGTATGACTCAATTTTCATTGCTATTCTATTTTCCTGGTTTCAGGAGAGGTGGCTTTTTGCTTGTATCTAACCTTACAGTTTCCATAGACTCTCAGAAAAAAAGAAGCTTATGGGTATTGTCAAAGAAAAGAATTTTAACTAAATATAAAAGTATATAATAGCTGTTTTAAATCTATTTGATAAGGTATCTACACATCTTGGACAACTGACTGCTTTTAATTTGTGCTTATGGGTTGTTATCTGGTACAGGAGGGTTCCTTTTGGTGGCAGAAATGCAGTTTTGGACCTAAAAGTCAAAACCAGCAACTTGATCCTTTTCCATTCATTCCAAATGCTGCAAGTCAAGAAAACTGTCTGCAGTAAGGGCAGGTGCTAAGAGAAACAATCATCTCTTGAGATAAATTTGTGTATTACACAGCTAGGAGCAATTCACAGTCTGTAGCTCAAACTGAGATATTCTTACAGTATATTTAATCAGGTGGTTAACACTGTGGTTTTTTTATAGTAACAAATGTATGTTCTCATGCAAATAAATTAAGCCTACAGTTTATCTTTAAAATTATAGTGCTGGAATATTGTAATTCAGATATACATGAAAGCTAGTCAAACAGTCCATAGATAATTTATTATCTGAACGAGGTATGATAGGGACTTAGGGTAGGATCAGTTATCCTTTAGAATCTGCTTTCCCATTGCTTTTAGCACTTCCCCCTTTTCATAGGTTTGCTTGGATCCAAACATTTAGTATTTTTTGAAACCCACCTTTAAAATAAATTCTATGTGTAATACTTCTGCATAGCTTGATAGTTTGCCCTGTTTTGATGAGATAAAGCTTTTCTCATAGTAACTTATAAACTCTGACTAGCCCTGGCAGAGACAGTGTCATTAATGTAAAATATTTCTTAAATCATCACTCTGATAAACTAATGAACATGCTTAGTTCACTCACTGCTATATACATAGCTACATTTGCTTTTCATCTAACAAGTGCTTTGGCTCAGATGATTGTTCTCTGATACAGTCTTGACAAACACAATGATACTCTCATCTGCTGCATTTTTCATGAAGAATCTTAAATTGAAAGAATTTCTGTAAATGAAACACGGAAGGAAGGTTATTAGACTCTGTAAAAGGGGGAATATTCAATATAGTATCTTATTAGGAAAATTAGAAACTGAAAATCTTCAGGCTTTTTCATACCTTCCTAATAATGTAAAGCAAGCTTATTTTTAGAATTGTAATTAATCTTCACATGAAAAACCACCTAAATCACTCCAATACAATAAAAAACTGCCGAAACAAAACTACAAAAAGCTTATTTTGGCCTTCTAAATGGGAAGTGGATCAATGAGAGAGTTGCTACAATCATTAATCAGATATATAAAGGAGAGCAGATAATACAAAGTGCTATTGTGGGGGGGCAGTTTGTATTATCTACAAAAGAATGGAGAGACTAGAAATAGTTAGGGCTGGTTGCCTCTGTGATGAAAGTGAATATATTTGTGCAGTCATACTACTGGCAGAGGCAGACTTTGAAAAGCATCATGGGTATAGTGGAAAAGGGTGTATAAGCACACCCTGTTTACAGCTAAAAAAGTTTTGGTGGTTTTGTCATAGAATGTTAAGGGTTGGAAGGGACCTTAAAGGTAATCTGGTTTCAACAGCCCCTGCCATGGGCAGGGGACACTTCCCACTAGACCAGGTTACTCAAGGCCATGTCCAACCTGGCCTTGAACACTGCCAGGGATGGAACATCCACAGCTTCCCTGGACATCCTGTTTCAGAATCTCACCACCCTTAGAGTAAACAATTTCTTCCTAATACATAACCTGAGTTTCCCCTCTTCCAATTTGTGCCCCTTACTCCTTGTCTTGTCACTACAATTCCTGATTAAGAGTTGCTCTCTGACTTCCCTGTATGCCCCTTCAGATCTGGAAGATGCTATGAAGTCTACACAGAATCTTCTATCTTTCTGCCTCATGTTAATTGTTAAATGCATGCTATTGACTTGGCATATGGTCTCATTTGCACCTTAATTTGGGCAGAGACATCTCTTGTTAATTGGATCTCACCCATTATCAGAACAGTTTCAATGCTAATAATTTAAGCTTTGTGTAGGCTAAGAAATATTTCAGATGTTGGAAGAAGCAATGACTTTTTATTAAGTTCTTTCATTTTTACTTAATTGTTTTTTGACCACTTCTGTGTTAGTACTGTGCTGCTTACTGAAGCTGTTGATGTTTTGTACTGCTGCCTTTTCACATCCTTGAGCAAAGTGAAGGGTCACTTTGCATTGGTTTTATTGGGTCACAGTATCCAGGTCTTGGAGAGATTAATAGCATAGACATGTCTGAGAAGTACTATTCTCAGAGTTCAAGATTAGCAGAAAACATGAAAAAAGCATCTAATTTAAGTGAACACACTGTATTTTTAATCCTTGCTTTCAAAAAAGGGGAACCTGTTGTGTTGTAGGAGTTTGGTTTTAGTTTAAGTGAGGCTTATATACCTATGCTTCCCAGATTGGTTGAATATGGACTTTTGGGAAGATGGAGGAGGAAATTATGTGGCGAATGAACGTATGCAAATGTACAACTTATTTTATAGAGAACAGTCAAGTTTTGAAAACTTTAATTAGTAAGATTGTAAGTATGACAAGCCCATCAACATCACAGCTGAAACTTGCCTCTGTGTAAGCAGGTAGAGAATGGCAGTCCTTGGCTGGAGGTGAGCAAAGCAGCCATCTGCCTGCTCCACTCACCTGGCCACTTCTGAAAAGCTTTCACAGCAGCTTCTCTGCTGGCTGAGGTTGTGGCTCCCCCATGCATTGTAGACAAAATGTGGAATTGTGGGGGATGGCTCTAGAGAGCTGAAAGACAGAAACTAAAAGGTCAGTGCAGAAATGGGCTTGCTGACATTCTCAAAGCATGACTCACAGCCGGCTGATTACAGGTCTGATGTGATTTCATCATGAAAAAGCCAAACAACCTTTAAACACCTGTAATCCCAAAGTATACAATTTGAGTATACAAATTAGGTGCTTAGCTAAACAAGGCATTTTCTCTGAAGTCAGCGTTTACTCAGTAGAATAGTACCTATAATTCTTATATTCTTTAAGCTTTGTAATGAAATAGATGAGGCAAGACTAGATATTAGTGAGATAAAACTGAGGAGAAATTTTTGGTTTCTGTTAGATGAAGAGTCTTGAAATTTTGCATTTGATACTTAGTTGCTGCATAAAGTAAGAGTTTGGTATACCTCTTCAAGTGGGACATCACTGAGTAGCCTCAAATCCACTAATTGTATAGCTGAAAGAGAGTGCTAAATGTTAGTATAGATTAATTTTTAGGACTTGATTTTAGAGATTAGTTCAGAGACATACTGTTCATAAAATGACTAAAGACAATATTTTTTTACCTTTCATATAAATGTTTTATCTTCTAAGTGTAAATTTCAGCTTTCACCTAGAGGAGGAGGATTTCAGCTCACTTGGAAAGCCTAAAGTGCCTTCTGTATGAATAACTGCAATTGATAGGATGAACCCTTTCTTGCAATGCACACCTGGCATTTTCACTTCATCCACTTAAAAGTTCTATTTGCTGTCTATGATCATTCTGTTTCAGCATCAAATATTCCTCCTGCAGCTTTTTTCCCAATCTGTTGCCAGCTACAAATTAACACAGATTGTCTTCTGCCCTCCCCAACAGCACATTGTGACACTGTGGAGCAGCTTTCTGAATTTTTTGCAGCAATTTCCCTTTAGTTCACAAATGAGCAAGTTGTTCTTATAAGGCAGAATCCAAACCTGAACAGCAAAAATCTGCAGTATGCAGGGACTCTGTTTCATCAGTTAGCTGATAAGTGTTTGTATTGGATGCAGCTGGTGAAATAGAGAGGAATTTCTTTCCTAGGAAGGAGGGATCCTTGGTAACATTTGGAGCTGCTAAGCAAGATATTTAAAATAAATACTTGGATGTAGTGTGCATCTAATGATTAAGAGGCTTATCTCTAAAGGTGCTAGACATGCAACTTTGACAGGCTCTTAGAGGAGCTGTGATGCATGAACTTGTCAATTCTGTTGACACATAGCACTTAGCTGGGTCAGGCCACAGCTTAATCTTCAGCTCTTATGGGCTGCAGCTGTACTACTATTACAAATTTCAAGTGAAACTGTACTTGAGTTTAATTATGGCTTGGTAACTACAAGGCAGGTAGTGTTTGCAGGGAAGATTTTGATATGAAGTAGAAGAGAACAGTTGAAAGGACACCTTTGTTAAATACGGTTGCAGATGTAAAAATATCTTCTCAGACCAGTACAGTCTCAAGATCTGATAAATGAAAATGAGTGCAATCACCAGTACTTTGCTCCTTCCACATATGGGTAATGAACAATCCAAAAGATTGTCCTAAAATGCTGCCATTTTGGAGTGACATACACAGTTGGCCAGTGCCTCTCAGCTGAAAGATCACCTGGATGTGGGAAGTGTCATCAGTCAATGGACCATCCCTGATGATGACTTACATTGTCTTATCCTCTGAAATAATGTCATCTGGTTATCCCATAGCTGCAATTTTATCTGAACCTTGTGGACAACACAAGCTTTGAAAAAAGGCCTCATTCAGAGTTAGAACAGTGGTACATTACTGGTTTCCAAGAAATGCATCTTTCTATGTAAAATGCAGGCAGCTGCACTATGATAACAGCACATAGTGTCAGCTGCTCCCTCCAGTTCATGGCTCAGCTTTCCTGTCACCTTCAACAACTACCTTTTTGATAAAGCTGGTCTATACTTAGAGATTTCTCTCTCTCTCTCCTTTTTTTTTTTTTTTTGTTTAAGTTAGCTGCTTGGCAAGTTTAAGTCATTAAAAGATACCAGCTCAACTGGTGTGGTTCCTCTTGCCTGTTACATTTACCACCTTACATTCAGTGTTCCCGGTTTCAAGAACAGGAGCAAAAGCCAGTTTAAGTGTTGTTCATTAGTCTTGTAAAGACGTTCTAAGTATCCTCATGTACAAAGGAAAGCTAGGGTAACAAGATCAAAATCTTAGTACTGCTTAATAGGTAAAAATATCTTCAGTGTAGTAAAGATCAAGAGATGAAGCTGCTCTGAGGTGTCCTAGGAGTGCCTAGTGTCTAGACATAGTGATAATGCTGGAATTTAATTGCTGACATCTGACTGTTCTAATTCAGCCCCTACCAACATCTTTTTGAAGCTTTTGTCTGCAACAGGCAGGGAGACCCAGGAGTGTCATGAAAAAATTACTCAGAATAATGTTATGTGCCAGAAATACCACAGCACTTAATGGCCAAAGCTATCCAAGGGGTGATCTGTGTTCCCAAAACACCATGTTTTAGAACATGCAATTACCACCATCCTAGGACCAGGGTAAAATTACTTTGTCCCTACTGCTTTTGAGCATCTTAAGTTTGCCCACTTGGAGGTCTTCCCCACCCCCATGAAGTTAGCAGGGAACAGCTGTTAACTCAGCAAGTTAACTCAGCTTTTCAAACACATATGTCATGTATCTTTCCTAATGGGGAATTTTCTGAGTTCCCAATATACATATTTTTTCCTAAAGATGTGTATTCTAATGAGCAAAACCCAAGAAGCCCACCCTAAGTCCCCTGCACACCTTTCCCCTTCCCCTTGGAATACTGGCTTCTGCTGCAGGGTGGCTTTATGTAACTGAGAAGCACTTTATAAAGCTTTATTCAGTACTATTAAAGATGATAAATTTCTACAAGGCTACAGTATCTCTTCTGTGAGACAACTGTTCACCTGTGTAAAGATGATGGGTGCTATGGTAGCATGGTATCATTGTGAATCAGGACTAGAAGTGTCTGAAAGTGTTTCTAAGACCTGCTATATTATTCCTGTTACTTTTCTTAAGTGTTTCTGCTTTTAACAAGTATCATCTTAGCCTTGTCTTGAGCAAATGGTATATCATCATTCTTAATGCACAGAGGAACACCTAGAGAAAATAAAAAGCTCAACCCTTTCATTTCTGAAAGCACATGACAGAAATTCTAAATATGTGCCTGCTTGCCAACATAATTCATAATAGGCTGTTTATATAGCTCTATTTAAAAAAAAAAAAAAACACAAACCTCCATAAGGAAATTGGTTCTTCTCAAACTGTGCCTGATGAAAGGATTCAAGTTACTGTTACAGTGCATTTTTGCATAAGGGCAAGTTTTTCAATTTTTTTTCAATTACAGAAACAGATGTCCAGAACTACAAAGCTGTAAAGAATGGTTTTTAATGCTCACATCTTGCCTCCTGTGCTCTACCATTTCCACTGCATGTTCTGTACAGATGAAGTTGAAGTCAGGGTGCTGTCAGGCAGGCATTTTGAAGGGGAGCTGCTGGTACCATGTGCCTTGTGATAATGAGGCCCCAACTCGTTTCACAGATGTAGAATCTCAGTGATCTAATGTCACACTAGTCATGATCAAATCCAGCCTTGGCAGTCAGAGTCACCTGCTAACTGTGAGGTACTGCTCACCCAGAACTGCATGCTAAAGATTCAGCAGGAAGAAAATTCATCTCCTTTCCATACAATGAGCATAAGATGCAGAGTACAGTATTCCATCTGTCTCAGCTCTCCTGTGTTCCTCCAGAAGTATAAGCTCCAGTGGCTTCATACTTTCAAAGAGTAAAGGATTGAAGCAAGAGTACTGGAAAATGTTTCATTCTCTATGTACAGCTTTTGTTTTAAGGAAACTTGCTATTAAAAAAAAAAAAATCCTGTCTTTAATAATACAAAGGTTCCCTTCTTCATTTCAAGGACAAAATTAAAGTTGGTATGCTTCAAGTTACAAGTTGTGTGACACTTCCTTTCTTCAGGCTTAAATAATGCTTATGCTTTTCAGCAGCATTGCAACCAAATCTATTTGATAGGGGGGAGAGAAAAATTTCCTAGAACTGTGCTCCCCTTATTAAGGCAAAAAAGAGAAGGAAGCAAAGAAACATAAAAGGATAGATGAAGTGGGAATGGAAGAACATGTGAAAGAAATTTGGTTTATAGAAAGATTTTACATTTATAACAGGGCTCTGCCATTAATAGGACCAGACTCCACTGCCTGCTCTTCTCCCAGTCCTCACACACCTCCTAAGGGCCACAGCTCCAGAAATAACTTCAAGGGCCTGAAAGATCCCAGGAAGATTTGAGAAGAAAGAATAGAGGAGAAAATGTATTTAGAAAAAGTTCTAAATATATTGTTATGTTGCTAGTGACATGCCACTTCTATCAGTCATGGGCAAAATACATTACTGGAAACTCAACATGAACATATGGACAGGACATAACATAATAAATAAAAATAAATGCTATGAAGTTACAATGTGACTAATAACAGAACAGTAAGGAGGCAATGCAAGCCTGTCAGACAGTTTCAGTCATGGAGAGAACATTGCCACAGGTTTCAACAGGGAGAAGTCTTTCAAAGTTGCCTTCAGTCACATTAAAATGGAAAAAGTTCCCAAATGTGAGCACACTCAAGATCATGTCCAGAAATGAAAGCCTACTTCAATAATAGAGGTGGCAGAGAAAAAGAGTGAGGGGAGTGAAGATGTGATTAGAAAGAGAAAACAGAAAACTGGCAAGTAATACTGCATTCATAAATCCTATTATTATTTTTACTTTTAATAGTGTGTTTTCAAAATAATTGTTTTCTGGCCCTTATATCATTACTAGCTTTGCAAAATCCTGCACTACCAACTCCTGAAAACCTATTCTGAACCTGATGCAATAGAAGAAAAAGAAAGTTAGAAAAAACCTCAGTGACCTCCACCCAAACTCCCAGCCTTAGCTTTTGGGTTCTTACAGAAATCCTCTTAGAACAACAACATACACATATTCCCAAATCAATAATTGTATTACGGTTTACGTAATGTATTCAATTACTTTGATGCTTTCACTGATCTTCTATGAAGCAAGTGAACAATAAACCCCAAATACTTAAAAGGTCTAGTTATGAATCCCAGACACAGAAAACAGCCTTGCTTGCCCAGCCCTGCCCAAGATAACAATTGCGTTAAGAAACTTGATTTATGGTAATTGACAGCTGCATCTTGCATGTGCATCTTCTCTTAAGAATTGAGCCAGAGAATTAAGTAAATTAAAGCAATCCATAATCAATAACAATCAGCATTCCCTAAAACGTATGAGAAAAACACTGCATTTAAAGCTGTAAGGAAAGAGATAACAGCTGGCCTTGGTATTAAAGCTTAACTTTGGTTCCAATGTTAATACCAGCAAAAAGCAAAATAACCCCTCATATGCTATTCTTGTATTATCAGATTAACAAAAATCATAGCTCTCCCTCAAAATTACAGTGTGCATAACTTGTATTTTTGGTATGCTGCACCTGTATTAAGGAGCTATTCTAACATTCACTCTATGATGTGATAAGTTTAATCAAAGAACCACAGGCTCTAATGTCTGCTTAGAAAAAAACCATTTTGACTCATGATTAAATAGATTTCTAAGTTGCAGCAGAAGTTAATGCCCAAAGTGATCTTTCTGAAGAGTTTATGTGCCAGTTTATTGTAAGCTGTAAATTGCTTCTGGAGATCAAAGACATTCTTTTATGTTATTAACTGTAACATAATGACACTGATTCTGAAATAATTTCAAAGCTAGAGACAGGAATATGTCCATCTCAGTGAAACCCAACACCCCTGAAGGAGTACAGTACTGAAATATTCACCTTTCAATCTCAGAAGAGATGCAGCCATAACAAAACCCTTATCATAAAATCCACAGCATAACAGATTTGTTCTTCTGGGCTTTTCCTGGTCATTTTTACACAAGTGTAGCATTCTTTAAAACTGTCTAAAGTAGGAAAATGTTCATAAAGATATCAAGAAACACCAGGAAACCAGAACTCCCTTTAGACAATCTCAGGAAACAATGGATTTTAACATATATACACACATCTTGTGTTGCAGCACGTGCCACAGTTGAGACAGCCACAATACACAAAGTGGCACCACACAATATCAGAAGGCTTCAACCCATAGAGAGTAGCACCATAGCACTTCAGAGGGCTTCAGGTGCCTGCCCATACAGAGTAATACCCTATCAGAAAGCTTCAAGTGTCTGCCTTTCTTGTTCTTTAGCCCAACCTTTTATACCCCTCATGTTGATGCATTGCACCTGTGTGCCCTCTGTTCCCTTTGTGGTTGGTCAGTGCCCCTGGGCACTCCATGGCTCATTACCTTCAATGCTGCTCACAGCTGTGCCCACTGGGGATGAGGCTGGGCCACAGCCCCACTCCCAGTCCCCACAAACTGTGTGCCTACAATCTGGCACAAGCTAGAAGAGTAAATTCTATTTAGGAGTGTCCTATGTCTTGAGCTGTCCTGCCAATTTCACGGGATTTTTTGCTGGTGAAGGCACCAACTGAGTCAAGTAATGCCATCTTGAAGCCATACAGTCAGACAATTGCAAATTTTACCACATAACCGTCATCATTATATTGCTAAGGTTCCACATTGCTAGAGTTTTGTACCTCCTTGGTGTTTCTTGCAGGTAGCTCCTCTAGGCACTGACTCTTCCTTGTTCTCACAGCAGCCAACAGAGTCCAGTTCCCCTCAACCAACCAACATAACACTTTTATAACACTCTTCTTATTGGCTACAGCTGTGGCCTGTTAAAGTCACGCCTGCTCGCAATCTCTAATAATTGGCTCAGCTGCAACTCCTTAAGAGTAAGATTACTTTCTATACTGCCTTTATTTTCTTATCTTGTGTCCCCCTACCCATAAACTTCTTTCAAGATACAAGAAATATACTGTCAGCTGTTGTTAAGTCACCTAAAGCATGAAACCAGACATTTCAAGTATTCGTCACATGAATAGTATCTAACAACAGTTTTGCAACAATTGCTCATTAATGCCAAAATTGCATATATGTTTGCCATACCCTTCTCAGGTAAGTCATGACAAAGTTGTACATGTGATAGACTAGTGGTTCTGCAGGTCTAACAGTAGTAGTGGTGGTGAAAACATAATCAGGTGTCCTTAAAAGCCATTGAAACTTAAGATAAAAAACAAGCAGTGGAGCACAGAGCTAAGAACAAAAAATAAACCAGTCACCTATATCGAGGGAATATTGCTGGTTTTGTTGTTACTGAACAGAAGCTTTGTTTGGGCTAAGAATAAATAACAGAAATTTGGGTCCAGACTAACAAAAGCCTGTGTTTGTTGATTTCGGAACTGAACACAAATTCTCTGGATAATTCTACTCATTCTATAGTTTTTGCTAATTTCTTAGGATTTGTTGCAAGTTAAAAGAGGGGTTGTGTGCATGCAAGTATGTGTGTGGGTGCATGTACAAAATGTATGAGCTTCACCCTCTTTCAAATATCCCCTGGTAGTTAATTAAAGAATGTAAAATTTCCTATGGATATTTTCAGAAGATCCCAGATGATTTATGAGCTAATAAATTACTTCCACAATGATCATGGAAATCTTTGCTTTGGAATCAAAATTCAGACTAAAATCCCATCTTGCATTCTTGTATTTTTTTAGGAAGTCATCAAAGTTTTATTTGCTGCTGCTGCTTTTTTTGTTTATAAAATAATATTTAATACATTGGCAGATGTCAATTTTTTCCCCAGAAGATGGCTCTGAAGACTATATTGCAGGCTGTACTTTTTCTATACTGCAGCATAAAATCCTTTCATGTGTGATACGTTGCAGGGAGCTGAGCTAGAGGAATATGCAGCCAATATGCAAATATTTCCTAGATCGCAGTTCTCTGTTTTGTCCCAGTAGCCTCACTGCAAACACCACAGTCAGTGAATCTGTGCACAGTGTGTGGGTAACCTGTGGCCAGGGCAGATCTGCTCTCCCCAGAATCACTGCCTGAGCTCGTCCTCCTCTCTCTGTAGTGTGGCATGAAGAGGTGCTCTCTCTCCCAAGTCACCACTAATCCTTGAAAACACTGTCAAGTCTCATATTAATCTTGATGAGAGAAGGGCTACCATCCAAAATTTGATTCATTGTTTAATTAAAATATTTTTATACCTCTCACCCGTGAGCAATCACCAAAATGTAAATCCTATTACTTGGCTAAGAAAAAGCAGCAGTGAGGAGAGGAACAATGTATTTTGGTAAAACTTAATTTTCTCTACCTCCGGCCCATGCCCAAGAAGACAAAAATATGATCATGCTCTATTGTCTCAAATTGAATTGCCCCAAGAAAAGAGCTGGCACTAAGCTACCTAGACCAAAATAATAGGTCAGAGAATATATGATTTAAAGTAAAACAGCAACAGTTAAAACTTTCCCTTAAATTTCCTTGTTTCTTATTGTATCAGGTTCTCATTTTAATTTTCCTAAGAACAACAATGTCTATTCTAGGATTTATTATCATTACAAAAATTGCTTTGAAAGAAACTGTGTGGTGAATTCATTCAGTAGAACTGCTACAGGTTTATTTTGTATTGCAGAAGTCAGGGTGGATATGGTTTGCATTATAGATGCATATATGCATTTGTACCTCACATGAAATAATTAATAATAATAATAATAATAATAATAATAATAATAATAATAATAATTGCTGTGAATGTCCCGACGAAGGCAGGAATGATGTATCTGACTCCATGTTCTCAGAAGGTTAATTTATTATTTTATGATACTATGTTATATTAAAGAATACTATACTATACTAAAGAATACAGAAAGGATACTAAATGCTAAAAAGATAATAATGAAAACTTGTGACTCTTTATAGAATCTCAACACAGCTTGGCTCTGATTGGCCAAAGAGTCAAAATAACTCACACCAGAATCCAATGAAACAATCACCTGTGGGTAAATAGGCTCCAAACACATTCCACGCGAGCAAAACAGAGGAGAAGCAAATTACATAAGAATTATTTTCCTTTTCTCTGAGGATTCTCAGCTTCCCAGGAGAAAAATCCTGGGTGAAGGAATTTTTTCAGAGAATGTGAATGCTAATGCTAATAATAATAATGCTAATAATAATGATAATGATTATTATTATTATTATTATTTTGCATATAGGTAAATGATGAGGTTATTCTCCAAGAAAATTAATATAATTCTCATTTTGTTTGAAAAAGGTGTTCTTAGAACTCACCACAGACAAGCTGACCATCAAGTTACAGCTCTAACCTCTCTCTGTTATCCGTAAGTCACGTGGCAATGGATTATTGGTTGTCTGAGAAGGCTCGGCTGACTGACACAGAACCAGACATGCCTTCAAAGATTTTCCTTTATCACTGCCATGGGAATGTTACAGGGTTGCCTCTTCCTGGGCAGTTCACATCTGACTCAGGGTAACTCAAGATGTTCTTCCTGATGGCTTCTGTAGCACAGTACTTGGTACTCTGTACTAGATATAATGACCCTATGGCACCCTGGAGGCAGCACCAGAACTGAGAATTTAATATTTTCTTCACAGATCCTTAAAAACATTTTGTCCCTTGGCTTTACTTTGCAACCTGGGTTATTAATACTTCTGTTTCCGAGGACTATTAAAGAAAATAGTTCCATTGCAGGCAATTTCCTTTTTTCCTTCTTTCAAAACTCATAGAAGTCAGATAAATTTCAAATCCAGTCTCTGAAATGTTAGCCAAAATTTTCTTAGGAACAATGTGAATTGCATATTAACTAAAATATGAAGATAGAGTTTGGTATGTGGTTTGTATTGCTGAAAGTCATCTTCGTGACCCTTTCAAAACACTGTAGGGGTAACAATGAATCATGAGACTAAATGCACAGAATGAACACTTACTAATACTTAGAATATTTTTTGAATCTATCTCATACTTACACATGATTTTAACTATTTTTGCTATTAAAAACAATTGGGTTTGCTTTATAAAGCCAGCTGGATATATAATCTCTTCTTTTAATTACTGGAACATGAAGAAGTCTGGAAAATAAATGGAAACAGATGAAATAGCGCTGTTCTCAGAAAATTGGACAGGGTAATAAAAATGGCATTACCAAATTGTTTAATAAACTTTTTTTCAAAGTCAAAAAATGTAAAGATACTTTTATGAAAGGGGCAAACTGTAAATGATAACCTATGAAGAAGAAAAGTACATCAAATGGGTTCTGTCCACTAGATTTGACTCAGAAGACAGCTGCTTTAAGAACAGCATTTTGAAGAGCAGCACAAGGAGTTACTATTATGGGGCACATCCACATCACAAAATGAGGTATGTGGGATATAGTGGTCAGACTTCTGAGGGAGTTTTAGCTGCAATGCTATACACACATAGTGTGCTCTGGGCAGGACTGTTCAGAGATGCTGTCTGGGACAACAACACAGCAGGACTGCAGCAGCAGGTGCTGGGCTTGAGTTGGCAAGACCTGACTCTCAGCAAGCCCAAGCAGTGCCAGCTCAGTGCTATTTTACCAGCACCTACCCTGCAGCACTGCCCCATTCAATGCCACACCCTTTCACTGTGGCAGGCACTTCTCAAGGCTGACTCTTACCAAAGAGTGAGTTAGTAAGTTTTAAAGATTTCTAGATGATTTACTGAGCTATCTCAAATTAATGCAGCACTTCAAAATGGGTGACAAAGGATCAGCAGTAGCAGGTTCAGAGACATTTCCAGGTCCCAGCAGGCACAAAAAGTGTTTGCAACCAGCGGATCCACAGAATTTCAATTGTGGATATGGTAAAATGTCTCTGTGTTTTTCTACTTTTCCTGCTAAAGGTGCCTAACAAGCCTGGAGAAAGGCCATAATGCATCTAATAACATGTTGCTTGCAATTAGCAGGTAGCATCAGGGAAAGCACTCTCCCTTTCTGGAGGTGTGGAAGATGTTTGAAGGAGATGACCTTTGGATATTCTGCAGGCTTTCACATCAGGGAAATTTCATGCTAGCATCCAAGGCAAATTTTCACTTGAGAAAGATAAAGAAATTCAGTTTTCATACTCTCTGCCTTTCAAACTTCTCTTACAATCTTCTATATCATAAACCTCTCTTTTTTTAGAAAAGCAGAAGGTAAAAAGATCCATTTGAGACACATTACTTTTGGGTAAGTATGTACCTTCACCTGAATCAGTTTGTATGGAACATTCTGACCTACTCTACTTAAAAAGGAATGAATATCTCAGGAGATCGTTGCATTGTGTGAGTACAGATGAAATCAAACAACTTAATGCAGATGCTGAGGATGGACTATCCTTCTAGATAAACCTAGAAATATCCCAACAGCCTGAAAAACTCTTCAGACCTTCCATATTGTTACTGGACCAATACTGTCCAATGAGACACAAAGCCTCTGAAGCATGTTTAAGCTTTGCTGTTGAGAGAACCATTCGTTTTTCAAGATTACAGCAAAACCTCTGTAGTATCCTACACTTGTTTTTTTATGACCTGGCAAACATTCTTTGAGACTCCAAGACTGATTGGGAAGCAGTAGTATTGAAGACATTGCAGACACATGAAGTCACACCACCTGAGAGAAGAAAATTTGTTAAAGCAAAGTTAAACAAACCCCCAAAACATCATCTCCCACAAATACCCTTAAAAATTCCCAGTTTACCAACTGTGCCAGAAAATGCTTCTGCATAGTCCAGAGGGATTTGCACTACCCACGTTTGTCTAATTTAAATGAAGATGAAATCACAAGGAAGAAAAGATGATCACAGCTATTGGCAAGAAATGGAGAGAGGGAAAGGAGTCACAAATTGTCACTTGAGTTAAAGCAGCTGGGCTGGGGCTCACTGAAGCAGATGTGCCACTGGGCTGGCAGATGTGAAACTGCAGAGCTGCAGAGAGCAGCCACAGAACCAAGTGACTGCTCTTGCTCTTCCACTGAGCCTCTAAAACAGGTCACAAGCACTTTCCTGGTTTGTTTCAGAGGACATTGGCATCAAATTAGTCTCTGCAATGCTTTAACTTAGTTCTCACAGATACAGTAAACTAAAATATTCTGTTCTCATATTCAGTGCATTCTTTCTCTGTCTTTTCCTAGAACTCATTTCAGTGTGCAGAGTTCTCCAAGTTTAAACTTTCAGGATATACTTCTAGACACAAAATATTTTTTAGTACCAAAATCTCTTTCTCACAATTTAAGCATTAGACAGTCAGGCTTCTAAGCCAAATTCTGTCATGCAATTCGCTTCGATGCTTCTCCTTAAGTCAATTTTGTTTAATTCAGACACTTGTCATGATAATGAAACACTGAGCAACAGTTAAATCTGCAGTCTCCAGATGTTATTTTCAGGGGAAAAAATAGTAGAAACTATAATGTCAAAAATACAGAAAAAGAGCTGGAATGAGTGCTTGTTCTGTTCTTTACTTTCACAAGACTCCTACACAATAATTTCTTGGTATGTGTGAAGAAGTCATCTTTAGCATATGTCATTCAGTAGCCTTCCTGATAATCAGGAAATGTAGAAATTGAAATCTAATGCCATCAATGCTTTTATCACAGCAAACTAACAGCCTGACTTGTGATGGGATTAACAGAACCTGCTGTGTCCAGAGGAATCAGAGAGCACCAGCCCAGCCTCAGGAGCCACAATTAATTGTTGAGGAGCAGTGACAGAACAGTAACAGAGCACTGCTGATCTCACCCCACATGAACCCTGCAAAAGTGTGAAAATATCCTCCCACTGCCAATGCCTTCAGTGCAGTCACTGCAGAGAATGGCCAATGGAAACGAGGTACAAAATGTGCAAACAAACCAGGAGCTGCTACCAAAGGGAGAAGAAACAGCAGCAGGCACTTTCAGTCTGCGTTGTGGGGAAGTTGGTGACAGTCACCAACGCCTGAGGCAGCACTTGGGACACTTGACCTTTAAGCATTTGAAATTTTGATATTAACCTGTTTCTAATATTTTCAACAAGGACAATTTAGTGTTTGGGAAACTCGTACATTATTAATAAGAAATTTCTGATTATTTAATTTAAGTATTTGAGTAGGTTTGTGGAACAGAGAGGAATGAGAGAAAAGGGAAATGCTATGAACCATGCTGATGCACTTTGGTAAATTGAATGATTATAATACTAAGTTTCCCTTTATAAAAAACATACCATTTGTTTTCACATTTGCAGACATTTAGAAGCACAGGCTGAATAAAATCAGCCTAAGTGCTGTGGAGCACAAAAAGAAAATCACTAATGGATTAGCTAGACAGAACTATTTTTCTGCTCAGAGAAAAGATCTACTTTTTTTTTTCCAGCTGGCCATCTGACCTTTGAAAATTCCTCTTGATGAATTGCATAAAAGTATTTTAACTTAATCTCTGAAAAACAAGCTAGAGTCTCAATGCACTTTTTGCTAAGCAACTATCTGAAATGAAGTGACAAAGGCTGTGTCCTGTTCCCTGCTCTTATAAACCCTTATGCAGAGTATTTATTTTCTCAATCAATTTCATCTTCCTTGTGACTATGAGAAAGTATGAGTCATTATTAATAATTCCTAAACTTAATTCTGTTCAGAACATCTTTGTTCCTGCAAAGAATAAACTTGATATTCATATACAAGGGGATGGGTCCCAAAGGCCTTATACCTCTGGTACCGAAAAGAAAATTCTGGTAAAAATAAAATAGTTTCAAATCAAATGGCCTGAAGTTATGCATAATAAAAAGGGATTTTATTCATTGATAAGACTTGAGAGAAAGCAAGTCCTCAAGTTTTTAGGGAGTCAGGAGGTTGCCATGTGGCTGATCTGTTCTCTGAAGTTCACCAGCCCTTGCCCCCTTCCTCAGTTCATGGTCTACCCTTGTAAATATTTGAGGGGTTTGGTACATGTGTGGTCTCACTCCTTCTTCTGCTTTCCTGATCCTCTTATTTCCAGCTTCAATATTACAGTACTACTGCTTCAATATTACAGTATTTAAAAGTTTCTGGAATTCCTTGCTGTTGTACAGTACATACTCAAAGAAATTAGTAGGTGTTTTTGTGCTGGGATGTCAAATACTGTGTGTCCTCACAGCATGCACAATATTTACAGTGGAGACACAGAAAACAGTTCTGACTGTTGTATTTTGGACAGAAGCAGCAATGTCCTCTGTCAGAGCAGAGTGCAAGGAAGCAGGGATGCTGTGTTCAGTCCCTACCCTCAGGCTGAGGAGCTGAAATCCACACCACCTGGCCGGAGAAAGCTTCTGTGCTCAGAGAGGGAGCCATCCCTCCCTGTGGCCAGAGGAAAAAGAACCCAAGATCAACCAAGCACAAGAAAGCAGAGGAGCAGATACATAAGGGAGTGCAATACAATTAAAAGCATCTGTAAATGCAGTTCTGGGCAGAGGAGGAGACCTCCAGGGTTCTGCTGGGAGCTTTGCTTCTGGAACCTCTGCTCAGCTCAGGTGAGAGATGGACCTCCCTGGGGCTCACCCCTGCTCCATGAGCATGCTCTGAGCAGCAAGAGCAGCATCTCCACGCTTCATCTTGCACATTCTGACACACGCTGCCAGGGTGGGAACCACAGAGGCAGATAATGGCTCACACTCAAAGCCGGGCATCTCCAGCACTGCTCAAGGAGCTTGAGTCGTCTTCTACACAGCTGCTTGCTCAAGTTTTCTTCTACACAGGAAGACAACTTCCAGAGTCTAGTTCCAAGCAGACCTGGAAAATCAAATCGTGCCTCCCTACCAGGCAAAGTACCAGAGAAACTTCATTAAGAAATAACAAAATATGACTCCCTTTTGCTGTCCTTTCCTTGCCTCCATAACCCAGAAATGTTTTGAGATGAGCAATATCCACTTATTTCTAGGAACAATTATTTCTAAGGACAGAGATCTCTCACAGGACCTCTGTATCTCTATTCTGAGAAAGGAAGGGATTTCAGACATTGCTGTATTCATGTTTCCTGTCTTGAAAGCTCTAGAAGTTGTTTTGGATGTTACTCGAAGGTGCTTTTCACTTCTCCTTGCTGTGCAGAGGAGATGAGGGGCCAGGCTGTGTGTGTGTCCCTGCCACAGCATGCACCAGCCTGCACCAGGAACAGGAGGCAAGGACAGGGCTAAGGCATTTTTAAATTTTATTTTTTTACAAAGAGGTGGGGGGGGAGTGTGTGCATGAGCAGGGAGTGTGTGCATGAAGAAGAGGGAATAGATTTAAGGAATATGATTGAGCTGGGGAGGCACCAAGACTACATATGGGAACAAAATTAGCAGAGATAACAGCAAGAACAGTCCAATTTCTGCTTTTCCACAGAGCAGAAAAAATCAGTTTCGGGAGACCCAGTCAAGAGGGGATTTGGTGTTTAAAAAGTAAAATGCAAATACTCCATTTATAATAAGAAGATTAAAAATAAAGGTAGATTTTATCTAAATATATAAATAAAAAATAAATATCTAAATCATATGGACTTCTTTACCAGTTAATAGAGGAATAGATTGAATTGAAAAGTCACTGAAGCAGCATTAGCCTGGTGCACAGTCCATTCTTACAATACTGTTAATGTTGGATATTTGTTAGATGAACACATTCACTCCCAGATAAATGAGGTATTTTATTGGCTGGGTTGTGTCTCTGATATCTAAAAAGAAAAGGAAAAACCTCTCAGAGCTTTGTTTTTCTTTGATTTTTCCCTTGCCAAGAATCCAGAACTAGAGTGCTAAGAGGCAAGCAATGTTCTACCTTGTAAGTTGGATGTAAACAAAAAGTAATCAGATTTATCTATCTTTCAAAGTATGTGCTGTATAATGAAGATATTTGAAATGAAACCTATTATTGCTTCAGAAACAAAGATGTTTACATCCCCTTATTGTTCCTTTACTGAGTACACAAGGCAATCACATGTAATTGGTATAAATCAAACATCCTGAACTGCCTGGAGCCTAAACTGAGAAAATGGAAAACAAGACCAAAGACCTATAAAATGTTAATATCTTCTTGAACAGAATGCTGAATTTATATTGTATTCTTCAGTTTTAATTCTAAAACTTATTAAATCTTTCTTTCCTGCTGGCTAACTATTATTATCCCTACTCCAAATATGCACAACATGACTTAAGATTTGCTTTTGAAATTTGATGGTGTATTCCTATGGGCTGAAATGTATCAAATATTTATGGGTGTGGTGTTTATAGCTAGGTGTTAATACTAATGTGGTAAGGGTGGAGCATAGATATAATTCATAAATTTAAAGTCATCTTTCCTGAAGAGAAACAGATCATTTTGCTGTCAGGCAGAACTTCATGATTATTTCAAAGAATCAATTTCCTGCTGCTGTTATATTTTTCTACAAAAAGAACAAGCCATTGTTATTAATAATTTGATCTAATAAGAGGACTATTAGAAAACCTTTATTCAGTAATTGTTTCTTCTGTTGCAGCTTGAATTCTATTGGTTGTTTCATTTAAGGATTAAAATCAGCATTTTCCCAATTATTCTTGAATAACATTTCCCCAGCTGAATATACAACACAATTAGCAGACAAAACTGACAGGATGATGGCCAGACATAGGATTTTGAGGAATGGGTAAAAGCAAATAGCATATAAGCAGGAACATCCTACAGATGTTTCATCTGGTGTATTTAAGGGATGACAGCTTTAGGGTTTGTATTTGTATGCATTCTCAGTCAACCCTAACATGGCCTAGAAATGTGTCTTTCCTTTTTAATTAATTTTGTGGAATATCACAAGGAAAACTGAACACTGTCCAGATTGGGAAACTCTTTCAAACTCTTGCTTCCAAGGGGTATTAAATGTCACTCACTGTTACTGTACTTCAAGACATGCTCTAAATTATGTGTAATAAGCTGGGTATGAAGTAGTTTCACCATGGCTGGTAGCCTGTAGAGCTTTGAATATCTGTTGATTTCATTTGCAGATTTAGTTACATCTCTTGCTCTGGACTGGATAACACAGTTAATTTCTCTTGGAAAGTTTGAGTTTTAGAAAGTAGAAGCATTAAATCACATGATCTCTACCAATATAGCAAGATTAATGTACATTGTTATTTCCTGCACTAAATGGGCACAGAAATCTGTTCCTGAGAGGACAGTGACTCCTGTTCTCAGCAACAAGGAGCTTGATTAACAGAGCATATGCTGTAATTTTAAAAAATCTCTTAAGGAGAGTCAATAGATTTTTACACTGTAATCTGATTAAACATTATATCATTTCTATGGATTCCAGATACTATTTGGAGACCATAGATGGGAAAATCAGTTTCATTTGGAAAGTGAAAAGATTGTTTTATGATATTATCTTTTGTTAACCATTACACTTTATTAAAGATACCATAAAGATACCATTGTTCCTCTGCTATTTGCAGTTTATAGTGTCTGTGCCTGCAGAATACACTAGAGCAGGAAATATTATTTGAAGTAAGGTGTGGATTAATTCCATGCATAAATGAGTACTAATCCTGCTTGCTGCTTAGAGCGTCTCACTTAACACTCCTATAGAGGCAGTATTTGATAATATAGTTCCAAAAATGAGCTTGATTCCTTGGAGATAATTTAGAATCTTTTATTCATTTACTATTTAGTCTGTGAGCAATGCAATCTCAGTTTTGCAACCACTGCAGCACAGCATGTAGTTCAAAATCAAAAATATCAAATCTCTCTCAGTAGTGGTAGATCTACACCTCGTGGTGACCACAGATCTGAGACATTTCCCCTATAATCTTAGCTAACTCATCCTCCAGGAAACTCCCAAAATGAATCTACCATACTGGACCAAATCCCACAGGATTCTGTTTCTTCCTTTCAAAAACTAATCTTGGTCACAGAGGAGTCCTTTTGTTCAGTGAGTGGCTGAACACAGATGTGGCACAACTCTTTCCTTCCCTCGTGTTCATAGCAAGGCAAAACACACACTCCTGTGTGTTCACTACATTCACATGTGCTCAACTCCCCTCTGCTGAAAGTATTGAACTTTGACAAGGAAAATTAAATTTAAAAACAAACCAAACCGAAACAATGCCTCAAAAATCAAAGTAAAACAAAAACAAAACAAACAAACAGAAAAACCCCCAAAACCTCAAAACAAACAAAGAAACCAAAAAAACACCAAAAAAGAACATTGTTTCAGAGCAGTATGGCTTTCTCATGGCTAAGGTTTTGTTCCTGTGGAAAGGTACCCTAGCTTTCAGTTTCTGATTTAGCAAACACAGTAAAAACAGTGGCTACTGTCTTTATTAATAATAGTTCTGCATTTTTTTTCTTTGCATACTGATTGTTATAAATCTTGTCTTCAAATAATTTGTTCACATGTGAGAGCAGTATGCTGTGAGATATAAAATAATATATAATAATGATGCAAGTCTTAATTAGAGTAAATTCTTTTTAATTTATGGAGGTGTGTGTGTGTTTAGATTGGTGATTACAGATCCCAAGCTTAAATATCCAAATACCCCAAATGAACGTTTGAAATCACTTATATTAACTCCCTGTAACTAATTTCTGCCTTACAATATAATCTTGTTCCATATTGATAAATCTTTTGCTTTTGCCATCCAAATGGATACAGATATTTCCATCAACCAGAAGAGTCTGAAAGGAATCTGGTATTTCTTTGGTTCATTTGATTTCCTTACAAAGAATACACATCACATCCTCATTCCCAAATCAATGCTGGTTTCTCCCTATGGAGCTTTCTGAAAGATAGAAATCTCAAGCTTTCCCTGGACTCTGTGCAAAACCCCATGAGGAATACTTAATTTTTCACACAGATATGGCAATCAGGGCTTTACCCAGCCCTGCTTTTACAATTGCTTCCTGCAATATCTGTCACTGTCACACAGCTCTATACAGGAAGACAACTTCAACAGTATCCCTTTTTCTCTCCTCAGTTTAATTCTCACTAAGTTTTTTCTACATGGCTTAGGCTGGGATCACTATTGCTTATTCTAGCTATCATGAAATAGAGAATTGAATTTTCCTCTCTTTAGAAGGCAATTAGCTCAGCATATATGTTGCATATGAGGAATAAACTCTATTAATAGAGACCATCATCTGGGAAAAGTAATTGAGTTGAGCAAGTAAGGGTAGAATCACAAGGTTCAGAGGCCAGAGACAAAGCTTAAGCTGGTTTTGACACTAGTTGTTTCCTATGAATTTCCCAGCTTACTACTTTCAGAATTGAACAGGGTAGATAAGAGGATATATGGTGTTTAAAATTCTTTAAGTGAGTTTTGCAATAGGATTTGTCAGTCTTCTTATAAGGGCAGTGATTCTCTTTTGTATTAAGCAGCAGAAACCAAAGGAGAAAGGAAAAAAAAAAAGAAGCCAATTACAGTGGCTGAAATACTGACATTTGTTTTAATTTAATCCTAATAGTTTTCTCTATGAAAGTCTGAATGTATCATTATAAACTGACACAAAAATACTATTTTTTCCGAAATTTGTGGATTTCTGGACAAAAGAAGATTTGCAGTGCTGGCATGTTGGAGAGATATTGAATTATTTATAACAATGATTTGAAATGAACAGTTCTACACTACCTATATAATACAGATATTCAATGAAACAAAGGCAAAAGATGCAAATCCTAGTAGAAGGGTTCACAAGATGAAAGTAACTGAATGTTGAGTGCAACACTGCCCAAAGTTATGCATTGATGGACAAGAGTGGACATTTGTTAACCTGCACTATCACTATCTGTGTTTGAGGAAGTTACGGGAGGCATCTGATGGTGGCTTCATGTGGTGAAGGCAGGAGCAAAAAGCACTGGAGGGACTACAGCTCCAGGCTCCAGCTCAGGAACGTGTGACCTCTGAAAATCAGTGACATTGCATCAAGGGGTCCTGTTCTGAGCTTGAAAGCATAAACTTTCAAAGGTGGAAGAAAGGGAATGAGACAAACACATTCTGGCTTAAGCTGATTCTTGCTGGTGTACCCAGCTCCAGGCCTCTAAGTCACAAGTGGCAAAGCTGTGGACCATGCAAACACATCCTAAAACCTTGCAGGCAAGTTTCTATCAAAACCACCCATGAGACCAACCACAGACATGCTTACATTTCAGGTTCTATGTGCCAAAAGTTGCCACAAATATTTTGAATTGCTTCTTGAAGCTCAGAGGGGCTGATCTTTTCTGGCCATCTTTCTGTCCACCTGTACACCAATTATCTGTTGTTTTGTTCTCATTGCAAGGTCCTTGCATTTTTAGAAGAATTTTCTGTGCAGAGAAATCTGCTGTTGCTGTAGTGACCAAAATAAGTCTTCATCAGTGGGCCTTTCTCAAAGCTGTCATTTTTTTTTTTAGTTATCAAACTCTTTAGCATGGGGGAGGGGAAAGCAGCACTAAAGGCCAAAAAATACCAAGGAAACTAAGAAACTCTCTTTTGTTTCTAATTCATTTCTGTTCACTTAAGCCATCTACCTCTCTTCCCCATTTTGTCCAAAATATCTCCCTTTTTCTCTCCTCCACACCCAGAAAACAATGTAAGTGATTTATGAACAGGTGAAGAGGGTTAGCAATCTGCAAACAAGCAAACACTGGATAAGGGACCAGGATAGAATGTATAATATACACCAAGCAATAGGTGGGTGTTCTTGGCTGTGCCTTTATTTTACTCATTTTTAAAGAAAACGTCAATGAGCCTAACCACAAAGTTCCCTTACTATTCAGTGTTGGGAATGTCAGGAGCCATATTCAAGAGAAGAGCCAGTTATTACAATTATGAGAGAACTGATAAGGATTTTGCATTTCAGTAGTTTACTCTCATGGTGAAACCATGTGAGTTTTCTACCTCAGAAGTCATCCCTACTGCACCATTAAGTTTTTCTGGAAAACACTGTACATCCACAACACAGTGGCTCAACTTGGGTGCCTTTACTCAAGGTTTTTTTGGTTTTTTTTTTGTGTTAATTTAGGATTTGGGTGATCAGAGGTAGGCAAAAATTGAGTATTTGCGATAACATATAGGAAGAATACCATAAAGCTGATCAAACTTTCTGTAACAAGTCACCACAGAATGGTTCAGACAGTTGCAGTAATCAAGGAGCAGGAAGCTCAGAATTTCCTAAATTAATGCAGGTGTCCCCAGCCCTAAGGAATGTTTTCAGATTTAGACAATAGATCCAGTATCATTTTCTGTATGATCGTATCTATCGCTCTGCAGGAAAACGGTGACATCAAGAGCAAAAAGCAGCAATGCATTCTCCAATTTATGTACTAAAGCTGAGAAATGAGGGCTAAACCCACAACATTTCCTGGGTAAATCTATAGCTAAGGCACATATCCAGTCAAACAAATGAGGCAAGATTGAGAGAAATTCTGGATGGCACCATGTCCTCCTCATAAAATATTTCAACACATTTCAAAACAAAAAATGCGAGCCAAAAAAGTAGGTCCCCATCTGGTATTTATCTGCACTTCAGCAGAAGAACTGCTTGCCAAAGGAGCAAGTTCTGTTCTGCTTGATCTAAGGCACATAACACCCCAGCAAACCTTTGCACCCTCCCTGTCCCTCCTCTTGCTCAATTAGGCATCTGCAGTAACACAGTACATAAAGACTGTCAAAGGTGCAAAAACAATGTTAGTAAACACAACTCAGAGCACACAGATCTTACAAAGAGAATGAAGGATTTCTCGGTAAGAAACCAGATCTGCCAAAGCAGCTTCCCATTCATGCCTGCAAAAAATCACATCTCCAAGCACATAAATAATTTGATTGTACCAAATCAGCTATTCCACTGCGCTTTGAAATCTGGAGTTCCATTAACAAAAAGGACAGTTACTGCTGGTTTCTCCCAGCTCATTCCTGCACCTCTTGTGCTGCATGAGGCTCATTTCCCCTCCAGAATTCTATCTGCCCCTTCACACAGGTCTTTGATTTGCCATCTGTTAGGTTATTGCCTGAAAGGATGCTGTACATGCTCTCTTCATTGAAAAGACTCTTAGCAGAGATACTGCAGCTATCACTGGACACATTTCCAAGGCATGCTGGTGTCTCTTCTAACCTGTGCTTTCTCACCCAAATTCCACTCTGCAGCTCCAGGACCCAGAGCAGTCCTGACTCTAGTTTTCCAGATTTCCCATCCTATTGGTAAATGTCTGCTCTCTTTGGATCCCTTTGGAGTGATCTCTGTGTCTTTCATACCTTGGGGAATTGACTGAGAATGGGGGTGTAGCTATCCCCTCCTCTTGGGAACAGACACTGCTGTGAAAAACACATCTGTGAGTACATGAAAGGAAATCTGCAGCAGTGAGCAGGAACAGAATGGGATGTGGAAGCATTTCTCATTGTTCCCAAAGCTAATCAAGCTTTTCTGAAGCTCTGGGATATCCACCAGCTTGCTCTGTGGTGTGACTCTCTGGGCACTCTCTCTCAGAGTGAATGAAAAGATCTCCCAATGAATTGAGGTAGCCAAATCCCCAACCCAACTATGGAAGTACACAGCTAAGTGGTATGGGTCTTCATCATTCTTAATATGTTACAGTGCCTGTTCTTTAACATGCAAACCACTGATTTACTGTTCATCAAGCTTACTTCAAATTTTTCATCACTATATGAAAGCTTGTACTGTGATTTTCTGGCTTAAAAAATAAACACACTGAGGCACAAAGCAATGGAAAATAACATTTCAGGTATGTGATCTTTTACATACCATGTTCAGCATATTTTCCAAAGGCCAGGTTACCTTCTTGATTTCACAAATACCAAAGCTACATAAGATGGATTAAAAAAGTAATATTTTTTGTTTCCAATTTTTTTTCCAGTCCTATATATGCAAAAAAAAAAAAAAAAAGGAGTTGAAACAGAGTAAAAAGCAAAGGGAGGTATTGATGAATTGGGTCACTGTAATTTGAGATTTAGAAATTGGTGTGATGTTTCAAATGTAGCCACCTTGAAAGACTGTAATTTAGACTTCTGTCAGCATATTCAGACACCACAAGAAAGGGAGAGCAGGGCTTAATGTCTAATTTGAAATACTTTAATCACCTACCATCCAGTTTGGCTGATGGTGTCTAAAAACAAACGTACAGTACATCCTTTAATTGCATGAAAACATTTAAATAATGGAGCTAGAATATATTTTCAGGGCATTTGTCTGTCATCCCTTTCTCTCTATCTGGATAATTTGTCTTTCTCTAGCAGCTTTTTTGTTCAGGTCTGCCCTGTACTCCTCCTATATCAGATCTCAGATTTGTTGTTTTATTCAGAAATACACAAAGAACTGTCAAATATAATTTGTGGTGCATATCTCATTTTGCAAGAGACACATATTCAGTAATAAATTCTGTTAGAGACTGAAATAATAATAGAAAGCATATGAAAAACTTTTGACCTTTATGATTAAAAAACTCCAATGACAAATTGGTTTTGATTAAATGAAAACCATCATAAAGCCATCATTTATATGTTCAAGTGCAGAAAGTTCCCCCTATCAACAGAAAAATTCTTGCAGTTAAGACTCAGACTCAGGAGACCTTTGCTCCATTTACAGTATTAGCGCAGTATTCCTGTTTGATTATGGTACAAGGCACTTGGGATAATTGTCAGAAGTAATTAGCCTTTTGCAGTGTCTAGTGTCATGCATCAGTGTCAAGCTCAGAACTAAGATTTCTTGCTCAATCCACAATCTGAATAAGATGTCTAAGGAAAGGATATCCATGATCAGGGAGAAAGAAAACACAGAAAGCACTTGAGCACTTCCTAAGCATGCCAATTTAGATACAGGGTGTCTTCTCTGTCACCTAAAAAAGGTAGCTGAGCTGCCAGAAAAGCAGAAGATGATAATCAAAGCTGAGTGTTTAGTTGTGTGATGCTGGAGGCATTTCCTTCAGACACTCATGATGTGTTGGTACCTGTAGTTCAAATGCCTTGTGTGAGTCCTGGTTTGAGAAGTCTAATATGCAAAAGACAAGTCTCAGGGCTGGTTCCAAACATCACAAAATTAATGAAATATTTCCACAGTTCACTTCAGTGAACATTTGATCAGTAACATAACTGTCAAGAGCATTAAGTGCGTTCCAATACTTCTCATTGAAGTAATACTTCCCAAAGAAAATACTTTCCAAAATAATACTTCCCAAAGGCTGTCAAGACAAGTGGAGGTTTCCACATCTGGATACATTCAGTAACTATAAAAACACCACACGGTCATATTAATTTAATTACAATAGGTGAGTGACAAGCGACGTTTTCTTGTACTTAGGTAAACAAGCAGTATAGTTGCACTGTACATTTGCATCACTATAGTTGCACTGGTACATGCTATTTGCATCACTGTTCTGATGGTCAGCACCATCTTATCCTTAGCATTTATTTATCGAATCCAACCGTTAAATTCATATATAAAGATTTGAGTCACCTGATCTCAAAGTCTTTTTGAGACACTGTGGTGAGCTTCAGTCAACTGGCAGGACCAGAAGCAGGAATACCATACTCAAGCTGTTTAGCCCACATGATAGAACTTCTCCGAACGTTAAGGAACAGCAAAACAACTTTTCTGGAAAAACAGACATGATTTCCCCTTTCACTATTGAGTATTTGGGGAATTTCCTGGTGTTTCTGACCCTTTAGGTATGCTCATTCACACATTACAAAGGAGCCATTAGCCAACATCTGTAACTTAAGAATGCTAACAATTCCCATACCAGCTATTATATCTCTAACAGCTATTTGTTTTCAGGTAGAAAAATTCTATTATCTAAAAGAAAATATTCTAATATGCTCCTCATTAATATGCAAGCATTCGTTTTCTTTTTTTAAAGAGCCTGTCAAGTTGATTTACTTTAGCAGTTGTTTAGTGAGTACTCAATTTAAATTGTCAAATCCTTCTGTTCTATATAATCTTCTTTGAATCCCTTGGTATTCAAATTGAATTTGAACGGAACTTTCTGAAATAGCACTTTTGTACCCAAAAAAACCTTTACTTTTTGTGCAATGAATTTTTTAATTTGACATTTTAAACAACTATTTTTTGAAGCCATTATAGTGCCAAAAAAAAGCATAAGTTGAGGCCAAATTCTCTCACAGCAAGAAATGTCTTGAAACACATTTCAGAGATATTTTTCCAGTTATCCGCAAGCATGGATCGTAAGAGTCTGCACAAAAGTCTTGCCCTGCAGACTTTGTGCCAGGTGATAAAGAAGGAGGGAAGGGAAAGAAAATCATGGCATAACTGCCATATCCAAGGCTGAGTCTGCACATTGGTAGTTACAGAAAAGCTTACCTCTACATGTAGTCTGGGATTCAAAAAAGAGCTACAATGAGAATGGAGCTCACACAACTTGTTTGGTCAGAATAAATAACTGATCTTACTCCAAATTCCAGTTCTTTATTCACTCACAGCATTGATAACACCACGGTACAGTACTACAAATTAAATATTAAATATAGTGAGGTGCAACAAGGAAGGGGCAGACTTCTAAACAAGGCATAAAATTAGATAAAAGAAGTAATCAGGTAAAATGTGTAACTTCAACTCATTAGAAGTGGTTCGTTCCACAGCAATTATATCCAGCAGAACTCAGGATAATTACCACTCCTGAAATGCCAGTGGTCATCCTCTACACTCAAGGGAAATGCCAGCTCTTTCCTTTAATGCCTATCTGTGTAACTACCACAAGATCTCTCCTAAAGATTTGGCTCTAAAAAGACATTCATTTTAGATACAGATTTTAATATATTTTTTTCTGTAAAAGTGAACCTTAATAACTTCCCGTATACTTCCACACTGTTATAGTTCCTCTCTCCTTCTCAACATGAAGCATGTTATTAATAAACTCTCACAAATAATTCAGTTCCCCTACTGCTGTCTCTTAAGCTCTTCACAAATTCATACACTTCTGGACATACATTGCTAAAACAAATATGATTATTGTCTTTCTTTGCATAACTGTTCAAAAATATTATGACTTTCCTTTAAGGAAAAAAACATCTGAGTGTCCTGAAAAGGACTGTCTCCTTCCTCCCATGTACAGTTATAACATTGTTTGCTATTCTGAAATTATCTCCCTTCCCCATTTGTGCTTAAATCTTAATCATTGAGCTTGTAATTACTCCTGATCTCATCCTTCTGGTTTCTACCCACCCATCTTTTGCAGTTAGCTACTCGCACCTGTGGTTTTCCTTTCCCTTCATTGTCTGTGTATGTGACAGTGATACACAGATTTTTTTCTCCATTTCTTAGCTTTATCAAATTTCAGACAAGCACTCTTTAAATAAAAGCTTTCTTATTCAGTGTCCCAATAAATATTTTTCTCTTCCTAGCATAATGATATTTAGAGGCAAAAGAAGACATTACTGAAATTACTTAATATTTGCATAATACTAATTCACTGAGATGAATACATCCATGATATTCTTTACAGAGACATCTCAAGAACTAACTAAGTTCAGATATCTGTAAACATAGCAAGTCACACCTCTCTACCTACATCATGTTCTGGAGAATTGCCATGGTAATCTCAGTGTTAAGATCAATACAAAAACAAGCTGTGCCCTGCTTGTTCCCTAGGCATAAGTTTCTGTTCAATACATCTCCAAAGGAAAGGATCAACCATGGTATTTTTCATCTGCATCACAAGGATTCTTTCAAATGCTGGGGCCATTGCAGGTGGTTAAGTCAAAAGTCAAGAGATATCTGCCATGGATTATTTAATCTATTAAAGCTTCAGTGCTTTTTGGAAATAGTTAAATTACCATTCCAATCAGAAAAACTAAGCAGTTATGGAACATATTTGGCCATTAGTGTCATTGCTTTCAGCCATATTTCCTGGACATTTTGTATTTGACTGAAAGAAGGAAGAACCACATCAATTTCTTTATGTACATGGTGAATTTGATGAACTCAGTAAATTACATGATAGCCTTGATCTAATTGTACAAGAGGAGAAATGAATCACAAGCTTTTATCTGGAACCAAAAAAGTTAAAACATTGACATTAATCATCATCATCATCATGGTAAATAGTGTGGCCATTGCTTATTGCTGTTAGATTGTGGTCCAGTTACAGAGATGCATGCAGAGACATTGTTCACTGCAAACAACATCAAATGGGGACATTTTTCACCTGTTCCATTGTGTATGGCAGCCACATCTTCCAGAACACCATATGGCAGTAGTATACCTCAGAACAGCCTGGCATATGATGAGCTCCAGACAGATTGTATGCAAAATATCTGGAGATTTTTATCATCCTCCAGCTACCCACAAGCCATTTACTGCCTGGTTTCATCTCTCAGGATCAGTAGTGAATTAGCACAAATACATTGCTCAAGACCTCATAACCCACAGAGAATCTAGCCAGCTATTGTACACATACATCTTAAAGTCTCTTTCAAAAACAAGCCAACTCCTGCAATACAACACGTTTCTTCCTTCATTCCTTGCCAGATGGCCTCCAGCATCTCAGCTGCTCCCTAATTTGGCCCCTGTCTCCCAGAGTTCATCTCACACATGACCTAACCAGGGACAGAGTTTAATAAGATTCATCTACCAATGAATCTGGCACAGTAAAACTGGTTCCAGGTAGCACCTTACTTTAAGGTCTCCAATCAGTTTTCATCTACAGCAGCCTCATGCCTGTTAATTACAAAACACATCTCCCAGATTCTTTCTGTGGTTAAATATCTGGTACCCATTGAAGGTGTCCATTTTTCTTGCCAATTCCTGACTTAAATTTTCTATATCTCTTCCTTTGCTGTTAAGTATTTTTTGTTACTGTGCACAGCAGCCTGCTCTCAAAATTAACTTGAATGAAGGGAAAATTTGTTACCCTTCTTTTCCACACTTGCTTCATTTTCTCCACCTGCTGATTCAGAAGTATTCAGACACCTTCCCAATTTTGCTTCCCAATCTACTCCAAGTGCTATAAAATGTATGTTTCTCCTGCCTTTTGCCCTTCTGCCAGCAGTTTTAGCACTTTCCCAACATGGAACAAACTGATCTCACAACTGGCTTTATCTTCTGCATTCAGCACAGCTCCTGCCTGGACATTCTCCTTATCAGCTTGCCACATTTTCCTTCATGGTGTCTTGGTGATCACATTCCTTTTAACAGCCCTTTCTTGCTCCCAGCTTTAGAACAGCACTTTTCTTTTTGCTTCTTCTCTTCACAAAGATTCTATTCACAACTGCCTTTTCATGACCTCTCAGCATATCAGGAAAGCCAAGGACTTTGGAAGAAGTCAAGACCAAAACCATTTTCAGCAACTTACCACTCATCTGAGCATTGCATTGGACACCAACTGGCTCAGCCCCATCTTCAGATCACAGCCTGGCAGCCCTTTTTTCACCCAGGCTCTAACAGAACCTGCCTTCTTCCTCTTACAGCATGCATTGGTTAGATGGGGCAGCTGAACAGGACTGATGGAGCTTTTGGATCCTATGAGGCAGACAACCCTGTTACAGACAGGTGGACTGTAGTTTGATTAGGATGAGAATTACCAGCAAATATTCACATTATTGTAGTTTGCATATAAGAAATCAAATTTGTATAAATTAGAATCCTTTAAAATTCTGTCCCTGTTTTTTCCTAAAACTTTACTCAGTACAATGAAGCCTTCTGTTGGGATATGTGAAAAAATGTCTTGGTTTTGGCTCCTGGTCAGAAGCAGAACTTGAGATAACATTTTTTCCCCCAAGCTTTAAATGCTCTGCAGCACATTTTTTACTTTCTGATAACCTGTTGGTGCTCTTGCAATAAAAATCCAAGTTTATTCATGAGAGCATCTTGCAGAATCTAGTCACAGGATACATTTTGTTGAAGCTGATGGATGAAACCAACAGAACATCTCATTCATTCTTTAAGGAGAAGACAAAGTGCTAAATCTTTACAAATGCAATACAGTTTCTTGATATCTTTCCATGACTCCTGATAGATGCACTAGTGGTCACATCCTCAGTTATCTAAAATAACATGTTTCTGTTAGCTCCACACTTGGTCAGGCAAGTGGGCACATTTTATCTGAAGATTTTTTTTTTTTATGTCTGTACTCAGAGTATTTAATTGTATTTTCAATGACAAGATAGAAACAAAAAAAAAAAATCCCCTAATAAACTGTGCTATTTACGTGTGGACAGAATGCTGAGATGCTGAGATTGGCCAGCTCAACATACTACCCACCTACAGTCTGTCAGCTGCATTTGTTCCAAAATACATTGCACAGCCACCATCTGTCAATCATAAACTATGTGGCCAGAGAGAAATCTATTTAAAATAGAAAATTTAAAAATACTGAAAAAAAAATTCTCACAGGAATGCTAGCAACAGTTATTAGACATGTTGACCAGCATTATAAACAAATACTAATTGGTTTTTACTTGTCTGCTTTATTAAAAAGAATCTGCTCCACAACACATTTTAATAAGAAATGAAGAATTCATTGATAACTTGGCATAGGAACCAGCTGCTGCTTTAGTCAATTAATGCAGTAATTTTGATGTTTTATTTATTGCCTTACCAAAAAGCCCAGTGTTTCGGTAAATAATCTTTCTTTTCCATTTGACAAAGCAGCTTAAAACAGAGGCAGTTTCAGGACTAAAGGTGTACATTATAGCTTTCCATGTAAAAGGAAGAGAACAGTGTACTAACTATGGGTAACCAAAGGGAACGTTGAAAAATTAAGAGAAGCTTAATTCTCCTATAATATAGATGCAACTAAGAAGATTGACCTTTTAGTCTAACTTAGATTTCAGAAATCCAGAAATTCCAATGTCTGGTTGAAAGTGAGAGTAACTGTACACACAGAGACTCTTCAAAGAGCGTGAATGCAAATGCAAGGATAGTGCCTCCAGCCTGAAGAACCTCTTTGTTAACAAAAGCAGAAAGCATCACCAGACTGGGTTTACCACCCTTTCTTTCTGAGGTGCAGGAGAGGAGGAAAGCAGAAGATGTGATGTGCCTCTCCTAGTTCTTAATAGGGAAGGGCACCATTGATTCCATTGTTACCTACAGGAGTATCTAGCTATCAACTCTTCCATTTTGGCAATATGTTCTACAGGATAATTCTAATTCATACTTTAGAAGATTTCCATTTACCACACATACAAATGGGTTTGGTTTTGTTTTTATTTCAATATAAGGCCCATAATTCATCAATGAGAAAAAGAGAGAAGAACATAATGCCATGGATGGCATTCATAGGTGGTATAAACTGAGTTCTAACTGTGCAACAAAATTGACAATTTCCCTAGCTTTAGTGGTCACAATATGAAAGGCATAGTTCTTACTCAGATCTTTGGACTTTAAAAATATAAATGCACTAATTCAATAATGAAGTGGTCAGTGTATCATATTCAGGTTATAGACTCCACAGAGTATTTTAGATTACCATATGCATATTACTAAAAAGTGACATAAATCTTAGTGAATCTGGCTTTTACAGTGAGTATTATAATAAAATTTTATTAATACCATGTAATAATGTATATACGGTATAATTACATAATATACTCACAAAATAATAATAATATATTCATCCTACATCCCACTACCTTTAGGTGTACTACACGATACCTACTCAAGATAGCATAGCACACTTTCGCAACACAATTTGCAACAAATATATAATTATATATTATATATTATATAATAATATTTAATAACATGTGTTATTTGATAATATATTATTTATACAACCTTGTTGCTGCTAGATATAGTTGATGATAGGGTAACGCAATATCAGGTTTGCTGCATTGCTTACAAAACTGTGTATCCTCACCAGCTGCTGCAGCTTGGTTGAAATTTCATCAAAGACTCTGAGTACTGTTTGTGTCACAATTATTATTTTTCATACTACCAACAGTTGTGGCAACAAATCAGAAGTATTGATTTACATTATTTATATGACATTTTATTTTTCCTTTTTTTGATAGCACAGTCTATTTTAGATCAATAAAAGCTGAAGATAAATGATGATAAATTCACAGCTTTTAAATTCACTTTGAATCTAACTTTACTATCACACATATTTATTGTGCAGACCAGCAGAGCATGGAGTATAGAGGCCTCCTTCATGTGCAGTAGCATGGTTATACTTTTTTGCAGTACAAACCACACCAATCTCAGATTCCTTAACAATAAACCAGAGGCCCTGTAATATCTGGCAAATGAATGATAAATCTAAAAATTAAAAGTATTCTTTATTTTAGCAGAAAAAAAAACAACCAAGTCTAATGTTTTTCTGGTTTTCTTTCAATAAATGCAACTTTCACTTGTTGCATGTTATCTTGTCTCACAGAGAGATATACAAAGCTTAATCAATCCATTAAATATTTGGTTAGTTCTAGTCTTTCCATGCATTAGCACAGCCTCACCAATTTTTCCAAAGACTGGAATTTAGAATTCATACTTGAGTCCTGAAATGGTATGGAAAAAATACATTAGAGCCACCCATTTATAACCTGGTATTTTTTTATGTTTAAGCCTTTCTACTCTCAGCACAAGTAGCCTCAGCTTTCATGAAAAGTACTGGTTGGAGAATTAGATAATAAGGTTTGCCTAAATATGCACTGATATTAACCTCTGCCCTGTCAATAAGACAGTATGGAGGCAGATTAGGTTTTACATTTAATTATCTTTTTATTCCACAGAAATTTTTTCTTTTTTTTTTCCTGCTTTTGCACCTCATTAGTCATGATCAAAGTGTATTCCTCTTAATAGTGCCTTAATGTGATGCTTTGATCACATTTCCTGACTAATTTGAAAGTCTGTTAACTGAATTACAACACGGCCTGGTGCATTTGAAGTTTTTGGAACCATTTTCCTGGGGCCATTTTACTCTGACAAATTTTTGGTATTTAATTGAGGTTGCCAGAAGCATAGTTGCTCTGGACTTCTTATATAATTGACAGAATAAGCCATCTTCAGTGGAAAGTGGATCAAGTTTCTCCAGATGATTTGACCCTTCTATGGGCCAAATCTTTCTCAGGTGTTTTCCATTGACTATAAAAAGCGACTCTGTCAATGAAGATCTGAATTTAAGGAAGATATTTAAGTTCCTAGAAACAACTAGAAAAACTGTGGTCTGTGTTTTATAAATTTGCCTATGATCCTTATCCCTGTATTAGCCATGAAGGGTTATTTTAATGATTCTACATGTGTATAACATATGTGTATAAATGCAGAGAGAAATACACTTGAGTATAAGAGCATGTGTCTGTGGGCTCTAGGATAAACTCCTCAGGCCTAGGTCACTTTGTTATATAACTTGCTCTTCCATACAGAATATATCCTACCCATTTCAGCTATCTATATTCTTGCTTTCTTGGAGGCCACCTTAGCACCATCTTAAACCTTACAGGCAGAAACCTTTCATCTGAAGGAATGCATGCACGTTAAAATTCATCCTCAAAAATACACCCAAAGCAACATTCCTCCATGTAAGTAGCTCCACTGCCAAAATGTTTCTGCCTCTGAAAGTTTGGGGAGGAATTGGTCACATAGTCCATGGGAATAGATGCAGCAAGGCCACATGATTGAGTATCACATGTTCAGAAATCAGTAACTGCTTTAGTCAGTGGAACTAAAGATTGGTAATTAGGAACAAGAACAGCATCAAAACCCTCATTAGTTAGTTCCTGGTTTATACAGCTGCTCTGTGAGAGCTCAGTGGCAAACAGCTCCTGAGAAATTTTACATGATTCTTCACTATCCAGGAGCCATATTTTGAGTCAGGTGAATTAAGTTTCAGTAGTCCTTAAATTACAAGTCAGTAATGGCAAATATCTTTGTACTGTATCAGATTAACTTCTGTGCTATAAAATGGTATCATTTAAAATTAAATCCTGTGACACTGCTGCATGCAAAGCTGTGCCATGCACTTCAGTAGACACAACCCCATCCTGGGATGCAGGCAGAGGACAGGTAGCACAGGATGCTTCCTTTGAATGGACATTTTCTTGTACCTAAACACCAGTTTTGTGAACATTCCCTGCTCACCTCATCCTAGGGGTCTTTGCAGGTGAACATGACTCTAAGTAGGGCTACCAGACTTGCTGAGGAGCTGTAAGAGCAGAAGTTCAGAAGTAAATTAACAGTGGTGCTGTGTGTCTTCTGATTCAATGTAATCACTCAAACTATTAAGTAATCAAAATAAAAACTAGCTAAAATATGAAGCCCAAACGTGAAGTTTGAGTGACTTTCCAGGGTTTGTCTTTATTGGTGCTTCAGCAAGCTTCTCCTTCTAACTCTTGGAACATTATCCCTAACCTGCAGTTTTGTACTGTGCAGTGAGACTTCATTCTCCCCTCAGGACAGTCTGTATTTCTTTCCTATCCAGTGAATACAAATTTATTGTTAATTTCTGTAGCTGCCCAGGCAGTCACAATTAGTACCTTTATTTTCTGCCTGTTGTTTTTTCTGTACTGGTCACATCTAATCACTGGGAAAGGTACAGAAAGCTCTTTTGAAAACTCACTGAGTTTCCAAAAATGCATCTTGACAATTTTATTTGGCTTTATAATTTATTGTGTTCATTTGCCTACCCGTGGTTATGAATTCTGACTCTTATTACCAGACAAACCCCAGCTGCCTCTTACTCAGCTGATATAAACTCCATATAAAAACCCATCAAGTCTTTATTACTGTATAAAGGCAAAGGGGTAGCATTTTCTAGAGTATTAGGACTTGGCCTAACTCTGTTGGTGGAAATAAAAGACTGCTTGGATGAAATCTATTTCACCCAAGACTCAAATACTGAGTCTTGTTCCTGATTATGGACTCGTTTAGTCTTACTAGTTCTTCAAAATCTGGCTGTACTTTTTTAACCATTTAGAGATAATATTAATTCAATTCCAAAGTGCCTTAAGATGTATTTTAGTTAGTGTGTTTTTAATCCATATCAGGAAGAACTGAGAACTAACTTGTGTTATGATTTCAAGCATTGAAGGAAAAATAGCCAGTTTAGGGATTATTTCAATAGTTGATTTGATTATATTGGATCAGGAAAGGTAGAATCTCCAAAAATAAATTTTCTTAAATCAATTCTCTTTGTGCTGACCTAGCCAGGATGTGGAAGCAGATGTTCTCCCCTTTCTTGGCACACCATCTTTGGCAGGCTGTGACATTGTACTATGAGAAGGCAGGAGTCAGAGCAAGGGCAAACTGTCAGAAAACAGAGAAGGTGAAGAATTTTTACAGTAGAGAAACAAGAGGACTGCTGCAACATCTTATGTCATGCTGGGTGCAGCGTGGGCTGGCTGGAATAGAGTTCAAGCAGGATGCAGAGAAGATGTCAGCTGCAGGAATCTTGCAGGAGGAGGAATTGAGAACTGCTTACAGCACGCTGTAGCTGGATGCGGGCACATTCCCCTTTTTGTGAAAAGAAACTAAGGTAAGATAAAGAAAGCCTCAAAGATTTTGGGACACAGGGCTTGGAGCTAGCCCATGCTGTTAAAGAAATAATAAAAATAATGCTCTGGGCAGGGAGTTAACCCATTTCGAGAAAAGATATTGCCCTCATTCAAATCTTTGTACTTAGATGTGCTGCAGTCCAACACGGTCCTTAGGAAGTTCTGCCCCATGAACGCATGTGCATGTTCCAGTGTGTGTGTGCCAGTGTTGGAGGAGAGTATTGTGTAGGTGTGCCACCAAGAAGACAAAAATGCTAATCCTGGAAACCAGCTCTTTAAAAGGAGTTGACCGGTTCTTCTTCCAAAGCGTCTTTACCCTGTACTGAAATTCCCTGAGACAGGGATTTCACTCCTAACTGTCTCTGCACCAACTACACGTCCTGCTCTGTATCCAAGAGATCTTCTACCAGCAACTGAAGCAATCCAGCACTTTTCTGCTCCACTGAATAACTCAAATATATAAGTCACTTTGGCTGTGCCTAAGGGAAGCTGTTGCCTAGCTCCAGTCATTCTCCCAGGCTTAAACCTTCCCTGGAATGAACAGGCTACCTGTATAAAATTGTCCCAAAACATCCATTTATTTCTTGACAATAAACTTAGAATATATGAATCGTGCTGATTTCTCAGGAGTAACTTTTGTTTTAACTTTGCTTACACTTATATCTAAGGGAAAGAATAACATAAGATGAACTAATCATTACAAAAATCTATGTTTAATTCTGTATAGTTTTGATTTAAAAATGCACTTCATCTTCATGGATTTAAAATACAAAGAATCAGCAACTTGACGTCCTAGTTTAGGTCCATCAATTGTTAAATTCTTCAGCTATATAGACAGCAATATTGGCATAGCCTTTTGAAAAAAATTCTCTTAAGAGTTGAGAGGAGACGTAACAAAACAGAGATTTTATTTTACAAATAAATAAGTATGAAATTCAGTAAAATACTAAATCAATACAGCAGGAGAAATGACTGTTTTTCATTAAGAAACTGAAACTGAGGTGAAATAATCTGGAAACTTAGGTAATGAAATGACATAAATATCTCACAAAATTCAGAGGGCTCAGGTGTGCTTTGTACTGAGCTTGCTGTTTCTAATACAAGAGATATCAGCATTTATAAATATATTCAGTTTCACCAGCTTATCATCAGGTAAACAAACAAAAATAGCTCATTGATTTACAGACACGTCCAGATTGTTAAAATGGGAAATCTGAGTAGCAGGATGATAGAACAGTTTCTGCACTAGCTACCACATTAAGCATTTTTCCCTGCTAATTTAATTATCTTTCTAAAGAAACAAATGACATGTTTTGCTCGAGCACCTACGCTAATAAAATCTGACAAGAGTAAAGATCACAAACTTTCCTTAGTCCTTGGAAATTTTGTGAAGAATAATAAGTTTTCCTGTGTTAATTGGCGAAGGGAAAGCCAGGATATATCTGGATAGGAGGCTGAAATGTTCCTCTAAAAGCATGCTTGTCTGTAAGTCACTCCAGGTCATCATACCTCAGACAGACACCTCATTTCAACAGCATTTCATTGCATCCACTCATGGAGGGAGATCAAGCAAGAGGGAGCTCCCCTGGGCTGCCAAGGTGAGGTGAGGAGTGTTCTTGCCAACAGATCATAGCAGAACTGCAGTGGCTGGAAGAGAATTTTTCCTACCATCCCCTGGTAGGTGGAGGATAGGGGGATGTACAGAGCTGCCTGTAGCTTAGCAGCAAATCATCACTTGAAACAGAGACAACAGCACAAAAGGTTCCCTTAGCAGAGCAAACTGGGGAGTTTAGGGATGGGACCATTCAAAGGCCTCTTCTGCCCTGAGCTATAAGAAGAAGCACTAGAAATGTCAGCTTTTGTCACATGTATCAGACAATTCCCCACGTGTTGGGAGCCTGCCCCATAGCAGAGTGAGCGAGCTGTTTGTCAGATCTTCTCCTGGGAATCCTGCTGACCTAGACCAGGTTTTATATGGAGCTTTCATTACAGACCCAAATAGAAAAGAAAACAAACACTTGTTCTTTCCGTCTGAGATGTTTACTTTATCAAGCTAAAATTTGCAATCAATTTTCACTATGATAAAGTCATAACTTTATCTGTTTGTCTGTCATAATTTTATCTGCTCAACAGCCAGCTGACCTGTTTATTATCTCTGACACAAGCCAAGAAGGAAAAGTTCTTTGAGAGCTCAAACTAGAAATAGCTCCCACACTGCAAAACCCCACAGTCCCAACTGAGATGTTTTTTTATTCTGTGCTTTGGGTCCCTCTTACTGCAAAACTGTCAACCTTGGGTATGAGAAAACCACTGTACAGGAGTAAGAGCCTCAGTAGACACATACAGCCATTCAGCTGAATTAAATTATCCAGTGGTGTGTGGCTGATTTGTAGCAACTAGACCATCATTTAGTCTTTTGCAGAGTATTTCATAATTGTCAAAAACATTAAGAGGTAAAGAAACCATATTGACATGCTTTTCTTTAATAAGATTAATGAAAGTAATGAAAGCTACTGGAATCTTCCATTTCAATTTTTCCTGCTGGCTGGCTTAGGTGAATTTCCATGCAGCTGAACACAAACTTTGTAAATTGGGTTTGCATTCAAAAGGTCCCCCGTGCTTTGGAAAGATCTTAATAAAAATCATGGACCTAAGCACATGGAAATTCCTTAGACAATAAAAAGGAGCTGTAGGAAGGATTAGGGAGAAGTGGGGATTAGACACTGGTCTGAGAAGAAAATCTCCAAAAGACAGTAATTTAAGGATCTAAATCAACCAAAGTATAGTGACACTTTAAATCCCACAACTGCTGGAAGGGAGCATATCTAATTTAATCTTTTTCAGTCTCTAGGTATCTAGCTTAAAACTTGCACTCTGTCAGACATCCAAAAACCAGCTGCTGCTAAAACTGGGGTTTCAGCAGTTAGGATTTGTCTGTTCTTGAAGGATTGTGTCTGTTTTGTGCTGAGTTGTTTTTTTCCTTTGTTTTAAAACATTAATACATGCTTTGTTTTAAAGTATGATTTATTTATTTATTTATAATGCTATTAAAGAGGTTTGCAAGAATTGAAAATGAATGAAAGATATTTTACTTTCTGAGACTGAAAGACAAAACCAAGAGAATTTGGACATTTGCAAGTGGAAGTTTACAAGTTATTTTATCGTAGAACAGTTGATCTTGGAGTGAACGTGGGATCTGGACACTGAACAGGACACTGAAACTCTCCTAATTTAATTCAGTAAGAACCCTCAAACCTCCATCTTTCATCATTTCCAGCAGAGTACTTCCTAAGCCTTGGTCAGTAAAATTGAAATGAAGTAGTGCCAAAACCATGCCATATTTTAATAGGGCAGAAAACAGACAACATTTGTAAAGATCTTATGTCTATATTCAAATACCTATTAATCATACTGCAATTTAATTAGGTACATCCATTAAAGTTGCTAAGAAATGGGGAAATCACTGCAGTTTTCATTCTAAAAGTATGAAATAAGACAACCATTAATTCAGATTTAAATTAATATATACCTGCTAAGAAAGTAGCTCTATAGATCCCCTTTAATACACTAATAAATTGTTGTGGCATGAAAAAATATAAGGACCATCTCTGAATCATTAGTACTTTACTGCTTTGTGTTATGACAAACTCTCAAAGATATTTGCTGATGGTCTGCTGGTATCTATCACCTGTTAGAAGACAGAGGTAGGAAGATTTGGTACTTGGTCTTAATTCAATCCTCAAGTCCTCAAAAAACCCAGAACTGCCATCTAATCTCAAATGCCCTTTACTTAATAGTTTAGTGGTTAGAGATTCTTGCTTTAAATTACACAAACTGCTTTTCCTTCAGAAAGCAGAACAGGAGGATCTATTCTTCAAGGTGAAAAATGCTGCAGCTTAATGGTACAAGAAGGTTCTCATCTGTGCTTAACGATCTTTTGTTTTCATGCCTTTGGGACAATCTCAGTAAAAAGCCCAGAAAAACCCTATGGTTTGAAAGTCTGAGTATTCTTCCAGGAAACAGTAGACAGGGGTTTCACTCTCCTCATGCAGAGGATGGAAACACAAGCTTCCTACTTCTTTAAGATGTGCTTCACGTATCAGTTTGCTGTACAAACCTACATTTAAAAACCCTCTAAATCTTGGCTTTTCCAAAGATAGCAAGCTATCACACTTGCAGGTTACTGCGTGTGGACCTTGACTGAATTGGTGAGTTGTTCTGCTGAATATACTATGCAGGAGGTGGAATTTTAGAGAGAGTTTGGCTCCGTGTAAGCAAGTACTCCCTAAGCAAGTTGATTTTTTTGATTTTTTTATTCTGTATGCTGAAAAGAAATTGCATTTTCTATGAATTTTTGAATCTCTGTCTCTCAGACATATAGATATGCTGTAGGTATCTATGAGTAGCCCTCTGCATTCACTCTTGGTTTTGTTATAAGTTAAATCCCTCATTTTAAAACTTAAATATTTCTGATGCAAGACTTATGTTATAATGCAGATACAGTATCTTTTAACAAAAGGGTGTGATTTGGTTACATACTTGTAAACCATCAAATTACATAAATTAAGACCATTTTGGTCAGACAAATAACTCCTCTTTATCTGTCATTAAAACTAGTATTATGTTTCTCAAGCATTTCAATGGAAATTAGCAGCCAATACAGGATAAATTTAATTCTAGCATGCTGTTAGTCTCACAAGAGTTTTTGACAAGAAAACAATCATAACTATTGCTAAAATTAAACATACTGAATATAATCACAAAATGTTCACATTCAAAGATTTTGCTTAATTTTAACCATACATTGTATTTACTGCTTTCACCTTTTTTACATTATTTTCTGTCTTTCATATTTATTTAGGCAACAGCTAGTCTTCACATTAGCTTGGACTCAGTACATGCAAGGGGGTTTTGCCACTTGAATCCCTGAACTTTACATCTGGCTAACCATGTAACTCTTAGAACATCACCAAGAAAACTTATTCTGTTCTATCTAAACTGCTGTAATTCTAAGAAAGAGGCACTCTAGCTTTGGCACTGTCCACATGGAGAACTGTCTTTGAGTCAACTGGTGTCAAGGAGAGTGCAAACTCTGAGGAATTCCTTTGTCTGCCAGGTTTCCAGGTTTCTTTCTGAGATGTTATCAAATACATCAGCAAAATTTCAGCCAATTTTTTTTTTTTTTTGTAAATTTAGACTGCTTCCAAAAGACATTTAGTCTGCTGAATCAATAGCTTCTAGCAGAAACATCTTACCAATCTCACTTGTTTATTGCTGGTTTTAATGATGTAAACTTACAGTTGATCTCTGAGCTTCCCTGTATTAATCTGCAGTTTCTCGCTGTTTGGAAACATAGCATTTTATATAAAAAAGACAACTATACTTGCATACTTATGTACCCTAAATATGTTTTCTTGGCATTTTAGAAACTTATTTCATAATTACTTCTTTCCACATATTTTTCAATGGAGTTATTCTGCTTTTCAATAGTCTCAAATTGACAAACTGATAAATTGTCAAACCCAGGTTCATAACTTACAAATCAGGTCTATGCTACTTTCAGTGGAAACTTTAAAGGCAAATCTAAATAAAAAGCTTGAAAAACCCTGGAACTGGGAATCTTGGCTTTATGACAAAAACATTTAAAAAGAGCAATGGATGGTCTATGGTATTTTGTAAATATATGCTTCTTAGCTTGGGTTGTCCTGTTTGTAAAATGGGAAACCTAATGATCCATCAATGCATCTTGTTCAACAAGCCCTTTTAAAAAGTAGAGTAAAGGCTTTTCATGACCTGTCTGATAAAAACATCCTGGTGGACACATTGAAACTGCTTTGCCAAGGATATGTCAGATACATTCAGGTTATCATGAGAATAATTCCAGCTTTGTGTACAGAAATGATAGAAGCAGGTATAATCTCTTACAGTTTCTAACTCACTGTCAAACTTTAGAGATGCAAAAATCAAAACAGTTTTTTCAATCCTGGCTATGAGTTCAAACATTCTGAATACAGATAACAATTTTATTTAGATTTTATTATCTAATTATAAATGCAGAAAAGAATGAGGATCACATTAATAGCCATAACAGAAGAAGCACCACCCTCATCATAAAAAACAATTTTACCATTCCTTATTTTTTTATTCCAGGATATCCTCTGCATACCTTCATAGCCAAACATTTAGGGCCACAAATCCAATTTATGGCTGTTTGCATCATGTACTAATTACATTTCTGAATACTATCCCCAGGACAGATTTACACAAAGTGGCTCCTTTTTAGCAAAGAGGAAAACTGAGCGAAAACCATTTGGCAGAAAACTACTTTCTTCCTTCAAGACACCACCGGATAACACAGGAGGGTCCTATGAACTGTTATACAGGGATCACTAAAAGTATTTGTAAAAGTTTTTAACAATTTTAAACTCTAAGGAGCTATACCAGTTTGAAAAAAAAGGGGAAAAGAAAAATAAAGAAGTCGAACTTTTAATTCCATAACTGCCTTTCTTCCATTGAAGCAGATCCTCATGACTTACTGACAAACATTTGATTTGGGATGATGTTTGTCTTGTGGATCACCCGTGGGAATGAATGGAAGGTGCAAAGACATAGTAAGGGACAAAAGGCATGCAGATGCTTTTGTTATTCAGTGGTAGTTCACTGCTGCTGCATGTGAGGCAGACAGGCTGCTGGGATTAAATAATCAGCAGTTGTCAGCAGGTTCTGCTGGGGTTTTCTTACACACTGTATGTCAAATCTGTTATCCTAATCTTGAAAATACCACAGACAGATGATCTGCATCTTCAAAAGTTTTTAAAAAATCTTAAAATGCAGCATTTTATGTCAACTATAAGGGTGGACTACCAAGTATGTTTCTTGCTTAATGAAATTGGCACAAACCTCCTGGACTAAGATAAATTGTCTATTTATTTTAAAATCCTTAACAATTTTACTTAATAGAATTCTGGAACTGCCACTGTAAAAGCTTTTCTTGTGCACTATTGCCCTCCACTTCAAAACACTAGCAGCTTATATTTAAAAGAATAAAGGTCTGGAGCATTAGTGCTCATAAAGGCTACAGCAGAAGGAAATAAAAGCTTTAAAATTTATTTTCAAAAACAAGTAAAAGTAAGTTCTCAAAAGCTTTGGCTATTGATTTAATAAAAGCACATGTTATACTGAAAAATTAATGTTCATTGCCTTACATAGATAAAATGTGACAAATGATCAGAACATATATATAATTAGGGTTCTTTCCCACTTAGAACATTTTAAGTAGAGATAAAAAACAGTGACAGCTGAAGATACACCACATTATACGGGATGAAAATTAACTTCTGGAATTATACAGAAAACCTCCATAGCGAAAGTCATTCTTAACCAAAATCTTGTCAAGATCTCCGCCAACAGAATATAATTTCAAGTCTCAGGTACCCATCAGCTAGGTAAAAGAGGTTGGTGAAAGCATAATAACCAACACTTAGATTCTTTTCCTAGACCCTAGGGAAATACTAATTTACATTTATGGTGTTGGTATTTGGCAACACCATGGGTCCTGGGCAATGTTCCCATGCTACATGGAACACCATGTTCCATCGTGCCAGGCAGACCAACATTGTCCTTCATCATCACAAAATGCACTCCAATCACAACAGTAATCCACATGTTAAAGAAACAGAGAGGCTGAAAGTGAAAAATGCAGAACTTAAATCTCTGAGGACTAGAAGGATCTGGGTTTGAGAAGGGGTAACCACCTAATGTCCTTCATGTAAATTTCCAATGTTAAAGGTCTTGAATGTCAGACTTTTAAGAGTCTCACTTTGATGCTACAGCACTCTAAGTAACCCACGGAGACTGTTAAAATGTTAACCTTGGAAGCTTTCAATACTTGACTAGACAAGTGATACTACAACAAGTGGAAATTTGGGCTGCAAGCTCCTTCCAGCAAACCTCTCATCAATTCTACAGGATGAATACATTTTTTTGTATATTTCATGGGGTAAACTCCTGCCACTACCAAATTCAATGGCAAACCTCTCAAGGATTATTCAAGAGCAAGATTTCATTCTGAGGAAAAGAAATTATCTTCTCTTAAAATAGATTTCTGGGGTATCTATCTATAAATATATATAATATATATATATATAACATATATTTATATTAATATATATATGTGTATATATATTATATACATATGTATATGTATATATATTATATACATATGTGTATATGTATATACATATATATACATGTATATATAATTTTCCTGGCTGTGAGTAGAAGTCATAGTGTACAAATGATTTATGCTGATGAGAGAAAAAAAAGCACCTTGCACAAAACATGAAGGGATAAAAATAGTTTTTATTATTTAAATTTATAATTCAATTTTCATTCCACCGAAGTGAGTTGTCTACTTAATCTTCCATTAATTTAATGCTGATAGAGGGCAAATTAAATTCAAATACATTTGCATAAATCATTTTAGCCAACTGAAGCACAAAATCAGCTAGTGGACACAGGTATCAGGTTAACTCTGATTTTCTATGTTGCAATATATCCTCCTTCATTAGTAAAAAGATATGACTATCCTTGTTGCTGATAAGGTGTTTTAATTGATTTTTATAGCATTCATTTTTGGCAGATTCACTCATTTTTTCATTATACAAACTGATGTGAAATTAAACCATGCCCTGAGGAGAGAAAAAGCATGAATCAATAGTATTGATATTTCATGCAAAAACTTGAAGCTAAGGCTTTTAATGGATTTAAAAGTACATTTAGTAAGGTTAGTCCAGAAAATGTTGACAATATGAATGTTAAAAGCAAAAGGCTGTAAAGGCTGTTGTGAATAGGGTGCTTACAGGATATTTTAATAAATTTTTCCTGAACAGATATTTGCTTTACTTTATAAAGTAAATGTACAGATGCTTTTGCTGACTTTCTGCCACATAACCACCAACTCATATATTTCGAGGCCAGACAGAAGACCCCTATATGACACAGCCATCACACAGTTTTGTCTTAATACCTCTGCAATTTGTTGGTGCCCATCCTACCTGGTAGCCACATGGCCCAAGAAATGTATGGGTAACCTGTGGCATGTATCAGGGGAAATGCTGAGCCCAGGGATGGGGAACATATAGCCTAGCTGAAGCTGAGGTAACCCACAATTCACTTGCTGTGGCCTGTGGCCACCTTCTTGCTATCTAATAAGAAAAGGAAGAAAATTCCTTTTGTGTGTGGCCCACCAACTGTGTTTGAAAGGCCCATTTGAGTAAGGGTAATTGAGACTGTAGAATATTACTTTGTCATCTCTCCTGAACAGACATGTACCATGACTTACACTTTGCACCTCCTTTTGAATTTTTTGAGCAGGATTCTCTGTTTCCTATGGAAGACTTATTAAATAGTATAAAATACCTGAGTATGGAACTGGACTACAGAGCTGAAGAGAACAATCACATTCTTTGGCATTAAAATAATTTAGAAAGTCAGTTTACTGCTGTAGAGTAAATATTTAAAGTGTGATTTAGCAGAGTAATTTAACCTTACAGTGGATTCTCTGACACAGATATCAAGTACTGTGGTTCTAGCTTGAGCAGCCTTGCAGACTCTGCTCTCTGGGCTGTGCTGATGCTGCCCGACAGTCAAGCCCCTGCACAGACACTCGCTCACTCCCTCTCCTTTGGGGAGAAATAGGAGGAGGGAGAGAAGGCTTATGTGAAAGTTCAACACGTGAAGCAAAAGCTGCATGCACCAGCAAAGAAGACTAAGGAATTGATTCACTGCTTCCATGGGCAGGCAAACGTCCAGACACCTCCTGGCAAGCAGGGCCTCACCATGCCTAATCACTTAAGAAGACAAATGCCATAGCCGTAAATGCTCCCCTTTCCTTCTCCTTTCCCCAGCTTTTATGGCAGAGCATATCATGCCTTTGCTCAAATCAGCTCAGCTGTCTCAAATGTGTTCACCCAACCCAGCTCCCTTGCTGGGAGCAGTGGCATAATGAGAAAAAGAAAAAAAACTCCAGGCTGCGCCAGCACTGCTCAAGAACAACCAAGTCACCAGGGTATACTCAACACTTTAACCTACAAATTCTTATCACCGCACTGCAACACTGCTGTGAAGAAAGCTAACTTCAGTCCTGAGGCAGAATACCTATCCATATAAAAAGATGGCAGTGATTCCTCCCAGAAAATCTTGGCAATAAACTAAACAGACATGGAGAGGCTTCCAGACAGGAACAGCCGTGTATCAGCTGGACAAGGTGACACAGTGTAGTTCTGTCACCGTGACAGCATCTGGCCGATTGCCAGCAGAGCCCCAGCCCTTTGAAAGCACTGCAATACTGCTGTTTTCCTGCACTTTGATAGGGCTTTTTAAATAGTTGAGAACTATTATAAAGTCATGTGCAGCTCTTCTACTCTTGCCATGCTTTGAAGCCTGATCCTTGTTCTCGCTGCAGCCTGAATTCAATGGCAAAGTGCTGCTGAGTTGAATGTTTTCGCCATCTCACTACATTTACAACTTGATAAGCTCCATCTGTTTTGTTCTTGTCAAGTCAGTCATGTTATATGTGTTATAAATATTTATAAATGCAAGCTAATAAACTGAATCCATTTGGAAATAAAGTATGGAACGGTGACATAAAATGCTGCTTTTGTATATGGATATCATTAATCTGAAGTTGCATATTATATGTTCATAAGATCACAAGAAACAGGGAAAGGAATTGCCTGTCACATGCGACTTTATTCCATAGTTCTGTTCATCTTCAAAAAGCTTACAATCTTTGTCTGTGAAGAAGAAAATTTCTGTTTTGGCAAATTTCTTCTTCAGCAAATTTGATCATTTTGGTACCTTATTATGACACCATCAGTTTTACTAATGTGTGGTTCACACCCTTATGTTCCCGTGCCAACTTTATCCCCGGCCTCCAGTTTAGCTCCCTCTTTCATATTTTTATCCCCAAATAGTTTGCATACAACAGATAAGTTGATAATCTTCATTCTCTGCCTGTATGAAGTTGATTAGAATGGTACACACTCTTTTAGGCAATGGCCTAATAGTGTCTTGAATCTTGTATTAGTGCAAATCTTTTTAACCTTACCTAAATCTCCAGGAAACTTTGACGAGATCCTTTTCACGTTCTGTATACTTTCACAAAAATTATTTCTTTCTTCTTTTAGCTTCTGATGAATTATTACTTTCCTAGTATTTAACACAAAAATGAAGAAGAATGATGAAATGAAATTTTCCCAAAATGTTGTCAAGTATTGTAGAAAAACAGTACCGAATTAATGGCTCGTACAACAAATAGCATTATTACCCTTAGGCTTTATTATAGTAAGGAGAAAAAACAAATTTTTTAAAAATACTTTTTTTGGCTTTGTGTATTTCTGATTCCTTTTAATTTTTAATTTGTGAATGAGTTAATGTAAGGCAAATCATTAACTTCTGCCCTGCACTCTGGGAAGCCATTTCATGTCAGCCTAATGGGGCCCACTTATCCATGACCAAAATGCAGGAAAAAATAGATGTTATATATCCATAAGCTGGTCTCTCTTGGTCTATATCCATCCTGGAGTAAGAGAATATCTGCTTCTGAAATAATTTCTCTGATATGGCAAAATTTAAGGGAAAATAAAAAAAATTAAAGAGTGAAATATTATCATTCTTTAAGCAAAATAATGAAGTGACCTTGTGAGAATGTTGAAATCTTTCAGTTATTAAATATTATGCAAAGGAGATACAGGAGTCTTGTGAAGAGTCTGTCAGTCTTTCATAAGTACCTGAGAAATTAATTTACTATAGCTGCAAATTCAGATATTGAGAAGTACTTAGTGTCAATTCTTTATATATAAACAGGTTCTAAACTCCTCTGAACCTATATTTGTCATATTAGTAAATAAAAATTTTAAGGTATGACTCTGAAGAAGAGTATTTGGCTGGGAGGCCATGCTGTGGGATGTGAAGTTTAAATTTTACATTTTTGTGTTGGCTTTCCTTTCCTATAACCCAGGCACATGAACTGAGGTGGATAAATAAAATGACACACTTATTCTGGACAGGGCTGGGAACACAACAGTATTTCACTGACCTTTTGTTTATATCACCAGGAGCCTCAATTCTTGCTATTTCGTTGTCACTTGCTACTTAAGATTTTCAGACACTACAGAAAAATTAGCAAATTTGCTTTTGATTTTTGTACAAATAATTTTAAAATCTGCTAATTTTCACTTTTCCATTAAAAAAAAACAGGTAAATATTGATATTTTCTGCAGAAAGTAGGTCAAGTAAAATTATTTTTGTTGAATACCACTTCTTCTTTTCTGAAAAACTGTAGTCAGCAATATCAAACACAACAAAGGAGAGATCCCAAAGATATTTTTGTGTAATTGAAAGCATAAACAGAGATTTGAGTTGATACCTCTTTGCAAATATGTGGGGGCAGGAGTTAAAAATTGGGCCAATTTTACTTCAGTCCTCATGTAATTAATTTGACTTATTTTTATCCCAAAAAGAAAGGTTTCTTCTTGCTACTCTGCAATTTTCCAGTATCTGTATCATATCAAAGTTCTTTGAGGGTCTATATTCTGGCATCCTCTGATTAAGTACTGTTTAATTTAGTTTTGAACAAAAGAAAATTAATTACAGCTGTTGCATTAGTTCTTTCATAGAGTCCTGGCACCTTGGGAAAATATAGAGATCTACTGAAATACCACTCCTATGATTGGGAACAGCTCAATGCATTATTTTACACAAAATATTTCAGAATGTTATACACCTTCATTACTGCCAGAAATAATGAGTTTTTGTGAACTACACATGCATTAAATGATAACCAGGTGCAGTAAAAATAGCCACTAACCTTTATCTCCCAATGCTAAACCAGTTAGCATCCACTAGATCATCACATTTTACTGAACCATTGTGAAGAATGACCTGATTCTGTCTTTTTTCCCCTGATATCTTCTTTTTGTTATAAGATTAGAAATGATGAGGTTTTGTACTAACATAAATGACATTTTGCCCACTCTGTGCTCTGTGATTGTCAGAATGAAGTCTTCTGTAAAGTTTGAAAAAATTGGTAATTACATTTATTAAAAATCCTTGTCTTGCTGTGTAAGCTGTTCGGAATTTATGATGGGAAAAAAGTGAACGCTTCTATACCTGAAAAATTACGACTTTGTTAATATTTAGTGTTTCTAATATTACCTTTTATAAGATATCATCTGCCAAACAAGCACTGAATGAAAGTTTTCCAACTAATGACTTTGTACAAAAAGGACCTTGATGTGTCTAATCCATTGGCCTTCACTCAGGAGGTGTGACTGTGACCTCATGCTGGATTGCAGGCAGGGCAAACTGGATTTATAACATTTAGAGAAGGCCACTGCAGAATTATTTCAGTGCAGATGTGAATTCCTCTTGCTTCTTACACAAATTAGTGTTTGGACAGCAGCTGAACTTTGGGGCCATACCCAACAGTATTTAAAGGTAGGAAAGGTTATCTTAGGAAAAGGCAAGTCTGGCGAAGTAACTATTTTGTTTCATCTTCAATCAGTATGAATTTCCTGAAATCTTATGTTATTGGATGAAGTATGGTCTTGTCTGTAGTATTAAATTAATAAAAACAGAGTTGAGCAGCTGTGTAACAAGTTTCATGGCCACTCCTTCCATCCCACACATATCTGACACAGAGATAAATCAACATTTATCAGCTGGATTTAAATTATATGAGCCTGTTTTTTCATTTACAGAAAAATGTCAAATTCATGAAATCATCTGAAGCAGAGAGGGGAGAGAATAATTTAATTCTTCAAAATGTAATATAAAACATACTGCCACATTTTAACTCAGAACATCAAGATGTAGCTGTCATATAAACCAAAGCTATGCGTTTTATTTTTATGAATTATGAAGCAAATTCCTGCAGCAAATGACCAGGTTTTGATTAAAGGGTGGCAGGGGAAAAGGGAAAAAAGGAAAATCTTTATTTAACAAATCAGAATACTGTAATTTCCCTTATCTAATACAAAACTGAAAAGGTGTGCACTACATTCAGTAAACTTCTCAGATTACTAAACTTTGCAGTTAACAAAGAGTTAAAACAATCTGTTGCTCTTGGCTTCAAAGTCAAAAGTGCGTTAAAATGGACTGAGAAAGTTTAGAACAGTTATTGTTTCATCGTCTTTGTTTGCATACTCAGGAAAATCTCATTATAAATGACACATTCAATTCCCTTTTTAAAGTTTATCTTCACATAGATGGAAATCAGCAGTGTTATATTGAATTTTTATAAATTCAAGTTAGTGGAATGAGCAAAGTGAGGTTGTAAACCACTTTTTTGTCTGCTTCTGTTCCTTATGAGAAGAACACTGGCAAATGCTGCTTTAGCAATACACAAATGATTTCGTTGCCATTATTAGGTTTTGATTATGTTTAAAATATTAACTGAAATTTAAAATGCTGCAATAAGTAGATATAAAGCAGAAAGTTGTTTACTATGAACTATATGCAAATTATTTTCATTTAATTTTCTGAACTAATTTGGAAAATGTACTAAAGTAATTTGGAGAGATTCATTCTCTGAAGAATAATAAAGTATGCTACAATTCATTTTCGAAGAGTTTCTAATAATTTTAAAATAGATGGAAATTAATATTCTGGAATTAATTGGTTTTGTCTATTATTTCTACTTAGAAATAATGTATTTCTGTTTTTCTTCAGAATCTAAAGGTTGCTAAGGAAACCACTTCTATTATATCTGTGGGTATTGCACAGAACATAACTATATATAAGAAAAAAGGGAAAATGTAATTAGAATTACCTCTATTCAGAAAGAATCTTCTCTTTTAATCAGCAAGTGATCCTATTTTAATTTGTGTGGTTTAATGTAACAAAAATTTTACATTGCGTACACCTTTCCAGGAGGATTTCTGCATAATTAGTGTTTTCGAGTATGAAAAGATAATGTCACAGCAAGAGTTCAATGCTGAGTTAAACAAATGGAGACTGGCTAGAGGAGTGGATTAGAAACTAAATTGGGAAATCCAGCTGATCCTGGATTTAAATGCAGTCAAATTCAGTCATTATTCCTCTTTGATCAGCACTGTCCAAGTTGAAGTGCTGAACATCATTTGGTAAGAGGCACTGCTCTCTTGGAGGGAATTACAGCTGTTGTTCTGAACACCCAAAGCCATCAAAGCCTGTAACACATCATGTGAAGTTACCTTTGAGGGCATGGCCAAGTGATACCTTGGATTAACTCTTTGCTTTATGGAGAGACCATATCTTTGGGAGACTACGCACTAAATAAAAAGGACTTTGGACTAGAGACTTGAGCAAATGATGTAATTTGACCTAAAGACAGCTGAATTTCAATAGGTTATGTAAGTTATATTTCTATAGATTTAGAGCAGAAATAGAAGAGACAAGGAAGGGGGAGAAAACATAGCAGTCAGCAGAAGGATTCCAACCACCCACTGGATAGAAGACTAGATCAGTAAATTACAGTCAGGAATGTTTGTAATGAGGATGTCAGTGATGTTTATGAGCATTCTGCTGCCTGACAGCACATATAGGAGTGGATATAACCAACCTCTTGGTGTTTGGGTAGCTGGTTGTGCAGACCTTCAGGGCACTGCCCACCCTGGCTGTCCTGCAACCCCCCTGGCTCTCCCGTACCCTGGCCAGGGTGGGCCCAGGACCCCATTTTGTCCCCTCTGCCAGTCTGTCAGCGCTGCCCCAGTGGTGTTGGCAGCAGGGCTGGTCTGCAGCTCCCACAGCCAAGAGCCAGGTCCCTGCCCAGCCCTGTGACCTGGCCTGGCTGCTCCTGTCCCCAGGACAGCGCCCGGCGCCCGGGGCTGCGTCTGACCCACGTTCTCCTTACCAGGCCTGATCCACAGCCAGCCTTTGGGAATTATTTTTTCCCAAGTTTTCACCCATTTCTGATTAACATCCTTCTGTGGTTAATAGCAGAGAGGCATGTCAGCTGTTAAACAGCAATAATGCCAGAAGCAAGCAGCAGGTGGCACAAGATTACCCACCCGACCTTCACAGCATTTTGGGTATCTGCTGAAGTACAAGGAAGTTTCAGAAAGGATCTGCAAAGCCACATGCCAACATGGAGTTTCAAGGCAGGTTATTCCCAGTTATTGCAAACAATTTCTTCCAGGATTCCAAGGCGTTGGAGGCAACTTTCTCTTTTTGAAGAACAGGGTTATGGCTGTAATGTAGTTATAGAGAATTGCTTATGTAGAGTTAATGTAGCTGCTAAAGAGAATTTAATAAATTCATATGGGCTGGGAGATATAATTTGGGAGATGCTACCTGCAGCTGTGACTCATTTCCCATTAATTTTCTAGTAGTCATGTGTTTTCTACCCATCTGGAAGATAATATTTAGGATTATAGCTGGGTTTAAAATCCTGAGGACTAGGAGCTGTTATTTTGATAGAAGTAGGCCAGGCATGTGAATAGGGAGTTGTTAGAGGGTAATAAAATTTCCAATTCTCAGTTTTCAAGGTGCTCAGAGACCTTTTCCTATGGATGAGCCCAGTAATGGCTCAAGGGTTTTGTTTACGTAGAATGTGGTCCTTGTGGAAATTTTATTTTAAAACTGTTAAGCTCCAAGAGGTCAATGGTGAACAAGAGCTGGTTCATCTGAATATTTTTTTTCTCATCCTGAGAACCTTGCCTAACTATAAATCTGGAGCTCAGATTGTGGCTGGAGTCAAAGCTAGCTTTCTCTGTGAAATTTCAGAAATTAGGCTTATATATTCAGAGAAAGTCAGAGATGACTATAAAACTCTGTCCAGAAGAAACTTTCAGTTTTCCGTGTTCTTGCTCACCTGAAATAGTAGGTATAGACTTAGGGCTAGGACTGGGTTCCAGATTGTTGAATTGAAATAAGTTCATACTTAGAAAAACCAAACAACACTTCTGTCAACTTGTAAGAAATTTATCTTTAGTTCTCAGAGAACCATTATTATCCTGCTTGTATGGCAAGCTATGAAAGCACACATGGAAGCCTAAAGACTGATGTGAAGGGTCTAGAGAGTTTACTAACTGCTGAATATCAGTTTATTCTCTATAAGCAAATCATCCCTCAGTTTCAGTGCTTTTTTCATCCATTGTTAGTGCTGTGTTGCTTCCCTGAGTGGGATGCTATGAAATGCTGTTGGCAAGGTTAGGGTTTGGATTACAACTGCAAGAAGACAGCCTCACCCACACCTCAGTGTGCCTTCTGCTGTGTATGAATGAGCACACACAGAGGAAGTTACTGTGCAGTAGCTAACACTAGAGACCAGAAACAAAGATTTAAATACTACACCAGGGAATATGTACACTTTCTTCAGTGACAGGAATCTCCGGTATTGGGCCAAGTCAATCTGTAAGAAAATGGAAGTTGAAAGCACTTTCTAATCAGTCATCTAAGGCTTGAAATGAATTGAATATTATTCATTACCTGTGCTGTTGGCAATCAGCTTTTGAAACAAGAATGAAATGCCCAGATACAAATATTCCTGGAAAACACATAGCCTTGAAGCAGAAAGATTGTTTGGCAGGTAGCTCAGTAGTACGTACCTCACGAGGCAGCAGAAGTCACCTTGAGAACAGATGGAATACAACCAAAGATTAATGGCAAATTTATGATCCCTTTAAGAATAGGAGCCAAATAAAGTCAAATTGAATCATAAATTTGGAGGCTCTATAGGATCAGAACATGTAGAAAGTAGACTTATTGCTAAAGTCAATTTGGCTACATGACTAAGAACTGAGAGCATTCTGAAGCGCTGCAGGATGGGTTTTGGGCTACTTTTGCTAATCTCCTTAAGCAATTAAAAGAGAGAAAGAAGGGAACTGAAACAGAGCCTAGCAAAAGCTATAGGCTTTCTAACTTTGAAAAAGAGGCTTTTCTACCTATTGGCTTTGGGAATTCCAGCTAGAATACAGAAGGGCTGTTAAATCTTATGTCATAGCAGAATAACTCTACATACTCTGTGTAGCATTAAGTGCATATTTAACAGCTTATGTGAGAAGCACTGTAGAAGTCTAGACTCTTCTAGTCATGCAGCACATAAAGTAACTATTTATTTTCTCAAGTTTAATTGAAAGAAATATTTATTGAAACAAGTTTATTTATAAAATACTCATGACTGAGCTGTGATATTTATTCATAAATATTAATTACAGAATGTGTATTATTTCACTAACAGTAAACCTATATTACCTTCAGATATGTTAGGTCAAAACGATACCAATTTTTTTGTGCTATCTAGTTTAACTTCTAGCTAAAACTAGAAATTTCAGATGTGAATGTCTGTTAATGTTACCCTATTTTAGGCAGTAGGGAGCCTGGGAACAGTAACAACTGGGGAGGAGAAAGTGAAACAATTAAGCTTAGGACAGTGTTTTAAGGTTTTGCTTGCATTTTGCTTCAGCACCAAGTATTGCTTGAGAAATAAATTTGATTGATCCAGAAAATAAAGTAACTTTTCTTGCAGTAAGCAGGCTGTTAAGAAAATACTTTTTTTTTTTTTTTTTGTTAAATACTTCTTATAGTAGTAAAATCAAGTAAGGCTTTTCCAATCAAATTCTACACTAGTATTAGCACAGCTAACTGGTTTTCAAAGGGGCTTTTGCTGATTTTTATCACCCTGACATTGAGGTGAGAATTATTTCTAATATTTTCCATTAATTATTAATTCATCCTATCGATAGGAATGGGATGCATGGCATACAGTGTAAACCAGGACTACGTAATATAAACAGCCTGCAGCTCATGGTGGTCTGATGGAATAGGAAACTGGCAGAGGTAAGTCTTGCTGCAGCACTTCAATGATGTAATAGGACACAGAATTGTCACATGCTGAGAGGTTTCTGACAGATTTAACCTTATCACCAAAAGCTAGTACTGCCAGCATTGTCTCCATTCATTTCAATGTGGTTTCAGTTGAAGGATATAGGTGTTTCTTTCTTGATTAACAGCAATTTAGTCCTTTTGATAACTAAATAAACAGAAAAGGAATTTAACTTGCTTACATATCTAAGCATCATCTTAACCTTTTAAGAATTACTATATGCAAGGGCATGCAGTGACAGGACAGGAGGAATGGATTCAAATAGAAAGCTTTAGATTAGATCTTAGGAAGAAATTCTTTGCTGTGAGGGCAGTGAGACACTGGAACAAGTTGTCCAGAGAAGTTGTCCAGGTTGGATAGGGCTCTGAGCAACCTGGTAGAGTGGAAGGTGTCCCTGTCCACAGCATGGGGGATGGAATTATACAACATTTAAGATTCATTCCAACACATTCTATGGTTCTATGATTTATTTTTTTTCTGGGAAGTATAAAAGGAACAAGGAATGAATAATGTCAAAAAACATCAGAGGAAGAACCAATGTATTCTCATCTAATACTTCAACTGTCATGTCAATTTAACTTTGTTTTGTGTTTTTACTAAACTAATCTCTAATTAATGGTGCTATATCCATTACCAAGAAAGCACAGCTGAGAACAAGACACTCTACTTTTATTGAATTTAGTTACTGCATAAAGGAGAGAAAGACTACAAACTACAGACTGTGGTACGATTGAACATTTTGCTCTGACTGAGAAATATGTTGAAACCAACACAACTTATCACAGAAGTGCTGTCTTTGCAGAAACAGCAGAAACACGAACAGAGCTGAAGTGATGGCAAGCTGGAAAGAAGATGCAATGAGCTGGAAACAAGGAACATAAGGATAAAAGTGACAAGAAATATGCCAAATTAGAGTAATGATACTGAGATGCATTAAAGTCATTGCTCTCTTTATTTGAAAACTGCAGACTCACAAAAGTTGCCCCTCCCATCATTTTGGGGAGAGCTATTGACCAGCACAGAGCTGTGGCTCTGTTTGGCTATTGATTCAATGGGCTGACCCCCTCTGAAATGCATCTTGACTCCTACAAATATGTCAATATACATGATTCCTCTAGCCATGGAAGGCCTTTAGATAATAAATCTTGTAGGATTTTTGCAAGTTAAGCTTGCAGAAACTGAATATCAATGAGCCCAAATTAAAATTTGGTTCTTGGATTTCTATGTTGCTTGTAAAGATACCACCCTTGCTTGGCTGAGTTATCTGCAATTATTTCATGAGCACCATGTATCTACAGCTACTCTTGTAGCACCTAAGCAGTGCTAACTTTTCATTTTAAAATGCTGGGGGAGAAGGTGACCTTTTCAGTAATTGCATACCTGGCAGAGCATCAAGAAGCAGGACTGAATTTTGTTTCCTCCTTCTCCAGAGGACTTAAACCCATGTGTTTCCTATGAATGTTCTGATCATCATCAGCACAGATCACCAACAGCTTAGGAGGATTCACAAGAAATCATAACATATGCTCAAGCAATAAATAGCTAATATAATGAGAAGCTCTCCCCTTCTAGCACTGATGTCAAGGCACACTGCAGCAGGAAACCAGGAGGCATGCAGTTCACTGCAGTGGGTGTGTCTAAACAGCTGCTATGAAACTTTTGTCTACTAAACCAGAGGCCAGGATTTCAGTCCATGGTCTAGGAATTTCTTACACATTTATATTAGCAGCCATGAGATTAAAGAGTGGAAACATTTGTAAGTTAAGATTATTTTTACTACACAGGTGTAGAGTCAATGGCCACCAGGAAAACAGGGATAGAATATATTTGTATTTCAGTCCAAGTACTTCAAACAAATACCCATTTTTGCTTTGTCATTCACCTTAATAATCTCCAGTTGCCTGTATGAGTTCAGTTTAAAACTAGCAACAGTAATAAGTAGAACATTGGTTTGTTGGATAAACAGAGGGGAAAAATTAATATTTTTAATGTAGGTTAAAGAACTGTGCCTAAGACTGAATGTACTAAGTTATTCAAAGAAATCCGTTCACAGCATTTTCTAACATAGTTTTAATTTAATACTTCCTGTGATCTGCTTCAAATTTTGTCAGTTAATTCGTGCTCAAATGAACAATTTTCTAGACACAGATAAGAACTTCAGATTTCAGAATGCAACTCATTATTAAAGATAATGGACAATTTTCTATGGTAAAGAAGTACACTACAAGAGTAGAGAAGCACTATTGAATTAGAATTTTTTTTAACCCAAATTGCATAGATTATGTAAGAGGAGGATGAAAAATGGGTACCAAAATTACTGTGTTCTTAACTCTAACTTTTTCTCGATACTGTTTCAACACACTAAGTATAGACATTATTCAATATTCAAGAAAAGCAGAAAAACATAATTTATTACTTTCTGCAGTAGGAATTCAAGTTTCCTAGAACAAGGAATTGGTAAGTATAGGGAATTTTACTTTGATCCATTTCTTCTTATCTTCCTTGAACAAAGCTTTTATCTGGCAGAAAGATCTACACTTATGATACCAGTGCAGGAATCTTCTCTGGTAACATTTCGGCAGCTTCTGTGATTCTTTTAGATTTCTTTTGGCTTTGTTTTTAACTAGAAAGGAAAATAATTTTTATTTGAGTAAATGTTAATAATACCTTTTTGTGCATTTTAAAAGCAGACAATACTCACCTCGAATTTTCACATGTGAGCATATCTGTTACTATGACCTATTCACACTGATTTTCATAGCAAAAACGTCCCAGTGTGGTCAGAAAGGCCTGGACTTTGGCAAAACTGTTAAATGTGATACATTCTACCACTCTCATCATTCAGCAGAAACACTAATACACAGATCTAATTTCTGAAAGCACAGATTTTTTTCAGAAGGTTAGGAGAGTTTTTTATCTTGGTGGGCAGCTTGTAGAAACCCTCTACTAGTGCATTTCTTTTTCTCCTCAATATTATTTCTACCTGGGCATGACTGGTAAGCTATTATAAAATGATAAATACTCAAGAGCATGGAATTTAATATGTGCATTGAGTGTACGAAAACAATATTACATGTAGTGTGAAGCAATTGAAAAGTTATCTTTTATCACAAATGCTGCAAAGAACATGTTAGTGAAGCATTTCCATACATACAACAAAATGATATTTTTTTTCCTCAACTTATATAGCTCTACATTAACTATTCAATCCAGTCTTTTAGAAACTGCTCCCCCTCATGTTCCATCAAAAAACTGAGCTGTAGTTTTTTTTCTTGTGAAGCACATCTGTAGGCTCATCCTTCCAACTCCTGTCACCATCACCCAGATGTGTCCCCCCACCTCTCCCAGCTTGCAGCTAAGGCAGTGTATGCACACTGAGCTTTTTATCTGAGCAGCACAGCAGCCTCACCTTCTGTGACTCAGCCAAGGGTGAAGTGCATGTGCTTCATCCCAGGTTTGTTTTTCTTTCAAAAATATATAACATGGGAATGTTCCCTTTCTGTGGTTTTGCTTAAACACAAGCAAAAAAAAAAAAAAAATCAAGCACAATACTAACATGAAAATTATAAATTTGAGTTGTCAAACGGTAATACCATTACATGCCCATGCAATTTTTGTTAATTCTGCTACACTGGCTATTAAACTTTGACCCTTTATTCCACAGACAACATTGAGACAAGTGGGGCAGAATGGGAATAATGACTGGGAGGGTATAAAAGAGCAGGAACATTTTTTTTCTTTACTCAAATGTATTCTAGACATAAATCCTGGAACATGATTTACTGAAGTGTGTAAACTAAAAAATAACTAACACAGTAACTTCAAGCACTGATTGAGATACATTTCTATTAAATTAAAGCACAGTTGGTTAACAGTTGCTCTCTGCTGCACTGTCATGTGAAATGAACATTATTTTAATTTTACCCCAAGATTTTTTCTAGTGCAAAAGAGTAATTTGAGTTCTGAGATCCCATAAACAGTCAGCTCCCCAGAGAAATCCCAATGATGTCAGAGAGAAGGAAAGAAGAATGTTCAAGTATTTATATTCTCTATAGTTATAGATTATGCTGTAGAAGTTACTGTTAAAAGTTTTCCATGTGCCTTGGGCAATTAAGTTCATCACTCCATTTTCAAAGTTTCCTACAAATTTCATCTTGTATATCAATAGATAGGTAAAATTCTTGACAAGTTTCTAGCAACTTCAGCAGAAGGCCCATGTATGAAAATTATTGACTTCTTACATGGTATTTGTTTAAAAGTTTCCCATGTTACACATTCCCATATTATACTCACACAAAAAATGCTTCAATTTTTACAGACTCACAGAAGAGGCTGAGTTGGAAAAGGGACCCACAAATATCATTGATTCCAACTCCTGGCCCAGCACAAGACCATCCCCCAAAATCACACCAGGTGTGTGAGAGCATTGAAAAACACTTCTTGAACTCTGTCAGGCTTGGGGCTGTGACCACTGCCCTGTTCCAGTGCCTGACCAGCCTCTGAGTGAAGAGCCTTTTCCTAATATCTGACCTAAACCTCCTCTGCACGACTGCAGGTCATTCCCTCAGGTCCTCAGTGGCCCCCACAGAGCAGAGATCAGTGCCTGCCCCTCCTCTTCCCCTCCTGAGGAAGCTGTGACTGCAGTGAGGTCTCCTCCTCTCCAGGCTGAACAGACCAAGAGACCTCAGCTGCTCCTCATACGGCTTTCCTTAAGTAGACTGCGATCATAAAAGTCACAATCTCTGGAATATATGAATTATCCCTTAAATGGTTTGCTCCTGACAAAGGCACTTCTACAAAATCATAGTAGGAGGAAAATTATACAGTTGTGCAGTCCCTTCTCAAGCAAAATTTCCAGTCAAATGTGTAAAGGTAAGGCCAAAATAAAAAGACTTTCCAGTGGTTCACGTACTCTATGTTGGATGCACAGAAGAAATACTGATCAGATATTCTCAAGAGGTCAAAACAACACAAAAGGTAAATGGTAAAATTTAGAAAAATCAAGGAACTTTAGCAAAAGATATAGTACAATATCCAAATAGCATAAAACACTTTTCACAGCAGTAATTTAGCCCATTCAACTTAGCAAATTTTTTTTGATGATATGTTACTCAAAATGTTCCAAGAGAAGGGAGTTAGAAGAAGACAGAAAAGATACACAAAAGCACACATATAGCTACCAGCTCCTGGGTTCAGCAGAGTCCAGACAGAGGAAGATAGGATTAAGAAGTGTTCTGACTGCATCCTCAGCCTTAAATACTCAGTGGCCTCTCTGGGCCCTCCCCGCAGGTGGGACTTCTTTCATTTGGTAATTTCATAATTCTTGCATTGAAACAAAATAAAAATAGCCTAAGTCCTGGAAGCAGTGACATAATACCAAATCACCTATTTCATGAGCAGAGCTGCAAATGAAACTGATTTATCTGCACTTGCATTTGAAATATGCATACATTGTAGACGCTTGTCATACCTGAAATTAGGCAGAGTTATAGCTCATTCACAGAGAGGCAACATGGATCTTGCTGCCTTGTGTGTACAGATGTCTCTGCTTTTATTCTAATTTTCCTTTATTGACCAGTATTCCATACTGTGGCAGAGTCATCAGTCTGTGCTGTTTATTTTTGATCTCATTCCTGCGTATTGATATGCAGGAAAACAATCAATCCCACTGCAACCATTCAGAATTTCCACACCATCTCACCACAGTTCAAAGTGCTTTGGAAGTGGAATTTTCCATTTACACCTTAGAGTCTCTCTGGAAAATTATTTTTCTTTGAGATAGAGCAGAATTTTGTATTCTTTCTCCAAAGGTAGAATAAGTGAATACATTGATATTGTGATGCATTTTGCACTCTCTTTTGGTTATTTCAAAAAACATTCAAGTTAATAGAAATGCCTTAAAATTTTCTCTATGGTTATAGGCAGCTAGACTATGTTTTCCATTCAAGATGTATTTTCAGTATGACAAATTGATTTCATTCATTTTCTTTTTGTTTGGCCTGAGCCAGAGTGCTAAAAGTACTAAAAATGATGGCCTCATTCTGGTTTGGTTTTTTTTTCAATACTGAGTCAAACATACAGAAATTAGGCAAGCCAATTCATCTACTTGAAGCAGAAGGACTTCTGCTCACATATGAAACAAATAATTGGTTCTTATTGCATGATTTGAATAACAAAACACTGTTAAAAGCAATTTATTTGGAAACAGTATAGCTGGCTTTACCTTGCTGTCATTTTGTGACATATCCTCTGTGCTGTATTCCAGAAGCCTAACAACCTTTTTTTTTGTGTCATGTTGCTCTCTAAATATTCAAATACATCCAACAGGAATGTTCCAATAGGAATTTATAATGTTTTCTGCATAAAGCAAATTAGCTTCATTTCACAAATAAGGAAACACAGCAGGTAAGACTTGTCAGGGTTCACTGTAGAAATTAGTAAATGAGTCCAGATTGAAACTGTAACACTGTTAGATTATAATTTTGTTAGTCAGAGGACTTAATTAGTAAGATATGCAAATATAAGCAAGGTATCTTATATTGAGTAACCCAGGTAAAAGCAATATTCAGAAAGAAAAAACAATGATTTTGGTGATTTGGGTATTACTGTTACAGAGATGTAATTTCCCAATACATTTAGACCTAAAATTACTTTTAATTTCAATACCTATTACTGATACATCTGACATAAATGAAGATTTTACTGCATTCTCTGCTATGTGTTTATGTGTATGTGACTTCATGGGTTGTTAAACTTTTACACCTATTCCAGAATTAAATTTCTTCAAAAATACACGATAATGCACAATTATAATGATGTTCCAAGTTTGAATCAGCATATTGCAGGAAGTTATGGCAACACATTACCTGTGAATGAAGCAGAATTGAGATTAATATCTGCGCTGCATTTTCTAAGTAGTATGTAAAATGCCTAAAACAGGATTTGAGTACTGAAAGCAGAGAGGTTTTTAGCTTCCTTTGCAGTGACAGCTCTATACAACTTGAAGCAAAAAAACCAAAAAAAATCCCCCCAAAACAAAAAAAACAAACAAACAAAAAACTACCAACTGCATGCATCTTTTTTAAGAAAAAGTAGTAGTTAATGTAGTTAATCTTGGGGCCTGTAAGATTAATATGAAAACAACAAATTTCACTGAATATTTTTCATGGTATAAAACCAGTAACACCTGTATTTTTATTGGCTCTATTAACAGAATTTTTTCACATAGAAAAATGCCGTTTAAAAGGAAATCTTTTATATTGAACTTATGGTTCATTTTCTGTTTTCTTTTTTTTTTTTTTTAACTCACAGAACATAATCAGATATGATGGTAATGAAGATTTTGCCTACTGGATAGTGATTTCTTTTCATGGACTTAGCTTCTGCTGTGTGATTCTGTGGCACAGAGGCATATTTTAAACCCATAGTGAATCTGCTCTTAGCATAAAGTAATTTTTCAAAGAGTTCCTGTTGCCTTGTCTGAACTGACTGGAAAGTGCATTGTGGATCTCTGGCTCAGTAATTGATGGACACTATTAGGTCTTCCCTTCAGGAGGCTGCATCAAAACTTCCCCCTCAAGCAGTATTCTGACACCTGTGCTTTTATGTTTGACAATCTTGCTAAACAACAAATAATAAGTTTCATGCTATTTTTTAAGATCTGTTGTCTGTCTCATACATTTTTGAAATGCTGCAGTCCTTTGGAGATGGAATGACTGTGAGCTAGAGTTCCTTCTAACTTTTTTAGACTGTTTCCTAATGTCATGAATCCAGGTACCTGACACTTTTTGTTTATCAGTGAAATACAACCTCCATCTGCCACCTAAGATACACTTGAATTATGGAATATTTGGTTAAAGCTAGGCACTGGATGAAGGTTAATTAGCAGATGAATGTCATCCACTGTTTGGAGGCATCTGAAGGACTGGAAGTTTCCTGAAGGAGAAAGTTCATGCATAATTTGGTACTCAGGTAAGAAGCTCGGAATTGACACTAGCTACCTTATTAGTGTTTGAGGTTCAGGGAATGATATTAGGAAATAATACACTTCTTTTTTCAGCATTGTATTTTTGCCATTGTCTAGTCTAGACCATTTTCCCTGTGATTTTCAGGTTTGGTGACTTTAGTCTAATGACAGTACTATGGCAGATGATGCTCTGTGTTTCCTCTGCTTTAATCACAGTGTGAAAGTCGACTGAGAATATGTCCCTGAATATGAGTAAAAAAATTCAACTAACAAAAAAAGCCTTCAAGCATATTCTGTCATTCCTTACTGTCATTGGCAGTGTCATACCTATCACTCAGCTATCATAAAAATACCAAGGTTGTTACTTCAAAGTGAAAATTGAACATAGAATCCTCATCTATGAATTTTAGAATATTGTAATACATAGCAAAGGTTAAAGAATAAAGCATTGGGAACTCTTGATAATGCCAGTTTGTAAAATATAGTCTTCCAATTACGTATCTTATACATTTATTGCTTTGGAATAAATTACAAAAAATATTATCTCTCTTGTTAGGTGTCTAAGTTAAGTTTGCACATATCCAAGAATTCTTGCTTTTCTTCTGATCACTATAGCACTTGTTTTCTAGTGGTTTAGTAATGAGAATGCGATAAATGGTAGTTTGAGCTCTGTGTGGTACAGTGTGATGCTGTGCAGAAAGATTGTAACACAGCCCCATCCCCAGCTGAGGTGTCAGCTGGGTCCTGTAGTAGCAATATACTTAGGAGTAGTTTTGCAACTTTAAAAGCTGTGCTGCTGTGTGTAGGGGGATACAGTATGGGAACATGAAGGTGGCATAGAATGTAATCTTACCCCCTAAAGAGTTGCAGCTGAGCCAATTATTAAAGATTAGGAACAGGCCTGATGTTAACAGGCCATAGCTGCAGCCAATAAGAAGAGTGTTATAAAACAGTGGAGTGGTTATTTGAGGGGAACTGGAGTCACTTGGCTGCTGTGAGGACAAGGAGGAGCCGGAGCCTAGAGGAGCTGACAAAACTCTAGCAATATGGAACCCTTGCAATGTAATGATGATAGAACTCTTGCACTATAATGACAACGCTGTGTAGCCAGAATGAGCTTGTAGGCTGCTTTTCTACTGGGTTGCTGATAAACTCTGTCAGTACAACAAGATCCACATGGCCAGACAGCCTTTTTGTCTTTGCCATTTAGTCAGTACCATGGGAGGAGGAAAGCTTGATGAATCCTGGCAGCTGAAGAGCCTAGTTGCTAGTTTACCACCAGCTTGTGAGATTTTCAACCCTAATATACAGGTTGCCATTGTTTATAAAACTTGTTTACTAGCTAAAGTTATGTCTTGCACAATTCTGTTGCCTGGTGCTTGTCCTGATCTCCCCATCTAATCTTTGCTTTTCTAGAATTTGGCACAGTGTCTGGCAGCATTTGCTGTGTAGACCTTTGACTTTGTGGAATCAATTTGTTCCCCCTTTCCTGACCTTACTTGCCATGGCCATGGTAGCAGCTTCCCATCTCAATTTTTGTTTCTTTTTTTTTTTTTTTTTTTTGTCAGTTTGTGCCCTAACAGTATTAAATTTATGCATATGCCATTTAAAAAGTTATTTATTCTCTAATCTGTCCTTCTGTTTCTCCTGCTAAAATAGAATTGAGGAGATGAAATGTTCTAACAAATTTTAAAGAGCACAAACCAGTAATTTAATTTATGATTCAGCAGTTCAGTCATAACCTCTCTCCGTTTAAAGAAAAAAACCTCATATACAGTAGGTAGTTTAGATCAGGTCATCCCTAACAAGTGAGTGGCAGTATTTTCTTTATATCACTATCATTCCTAAACCAGGCTTTGTTGGGTGGTGCTCAGAAGTCCCAAAGTCTGCCTTATGGAAAAATACTTGCTTTTCCTAGAGACTGGCTGTTACTTCTGTGACAGAACTGAGGTACTTTATGTGGCAAGAAGATGTGATGACTAATCATGTGCCTTCAGGCTCAAATGAGAAAAGAGTACTATGAAGTTAACAAGCATTAACTTTCATGCTAATGAACCAGTTATTAGCTCCCCTATATAACCTAAGATAGGTGCATCAACTGAGTCCTACTAAAGAACCACTTGGTATATATATGGTCATCCACACTCCCCCTTGACCCTGAATGTAGGGGTTTTCTTGCTGGTTCCTCTGAAAATAAAGCCTGACATGATTTCCAGAATGTTTTAACCTTAGTGGGAGGGAAGTGAATCAGAAGTGAACTGTCTTTGTGGTCTGCCCCTTGCTGACATCCCTCAAAGCCAGACTGAAGCTGAAAGTAGGGATTCTCTTTCTGTGGTAGCTTCCCTTTAAAGCTGGGAGTAATAGAGCATAGAAATGTTGGAAAGTTGTCAGTAGCTAAGGCTGTCTGCTTTTGTACTGGTTGAAAGGGCAAAGAATGAATTCTTCTCTAATAATTCTGATTAGTTACTTAGATTGTTCACATAACCTTTACACATGATTTCAGGAATTGGAAAATTGCTGCGGTCCTTTCCTAGCTTTGGTTTCCTGAGTTTTCTTATGGTCCTCTGGTTTTCCATCCATTGCTCCTACTAGGGTCTCTGTCACCTCTGGGAATTATTGTATGGATCCTTTGCATTTCTCCAGTCAACATATGGCCTTATCTTGCTGAAACTAGCCTAGGTTGAAAGTAGTTAGTCACTCAACTGACTCAATCATTTACTGTACAAATCTGTCTCTTTAATAATTAAATGGGAATTGTGTTGCAGGAAAACAATCGCACTGCTGTATAATCTGCTCCCCAACCCCAATTTTCTCATGTAGGAAAATGAAGATGTGTAGGAAAGTTATTCTGTGTGTCCACTAAAAAGAAAGACCTCATATGGAGTGGTGTAAATCCCAGATCATCAAGCCCTAGTATTTCCAAGAGAAAAGGATGCCTAAGTGGTAAAGCTGGCAATTTGGGATCAAGTGTGATTCTTACCCCAAAAGAGTGTGAATCTAGAGTTTGGGAAGGTGATCCAAGTTGAGTAACTGATAGAGAATAGGACCTATGAACCTTCTTTGTAGAGACCTCCCAAAACAAGAAGCAGTGAGGAAAGTCTATATTTACTGCATCTTCCAAGCTAACTCTTGAATAAATTGATTTTCTTCAGCACCACCTATAACTGTACCTTGTACATGAAATTCAGTCAGCTCAACGTTGTAGGAAGAATAGCTAGGATTCACATGCATAACAATGTAATTGCTTCTCTTTTTTTGTATCTTGTGGAAATGTAAAGATTCGTGGATGCTAATGAACTGCATCTCTTAAATCTCAGAAGAAGAAAGCAGTGCCACAGTTAGTATTCTCATAAACTGTGTCATAGAGGTCATGATACTCTTTCTTCCAGCAACATCTTTATATTCATATCAGTTTTGTATTTTACTTATTCAAAATGAAGGTTACTCTCTGTTACAGTTGTTGAGAAGAGCATGAAAGTATGAAAACATTATTTCTCTGTGCAATAAGGATGTCCGAGTGGAAACAAAGAGTTTCAGGCTTACAGTGTTTCAGACATTGCCACACATTGTTGACAGAAAGGAGGTAATCTCATGTTTTTGGATGTCCAGAATGACAGTACTTATTACTGAATTCATAATGTTTGTATCAGTTATTTGACATTCATTTATAAATGAACACATTGGGGCGGGAATAGCACATGTGAGAATTTAACTTCTTAGTCTTAAGATCCAAACTAAGGGAAAATAAAATATTTTATATTTATATAAATATAAAAGCCAGAAAGGGTAATGTGTGTAAGGATTTGATATTATAGGGTAAGCAAACTGATGGTAGCCTGTAAAATGCATATAATGGAGGAGTGAAGTGTTTAAAATGGGAAGACTAAGAAGTAGAGATTCATAAGTACAACAATTTAAACTGACTTACTAGCGTGCCACTTGCTAATGACTCCAATTCAGAACATACAGACTCATAATCTCTAGTCAAATTTGATTTTTTTTTTTAAATTATGAAATTAAGTATCTATTACCAATGCACTGACCTAATCTGCAGCAATTAGAATTCTGCAGAAAAGAAACAAAGTAATTAAGAGAGAGAATTCCAGCTTTTAGCCTGGTCTGGTGGATCAAATCAGGTGGATGGCAAAGCTTATAACAGAAGTTAAGAGACCAAAGCCTGCCCTATAGATTTAATAATAAATACAAATATGACCAGTGACATTACTTTATGCTCTACTTCAGTCATTAATTCATCAAGCACATATGGGAAGCTGTAGAAAAAAAATAAGCAAACAGGTTTTGCTTCAGCAGGAAGAAAACACTCAGCTTTATATCTGCATCTCCAAATCCAGATGAAAGATTACATTGTTCTCTTTTGGCAGGAGCTGTGACACAAATAAATGCAATTTTTCTGAAAATCAAGATGACATTATGTGAGCTAACTGCTGAAACAAGTGGACAGTAAGGTAGATATATTTCTGCATCTTTCATCCAGGATGTAAGTCTGCCCTTGGCTGACTTAGGTCATTGGCTGTAAGGTTGACTGTAGCAGCTTCTTGAACATTAAGCTGCAAAAGCACCTTTCTCTGGTGCTCAGAGACTATTTCTTTTTGATGTAAAATTTCCATTGGTGATATGACGAACTTGGCATGAATTATCTTCTAAAATCCCTCCAGAAACAAAAGCTTATTAATTTGGTGGCCAGATTCTTCTTTCAGCTGCCTATTTCCTATAGGAAAATGAAGTATTTTTTATTTGAATGACACTATTCTCAAGTTTTCAGAAATATTCAGTGGAATGAAATCATCCTTAACCATGAATGTCCTAACCTGACCTTCATGACTCTCTTCAATATTTTCATCTGTGATCAGTGAAGGCATCTGAATATATTTTGGCTGATGGAATTTAAGAGACTGCTAGGCCGGTTTATACTTGGAAGGAAAGCTGATGTGATTAATCTTTATCATTAGGCAAATATTTTAGCTTTCAGGACAGATTGTAAGACTCCCTCCATCAATGTAAGAGGACAGGTGTGTGCAAAAAATTTATACTGTCACTATTCAAACAATTCTATTTGAATTTCATTACAGCTATATCCTTTTAAAAATAATTTCTTTCTTGTTTGTTGAGCTGATAAACTTCTATTATTGTGGATGGTACTTCAGTGAAAGAATTAAAAATAGCCAACAAATAAAATGAGTCAAAAAATGCCTTTGTACTAGACCTAGTACACTTGTTTGAAGTGAACCTTGCATTCTTACAGTTAAGGTTTTGAGCCAAGGAGCTGTAGTACTGTGTCATTTAGATCTGAAAACAAGATGTGGAAAACTTGGAGTAAGAATTAAGATTAGTTGATGCAGAAAATTTGAAACAGAATTGAAGCAAGAAAGCTGGCCTTCAAGGGCTTCAGAGGAGAGATTTCCATGACAACAGAATACTCAGGTATGCAAATTAAGAAACAAAGCATCTTAGAAAATAATCAGGAAATACATCTCTGTTTCATAGAATAAAACCTGCACAATTAAGAAGCACAAGTTCTGTAGGAGAAATGGGGATAGAGAGCTGAGGAAGTAGGGCCATTTCTGGCCAAATTGCCCTCTCAATTACATCAATATTATTCTTTTAATCGTGCAGCCATAAGGACATATATGGAGAAAATATACCTCAAGATTTATAGTGATGTTGTGCTGTGACAAAAGCTTTAGACTGTCTTCAGCAGTTATCTATGAAGCAGCTAAAACAAACACTTTAATGATGAATATTCCACTGACCACTTCATAAAACTGTTCTATTTGCCTACCTTAGAGGTCAGAAAATTTTCCCTAAATTTTGGCTACTTCTTTGCTCCTACCAAAGTGTCTTTCTTTTGCAGCACTGCCATTAGCCATGGAGAACAATTGATCACTGTCTTCCTTGGAGCAACCATTTAAATGTGAAAGACTTCTATCATGTCCTGCAAGTTTTCATGATATTATATACAGGGATAAATGTGGAGGCTCTTATTATTATATATATTGTGTTATGTAATCTCTGCATGAGCATTGTAGCTCTTTTTCTGTGACTCATGCTGTATTATGAATTTGGTCTTCTATTCACAAGCTTTACTTGTTGATAAAAGGAAATCATATATATATGATTTATATTCATAGAGCTCTGTTATCACAGGCATCCCATCAGAGTTATCAAGCTTTGCCTCAAAACATTTATTTTGCCTTTCCTCCCATCTATTTTGGAAGGGCACCCAGTACTTGAATTCTTTAATGCTTAGCAACTTTCGTTAAATATACAACCTAAATTTATAGATTATACAATTTGCTCTGCCTCCTGCATTGACATTTAGCTGAAAGAGCTTTTTTATTCTTTCACTTTTTTACCTGTCTGATGTATTTATATAACAACCATATCCCTCTTGGACCTTTTTATATGAGGATGAATGATCTCTTTTGGTCTCCCCATATAGACTGGGCTCTTTCAAAAAAGAATATTGTTGCCATTAAAGAGAGAATTTGGCCTTTATCTCTTTATTTAGATGCACTAATAATAGATGAGATTACTGTCTTTCCATATATCCATCAATGAATCACAAGTGCCATAAATCTAGAGGAAATGTCATAGGAACAAAATGCTTTAAAACATTCTGAATTTTTTAAAATTTTGTATTAGTAATTATTGTTTGATATTCTATGGACTGGCTTTTGAGTTAGCTAAGATTGCCTGCACCTTTGTTCTTAAAGCCCTGTCATCTGGAAACTTGGTGGATGTGGATTTAAAAATGGAAAATCTGAAAAACCGTATTCAGTTAGATCCTGTCGTTGGCTGTACTGCGCACTACAGCTCTGTGATCTCACAAGCTGAACATAAAAGCCATTATCCTTTCTGCTGTTACTCAGTTTTTCATGAGAAATGATGTGTGAGGTAAATAGGAAAGGGAGAAAGAAATGGAGGGGAGACGGAGAGGTGGAGGGGGATAAGGATTTACTGGAGCAGAGCACAGAACTACCTGATGAGAATGGAGGACGAAAAGCCATAGGAAGCCAAAATACAGCTGAATGTAAAACTGCCAGAAAAAGTGTTGAGAAATCATTCTACCATAAACTGCCTGTCTGGGCGCGCTCCTACACCAGGGTCAGCTCAGGGGGTTTTATTGCTATTTTTTGTTTAGGTTTTTTTTTGTCTGTCTCTTTGGAGCCTAGGACAGATCACTAAGCAGGTATTTCACATTAGATTGTGAAGCCTATCTATGATCTATATTATATAAAACATTATAGATTTTCCCCACAAGAATATAGATTAGATGCAGTGTAATTACCCAATATTTTTCTTTAACCTACACTTGTCTAATGCATTGTTTTTCAGCTGTGTCTTCTGAAGTTGGCTACATTTCAGCACCAGATGAATTTGCTCCCAATACTCTTCTATTCTTAAAAACTACAAAGATATTTTTTTAATGTAAAGTTGATGGAAATATAAAACCTTATATTGACTCGGGTTTACTAGTGAGATAATTTTAGTGACAGTCTAATAATGACAACAAACAATTAGACAACAATTTAGATTAAATGATACAGATTATGTCTAGGAAGTCTTCAAGCAGCACATCCAAGTTGTGTTGAATATTACGTGTGTTTTTTTTCAATACAACCTTGCCTTAGTTTGTAATGACTTTCTTCTAAAATATCTGCAGTGTGGCTATTATAAACTATGAATCACAGTTGAAATGAGGTATAAAACCACAACAGTCTCACAAATCAAATCTCAAATATCTAAATACTGGCATTTAGCAATGAAGCCACTCCAATAATCTGCATCACATTGAAGTGAAGCCAGCAAAAAAAGATGCAACAGTAGAAAAACAGAGGGAAAGAAAAGAAAAGGTGGATCTTAGTTCTGAAGGGATAAAAGGTACTTATTTCCCACCAACACTGAATGAAGGGTGAGCCCCTACTTACTCCCCTGAAGATTTTTTAAATGCCCCAACAAAGAAATCAATCCATATCTTGACTGTTTGACATATGGAGATAGCATTATAATTGGAATAAATAATGCTTTTATCTTCTTTTTTAATGTTGCTAAATAATGTTATCTTCTTTTTTTTGCTGCCACATATGGACTCTGATGTGTTACTCATTCACAGTATAAATCAAATTGCTTCTAATCCTTGCAGAAGTTACTACAAAATGTTATTATAAAAAACAAATTAAGTTTCAAGGGAAGGAGGCTCTCACCTTATCTTCTTACTTATTTAGTAACAAGTTCTAGCAATACCAAAAGCCAGTTTTTGACAAGTTCAAGGGCTGGTCTTCATTGTTGCTTGGTATTTATTTCTGTGTAAGGATGAGGATACGTGGTGCACAATGTTCCTTTGAAGAATTGTCCTTGTTAAGGTTTAATAGGCAGAAAAATCAGAATATTCAAGATTACTCTATCTGAAAGCTCTCTAAAACTAGACTGTGCTACTAGGAAATCTTGACTATCAAAGCTCCAGTGTTTTAGGGAAGAGTAGTTTGTTAGCACTCTGTGCCACCTTTCCTACACCTACAATTTCATTTTGTATTTTGAATTCTTCCATATATACTCTGTGCTGGGTCAACCCCTGTTGGAGCCAAGTATCTGCAGACCTGCTTGCTTAACCTAGTGGGACAGGGGAGAAAAATCACATGAACTTGTGGGTCAAAAGAAATAGAGAAAAATCATTCAGCAGTTACCATCTTAGCTAAAACAGACTTGGGAGAGTTTAGCTTAATTTATTGAAAACTTTAATTACTGGCTCGGGCATTGTGAAGTAAAGAAAAACATCTGAAAAGTAAAGCATGTTGTCGCCCTTTCCAGGCTCAAGTTTACTCCAGTCACTTCTTTCCTTCTTTGTTCATACTGCAGGTAGTGAACACTCTCCTTTCAAGAGCTGCTCCTTCATTCTTGCTTGTTTCTTCTGTTCTGGCCTGGGTTTATCCATGGGCAGCAAGATGGTGTGTCAAGGTGTATGATGGTGTGTCATGGTGTGTGTCCTCCAGCATGGGTCCTCCATGGGCCTCGGTTCCTCGGAGGGGGCTCCACCATGGAGCACCTCCCCTTTCCTCTGACCTTGGCATTGCTGCTCTCACTCCCCCTTCCTCAGCATTTTGTCCCCTTCCTTAAATATATTTCCCCTGAGGTGCCACTGAGGTGGCTGATGGGCTCAGCTGTGCCACGGGGTGGATTTGCTGGGACATTGTCTGGAGCCAGCTGCCTGGCACAGAGGCCAGCCTGCAGCCCCACCGTAGCAGCTTGGCTCTGACACCAGTGCACACCCCTCAACAGAGGGACAGAGCACTCAGACACTTCTCATTTTTCCCAAGTACTTTATTACAGACACAAAAGATTTGAGTACGGCCAAATTACTGTTCATTTTTTGTGATATAGAATACACACAATTATTTTTAAGGATACATTATTACACTGAATGACTCAAAACTAAATAAATTACACTTCTGAGAACAAAAATACTCTAAAATGTATCATAGAGTGAAGAACAGTTTCTTTCCCATTTCTGAATAAAAAATAGCAAAATTAACTTTTATTACTTTTTGGAGAAGGAAGAATATTTTTCTTAGATATAAGTGACAGAGTGCTTTAGCTGTTGGGTTTCTTTTTTCCTTTTGAAAAACATTTTGAGTGACATGCAGTCACAAAGTATAACCTAACGATGAATTCTTCTGGGCATCAAGAAATCTCCCACCTGGAGAGCCATTCTCTAGCAGAAGAGCACTGCCTAAATAAACACCTTCTCTGGACAGGCCTAGAAAGTAACATGGATGTGTTGGATATTTTGTGGCTTCTATTTGCCCTATTCAAATTTTTAATTATATATTATCCAGTTTCTTAGTGCTCGAGTAGGTGAACTACTGTGTTAACCTTTGCAGATGTCCCAAGATCAGTGGGGGAGCAGAAGGGACTAAAAGGACTGAAGATTTGGGTATTGCTGTTCATTTTCTGGGTCTGAGCCATTTCTCGTCTACACCAAGAGGTAGAAAAAAACCCCAAGTCCTCCCTGTTAGGAACATGCTACCACTAAAAATCCTGCTGGTTATTTTTTATTCACCAGTGATTTGGTTTTTCTCTTTTGGAAGAAAATGCCTCCTTTATCATTATTTTTGCATCATGATTTAACACTTAATTTCACACATTACATCTTTTAAACAGATGTGGACATCTGAACTTAATTTGGATGCACTAAATCACAATTATGTTAAGTTTTCCCAGTTAGTTTACATTTGAGGCAAACAGGAATATGCTTATCCAGATTCTAATTTAGAAATTAGATAGAAACTACATCAACTACTTCAAGAAGAAATTAAAATTTTATCACAAGCCTGGAAAAAATCTTCAGCTATACATGTAGCACTAAATACATGCTCAAGGTATTATTAGTATTTAGCTCCAAAAGATATATTTGAAACAAATGAGGAAGAAAGGAAGTCATTATATATTTTGAAAAGGAGAAACTAGAATGAAACTCTATATTTGTAGAAATACAATTATATGTTGAAATGTAATTATATAGAAGGGATGAAATCACAGCTGATGTCAATTTTTACTGGATGTTATATAGAACAGATACTTGGGCTTGACATGCTAATTGGAGGAAACTTAATCAGGTTTGGTAAACAATAAAGAATTTGCCCTTTAAAGCAAATTTGGAAAAATGCCCCATTGTGACATAAACACTTTGTTTTACACAGAATATCAAAATGACACAAGTTTTTGTAAGAGAAATATTTAAAACTCAAGAGAACAAAAAGGAACGAGTATGCAGAGGAAATTACTTGGAACCAAGCCCATCAAGAAGAACAGAAGACAAAGAGCAAATGGATGGAAACAAGGAGAGCAAGCATAAAAATAAAGCAGATGAGATTGAGAGAAACATGCAGATTTATGGAGACGGTTCAGTTTATTTGGGTCGCTTTCTTTTTCCTTTGCCTCAGACACAATTCATCTTTGAATTGACACACACCACCTTATCTGTAAAAACCTGGTAGGCACTTCTGGCACTTCTGTTTCATGTTGCGCTGTATACCTGTAATTCATTCTAAGACACAAGATGAATGTATGGGTATTCCTGATGTATTACTACCATTCCTGCCTTAGTTCAATCTGCTATGGCCAGCTGCTCCCATATATTTAGAGGTTTTTTGTAACTCACAGAGTTCTGATACAATGTTGGTGTAGAGCAAAAGGAAGTGACTATTGTAAATATGAATTGCTTCACTCTGAAAACTGTGTATATGTAATGAGAAGGGTTCGCTCTGAAGTGTGATAAATTAGTTTTCTGTAAGGTTAGCTTCAAAGTAAGCTCAAATCCTGATAATGAGATAAAATCCTGATCTCTGTTCTTACTACTTTGAATTTCTCTGATAAGACGAGCCATATCCTGACTACTTGAGGATTCACCTTATAGAAGGGAAATATTTTGAGGGTATATGACAAATACAGGGCTCTGAATCCTGTCTCTCCACAGCCTTACCTCAACCTCTGTCAGTGAATGTATTTTTGTCAAAAAATAACACTTGGCAAAAGCTCCCTGACATTGTGTTGTTCTTGGCAAGCATTACACTACACTGTGGTTTCTCTGTCCGTTCAAGACTTCAGTCATTCCATCATTTGGGGTTGAATCAGACATAAGTTCATCCCATTGAATAAAAGGAGATTTAAATTCTTTCCTAAAGCATTGGTTGGCAACACAGCGTAGGAATTGCTCCTTTATCTTTCAGCTTATAAGAATCTTAATAATACAAGGTTCAAGGAATAATACGAAATAAGATGTCAAAGCTAAGGTATTGGGTAGCTAAGCCTATAACCCTTATGTGCCTTGAAAAGAATTACTATAATTTGTTGGGACTGAACACAATGAGAAGGAGAACTGGGATTTCTGAAACATGTCATTATTCATGTAGGGATAGACGGAATCGTAAAGGCTGAAAAATTAACTGTGTAAAATTGAACTGGGAGAACTATCATTATTGAAACATTTTCTAATGGTATGTCATGTGTCATACTAGAATTTGATAAATTAGAGGTGCTCAGAAGATGTCTTAAAATGCCCTTTCCAAAATACACGCTGGGGCTTAGGGAGGGCTCGCAGCCTGCGCTAGCCTGACAGAGGTGTCCGAGGGGCGCAGCTCGGTGCGGTCCGTGTCCTGCGGCTAACAGGTGATGCGGGCACCGCCTGTGTGCGGGGGATGTCCGGGGCAGCCTGCGGCTAACAGGGGATGCGGGCACCGCCTGTGTGCGGGGCTGTCCGGGGCAGCCTGCGGCTAACAGGTGACGCGGGCACCGCCTGTGTGCGGGGGCTGTCCGGGGCAGCCTGCGGCTAACAGGTGATGCGGGCACCGCCTGTGTGCGGGGGCTGTCCGGGGCAGCCTGCGGCTAACAGGTGATGCGGGCACCGCCTGTGTGCGGGGGCTGTCCGGGGCAGCCTGCGGCTAACAGGTGATGCGGGCACCGCCTGTGCGCGGCCCGGCCCTGCCGGATCCCGGCCCGGGGCAGTCCCCACGGCCGCCCCGCTCCGAGCCGCTCCGGGGCGCAGGTGCCGGCTCAGCGCCGCGGCGGCAGCGGCCCGGGGCAGCTCGGGGGGCGGTAAGCGAGCCCAAGCCCCGCATGTCCCGGCAGGGAAGGGGTCGCGGCCGCGGCCCCGCCGGAGCCCCGCGCCGAGCCCGCCCCGCGCCGCGCGGGTGGCGGGGGAGGCGCCGCCGCCGAGGCGGGGCCGCGCTCCCGCTCCCGTTCCCGCTCCCTCTCCGCTCCGCCGCTCCCAGCCCGCTCCGCGCCCATCCCGCTCCGCTCCGCCGTGCCCAGCCCCGCTCCGCTCCGCTCCGGCGCGGCCCCGCTGCGGCGGTGCTGCCGCGCTTTCCCGCCGCGGCTCCGGGCGCCTCCCGGCATGGACGTGAGGCGGGTGGAGAGCATCTCGGCGCAGCTGGAGGAGGCCAGCTCCACAGGCGGTAGGACGCGGGCAGCGCGGGGACGCGAGGCTGCTCCTCTGAGTTAATGGGGGCTCTCGTCCCCTCTCCTGCGGGCAGCAAGTCTGGCAACTCGGCGTGGGGCGGGGAGGGGGAGCTGCCTGCCCGCTGCCGGGGCCGAGCGCACCCGCGGGCAGATGTGTGCGTGTCTGTGGGGGCAGAGAGCGAACGCTCCGTGCCTGGCATCGCGGGCTGAGAAGCGTTTAGGGGCTTCGCGAATCCCGCCCTAAGCTGCCTGCTCTGACCTAACTGGTACTTTTGCCTTTGCTGAAACGACTTGGGGCTGGGAATGAACCTCCAGGGCACATCATCTCTAGTTACCAACTCCTGGAGGTAATTTTGGTCAGGACCCCTTAGACATCCCTGCTTTTGTTTCCATTGCACCTCTCTGATGCCTGAGTGGCAGCTATTTGATGGAGACCAGCTTCTTCTGGTAAGCCGTCTTTGGTGCCTCGCTTTCTCAGTAGCTCAAATTGCAATTACACATTCACCTGAAAAAGGCTACAGGATAGCTTGCATTTTAGGGAGGAAAAAACCATGCCTTGCTATCCTCCACAGGGATTTTGGCTCCTGGAGTGTAAGAGTTTTTTCCCAGTTATTTAATAATGAAGCTTCTTGGGTGCAGTGTGTGTAAGTGTTGCCGAAAAAGGTGTTCAGCTCAAGCCAGCTGGATAAGCAGAGGATAGTTGGACAGTTAATGAAAAACTTTGCAAAACAGGCAGTCAAAACCAGGGAAAACTTCTTTTTTTAGAAAAGGTGTTTCTTGCTATGCAGCTAGATTTCTCATGAACTGTGATGCCAGTGTAGAATAGCAGCCTTACCAACAAGTTGTTTGAAAGACTCAGTGCAATCCCACCATTTGCTTGATTTCTAATGCTTCAGAATGCATCTTCTGCTTGCTTGAAGAGGTTCACAGCCATGTGTTCCCTGCTGGGCTGTACCTGGTTTTTCTCTTTTCTCAATGTCCTAGCTTTTTTATGTTTTAAAATGTGTAGCCTTTCATGTAGGATACCACAAATGATCATGTAGATCATTTGTGTTGGGGATCGGGAACTTTTGTATTTGACTGTGCCACCAGCTCAATTGTAAATCTGTCTTTGAACTTCACTAAAGTTTTGGGAAAAAATGTGTAGTCATTATAATTACCCAACAAGGAACATGGCCACTAAAGTGGTGTTGTGATACTTCTTGCTACTTTTCAGATCCAACCCCCTCAAGTTATAATTTAGGCTTTTCCCTCCGTGTACCACTTTAGCCTTCCAGCTATAGCCTCTTAGAGGTCTGGAAGTCAAACTGTTTTTCCATAACACATACATCATCAGAGACAAGCACCGAGCAGGCTCTTGGCTACCTGTGCAACCACCATGCAGGACTGTTCAGGCTAAACAAAACTGAGGTCATGATTTAGGCATGGTGGGTTTGTACAGCTGCTGTTGAGGAATTATTTGGTTTATGGATCATTAATGTAGGTATCGAAGCATAAAGAGAGTTTAAAGGTTATTTTTTTTTTCTAACAGGTATAGTTCTCAGTAGCAGGAAAGTGTCTATACAAAAATTGGGGAAATACCTGAATCTATGTCATGCAAGTAATAGGAAATACCCAGATGATGTTTTTATGGAAATTGCCTTCACTTGAGCTGTATATTAGATGTGTTTTCTTTTTTGGTTCTCTTGATATGCACGCCTAGTCGCTTTTAAAAATTAATGACAGCTTTAATTCACTTCAAGCTTGTAATGGTGAAAAGAAGTAAGTTACACTTTTGCACTCTTTTAGAGCATGCAAAATCTGACTGAAACATGACTTACTGTGGGAAAAACATTTCTCAAAAGTAAGTTTTTATGCCAGAAAAAGAATACAGAAAGATAAAAATGACAGAGCTAGAAGGAAATACCTCCTTTCTTTTGGAGAATGACATACATTACTCAACAGATATCTCATCACCAGTGTGATGTGATGTGATGTGAAGCTAACAAGTGTCTAGCTTCACTCCTCTGGGCTTTCTTCTTATGTGAGAGAGCGCATTTATTTTCATCTTCCCACAGTTTGGGCCCTTTTTTGTCTAAACTTTCCTTTACACTTTTCTCTAGCTGTCTCCCTTCAGGCTCTTAAACGTTCAACTCATTTTCAGTGCCATCAGCATATCTGAATGTACCTGTCTGTTGCATTTTTAACAAGGAAGGTGGATTTTTTCTCATTAATTCTCTTCAAATAGAATCATAACTTCAAACGTTAGTCATTTTTAAATGGTAATGCCTGCAGTAGAGTTGTTACCGGGATTTGATGTTAGTGCACGAGAGTCAGAAAATGAAACCAACAAAAGTGCGACTGTTCCTCAATTTCATTTTTCCGAGTGAAATAAAACCCAAATAATGCACAGGCAGCTTGAATAATGAGAATTATTAATGAAAAAGGCAACATTTTGTGCCTTTTAACAGGTAGTGACTGCCTTAAGCTGATCTTCTCTTTACATTTAATTTTGCACCTTGCAGGGCTTCTTCTGATTCAAGGGCATTCAAATTAATGTCAATTGAAGCACCACTGAGAGTTGTTGAAGTATGAGACTGTTTCCTCTGTGGAATACTGAGCCATTGTAAGGATGAACTGTTTCATTCCTCTGCCTCATGAGATTGTCTTTATCAATGTTTTATCTATCAGAAAGCTGCATTTGTGCTAGTGATAGCCAAAACGCAGCTGCTGCTGGGTAAAGGCATGCAGTGTCTTACCAAAATGAGAAGAACAGAGTGAGATTATCAGTAAAAGTTTGTGTGAGTAAGAACAAGTTTAATCACAAAATGTCCTGTGGGTTCAATATCTAGGACAAACTTAAGCTGTTGGGAATACTAATATGAATAAGGCATTATCACAGCAACTGGTTGCTTTGCTTTAGGGTGTCATGAATTCAGAATGGGCATTGTGCTGACCAGTATGACCGTGCTTATTCAAAAAACATAAATATTTATGAAAGCCATGGTGTCATTTATGCCAAGTTTTAAAGAGTTTCAGTTATTAGACAAGGCAGTTGCAAATTATTAATGTTATGAAATGGGTTGTAATTTCTACATTGTGGGCAGAAGTACCACAATGGACCAAATAGTATTATTAAGCAGTGTTTATCCAACTTTATGTTTACTTAGAGTTAAATATTCTCTGCCATACCTCTGAGACATCTTTGTGCACTAGTACTCACTTTTGCTTTTAATGAATGACTTTTTCTTGTTGCTTGGGGCATTCTTAGAAGACAAAGGAAATAGTGCTAAAAGGACAAAAAAATTACATATTGAATAAGCTGAAAATAGGAAAATGGATGCTAAGAAAAAGTGAGAAAGTGATAAAAAAAATATACTGGGAAACAATTACAGGAAAAAAGAAGAGGTGGGAGGAGGAAGAGGAGGAAACAGATTTTGTATCTCACCTGTTGAGATACAAAATCTGTTATGTGTTAGTGGTATGCATTGGACCAATTTCTTTATATCCCAGTTGGGATTCATCTGACACAATGAAAAGCAGGCAGTGACTTTCCAAGTGATTTGCACCAATATTCATATCAGTGTGATCAGTTGGTTTGTCTGGGAGCTCCATCCAAAGAATATGCTGTCAATCAAGAGTCAGCATCACTGTTTTTACTAATGATCTGTTGTCTCCAGACATTCTTCATCATTGGACACTTTTAAGATTCAGATGGACAGGGTGCTGGACTGTTTGTCAAGACTGTGCTAGAAGTGCTGCTTCCAAATGCAATGTGTTTTCTGTGAAATCTGCAAATACATAAGGGAAGGAATAAATTAAATGAACTCATGAACTAATAAAGGATGTATATGTGTGATGGATGTGCAAGGAGATGCAAATATTTTCAGTGTAAAATATATATTCCATTCCTGCAGGGTGGAGGAAACAATTGACACTTGAGAGAACTGACTGCTGCATAAGCCTCTGTATAAAATTTGAGTTCTGCCTCCCTCTCCAGTTCCTCTGTTCAATGAGTATAAAGAAGTAATTACATGCAAAATTCTGTTATAGAGAGTCATATTTGAAATGAATGCTGAAAACAAAGGCTTTCCTCAATATAAATTTTACATAATGTAAATATCAATTTTTACAAAATACATCTTTCTTCTTAATTATACTGTCTGTCAAGATTGCTACCTATGCTCGGAGAGATGATATAAAAATAACTGAACATCTGGACAAGCTTCAGGTATACTTGGCTTAGAGAATTTATGCTTTCCTGGGTTTATTAGGCATTTTGAAATGTATAGAGGCAGATTTGGTACCTAACAGGAAGTGTAGCCATAAAAGAAGTAGCTGGTGTGTGTCATGGAAAGCTTTTACAGTGTATCAGATAAGCACTTAGGACTTTGGGTTGGAGCTGAATATTTGATCTGTGCAGCATTCAGCTGTAATCTATCCCATCTCAGTCTCTCAGTTTGCCATTGTGATTTATTCGGAATCTTTGGCACTTGAAAAAGAAAGTGTCTAAAAATACAACGCCTGATTGCTTCACTATTTCATAGATATGTGCATTCCTGCCAGGCTGTCCTACTATCATCTCCCCATCCCCCTCCCCAATTCTGCTTGTCCTCTCTTTCTTTCAGGTACCAAAATAGACTGTATTTGAACTCTTGCTTGCCAAACAAATGCTGGCCATTTATTGTCTCTATGAGCAAAGACTATTAGTCCTGTTTGAGACAGAAAACATTAGCAAACAGTTGTGGTCTTGGAAGTCAAGAATCCAAATTTCAGTACTTGTAGTCGACACAGTCTGAACCAAGTGGGATTCCCTTCTTTATTAACACAAACTTTTGGGACTTAAGAAGTGCAGGTACCAAACCTTCATTATTTGGAGCGCAGTGTGGCAGTGCAGGTGGACGTGGTTAATGGATGGTTTGTCTCCATAATGCTTGGCCTGAACTGTAATGTGTGGCTGCATTAAAAGCAAATGGACAACAGTTTGACATAGGCATTTTTCTTTTCAATAGTAGCTGTCCTTTCAGAATCCTGGTTTCTCTGGCAAGAGCTTTGCTTTCCATTGCTTTGATGGCTAAGTAGTGTTTGGTCTGGATTTCCCACTGAGGACACCAGGTAGAATGAGGAAGAGAAGTGAATGTATGTGTTTTGGAGCCTATAGACCTAAGGAAAGCATAGAATCCAGTTTTCTGTGATGTTCTCAATTATTAGCTCATAATTGTGTTACAGGAGTCTTAGGATCATATAGATCATGGTTCGATTTTTTTTTCCCCTCATCATTTTCCATTCTCACACACTACAGGAGAGATTGTTTCTGTTATCACCTTCATGCATGCAGCAGCAGAGGATGTTGGGCTCTAGATTTATTTCCATGAATTTGGAAGATCTGTAGACAGCAATAAACTGGCAGCAGTTTAAAATATGTGGTTGGGTTGAAAATATATTGAATCCATTCACCTCTAAGAATAAACCCAAACACAGAATAAAAGCTGTATATCTGAGCTCATACTGTGTTTTATTTCTGGCAGCCCAGCAGAGACTTAATATGGTATTAAAAGGAGCTCTCTGTCAGAGGTCTGAAAATAAATATAGTGTTTCTCTTTTATATCCTTTTTCACCTATAAAGCAAATTTCTTTAGAGGTACACTTTATAGTTGTGATCCCCTGTTTTATGTTTATAATTTACTGTAGTTGAAAGTCACAGATTCCTATGTGTCCACTGGAGAAATGAACTAAAGGTGGAAGGCATGATAATAGAGAATTCTAAAATACAGATATTTTGCCCTATTCAGAAAGTGATGCATTTAAATGTTTGGATTTTATTGTAGGAGACAATATCTTTGTTTGTCTACCAGGTATTTTTCACCAGCTAATGCATAATCCCCAAGCACAGTTAAATGCTTAGCACTACACAGCACATTATGTACCCATATGCCACAAAGTTGCTAAGTGGTGACAGCATAAAAAGAAATATTCCAACTCTGAATGTCCTAAGACATAGACTTCAAGGTGGTTGACCTATATCATGCAGTCAGTAATAAAGGGTTTGCTATTTTATTGACAGGTAAAAAAAAAACCCAGTTTTACTGATAATATTTTCTTGTTCTCACAATTTTCAGTTACCTCTCTGTATCTGAGATAGATATAGTATGAATATTGCTGTAGGCATTCGCCTTTAGTAGACAAAATCTTATTTTTTGAATCAAACTTTTATTCATAATCCAGAAGGAACATTTAAGATTTATTAGAAAGGTAATCAATAGCCATAAAGTGTGATGATGGGTCTGATTCTTCACAGTGGGAACAACCAGAACAGCATGTCATCACAGTAAGTAATTTGATTATTGTGACTATTCCTAAACCTTTTATTACTGGTGGGAATAATTGCAATGAATAAGATTTTTAAAATTAAATGTAGTTATTTGACTTAGAAATTTCAGTGATAATACAGAGCGTGTTATAATAAAAACTCATTGAAAAACAAGTTTGTGCCAAAAGATAAACATTATATGAAGAAAAGATCTATCCAAAATATTTGCAGTAAATTGAAAAAGAGAAAAAAGGTTTGATTTAAAAAAAAGAAATTTAACATGGTTACATGGTGCAACTTAAAATGGTAATCTTTTGAAAGTCACACTGTATAACATCTGTCAGATTGCCCTATTACAACTGAACTGGGGATTTTATAATGTGTAGAGATGTCTGTGTACATTCTAAGCAGCATAAATTAGCAATCTGTAATCACATTTTCAAAATCCCTGTACCAGTACTACTACAACGGCTTTTTGTTTGTTGGTTTTGGTTGTTGTTTTTTTTCCCATAATTGTTGCAGCTCATAGTTTCAAAGAACGCTCGAGAAATATTGACCGTTTTTGAGATTGTTTCTTTTAGAGTGTGCCAAAGCATGTTGCAGCAACAGCTCCTTGGCATTTTGTACCTGGAGGTGCTCCCTCCCTGTCCAGGCACTGAGAGGGGTCAGGGGAAGCCCCTGCATACACACAGACACATAGACAAACAGACACAGACACACAGACACACACACACAGAGTTAGCACCATGGCGGGCAGGAGCTGCCCTGTCTGTGCCTTGCTTTCTCTGGGCTGTGTGGAGAATGAAAAGTGCCCTGTGGGATTACAGTCCCTACCTGGGTAGTTAAAAGAAAGGAGAGGACAAAGACCAGGAAATGTCTTTTATGTGTGTGGCTTTAGTGATTTCTGAGCAAGTGGACTTGGGGATCTGCTGTTCTGTTACCTTTAGACAGAGATAATTGAATCCTGTTTTAAGGGATCCTGTCTTAAAAAAAGTAGGAGAAAAGTCCTAAAGAATAGTCCATTGAAGCAACATAACAGAATAACAGATGTGTATGAGGGATATGCAACCATAGATTCATGTTTTGCTTCATTGTGTGCTGGTTGCAGTATGATAGGTGTTTCCTCAGATCACCATAGGTCTTGAGTTTTGACAGTGTAGCTGGTTTTAACCCAGGATACTCAGATGTCCTTAATCATTTTGTCTGTTGACTTATATTCCAATGTTCAGTAAGTGAATTGTATACTGCATATCTTCTGAGTCACTCTTTCTATTCTGTGTATTATTTTCCATGTTGATTTACGGACATTTGAGGTTTTTGTAAAGTACCACCTCTTGTAATGCTGTCTATAAAGAAAGATAAATCTAGGCTGTTCGTTTGAGTTATTGTGTGGTGGCAGCATCCACCTGCTGGTAACTGAAACAAATATACATTAAAATTTGTTGTTATTTTTAAAAAGGGGCTGTAATTGACATACACACACACACTTAGATGCTGCCCTGATTTCTGCACAGCCAGTCTAATAAATCCAAGATGAATAAGAAAAAGAAAAATAAAGTAGATATGCAAGTTGTGAGGATGTGCAGTATGATTAAAATACAGAGAATTTCATGGTATTGTTTCAGTAACTAGGTCTACTTTATATACTGCGTTGTTCATTGATCTTTGTGGTGGTGTTGAAGTGGGGTTTCCCAGTTTCTCTTTTTTTTTTTTTTAATGCCACATTGTGCATTATCTTCCCAGCCTACCTTGCAGAATTGGGTATATGAGAGAAGTACCTCTGTGTCTAGGATCTATTTACTCACTTCAGTGTTTGCCTCAGAGATGTTGCTTCCAGCCTTCTCTGCCTGGTAGATGGAAAAGAGGAGGTCAAAGAGCAGGATGGGTTTGGTAGACAGGTGATGGTGTTGCCCTTTCTGCCTTCTTTTACATGATGATGACTACAAACCTCTTTGCAGGAAGGAGATAGACCCCTCCAACTCTGTCAAGCAATGGCTCCTGCTTCTGTCTATTTGTCACTTGGAAGCATATGTGAATCCCTCAACTCAATGGACACTTTCTGACCTTTTTTGCATAATCTTTTTTCTCAGAGGGATGTTATTTATAGGTTACATGCTTCTTTCTTGGTTGGTTGATTGTCAGTCAAAGGAGAGGAGAGTAGGTGATGCATCCAGTGGAACTGGTGGTCTCTAATGCATGTTTTATAAAACCGAATTTTGATAGTTTGGAGGAAAAATAGCACATGGAGTTTAAAGTAAGGAGGAAACAGACATGACTGAGGGTATAGGGACATTGTTCTTTACATGGCACACCTGCTGTGAAGTTTCCCCCAGTACCTTAAATCATTACTAAAAATAACAACTAGCAGAATTTAAAATTAGACGGACTTATACAGCTTGTTTATTGCTTAACTTGCAGGGTTGAACAATATTTAGACATTATTTTGACTCATAAAAATACTTTTGTCAGTTACACCTTTTGTCTGCATTCAGCTACGTTTCTGGTACTAAACTAGAACAAAGAAATTCTGTGTTTCAATATAGACTATAAAGATCTCTTCTTGTATCTAAAGTCCTTGAGCCACCCCAGACTTGAGAATCAGTACGTTTTTTTGTTCTTGAAAATATGGGAGGTGTTCAGCTGAAATCCCATGTTGTATTAATTTAGCTTGTTTTACTTTGCCAGAGTTCAAAAATGACTGCTTATACTTAGAAATGCAAAAGTAGGAATATTTTGACCTGTTTAGATAGTAAAACTACCTAAAAAGTGTCAGTAAATTCCTAATGTCTTATTAAGCAGTGTTTTATCAGCAGTTGCTTTAATCAACAGCACCTAAATTACTGCTAGACTGACAATCTGTTAGGACTTTTTCAATTGAACAATTTAGAAGAAAGTAGGCTTCTTTTTGGTGTATTTTTCTTTTTGTTTAAAGAACCCAAAGCATTAATAATGTGTTTTCATGTATGCCTTTTCACAAAGAATATGTACAGAAATGCTGTCAGTTTAGTGACTAATTCTTCCATGAAAATGAACAAGAAAACATTGATGGCATTATCAAACCACCCCTTGGTAGGCAGCAGCTCACAATGCTGACTGTGGGGATGGTATACTTTCCATTCTGCAGGTGTAGTGTTAGAATAAATGAGTATGCAATAGTGAACACACACAGTTCATTAGGTAGTTTCTTGTTGCAGTAACACAGAATGTTTTGTGTTCCAAGAGGGGTGCGTATTGATTAAATGCACCTTGCACTTAAACAATTAATGTAGATCTTCTGGATCTATCAGTGCCTGTTTCATTATGATTGAAAGCCTGATCTTGCAGCAGCTGCAGTTCAGTGCAGTGTTTGTAACTGAGGATCGTCCTGTTATACTTAAGAAAGGCATTTACTCATAACTGTTTGAACAGTTGACTTTAGTTCTTCAGATTCTGAAACTTCTTACAGAGAAGGGAAGAAACAAAGCTTTTGTCTCTTCCTGCATAGTCCGTAATTTCGTAAACCAAAACTGGGGCTGTAGGGGATACCCAGATATATTGACAATACACCCTGTAATGCTAATACAATCTTACCATGCTATTATAATGCAAAAGAATGTGAGAGGCAAATAGAGATATCAAAAGAGAACCTGTTTACCAGGTTCCATTTTTCAAAATAATGGAGAGCATTTCTAATCCAAATCACCAAATCTGCAACTTTTAAGAGTCAGTTAATTATTTGCTTGCTGGGAAACAAAACTTCCTCAAGGAATGCTGAGATTTTTGTGTAATATCTTCATTTGAAGAACTTCCATTATAAGAAAAAAATCCAACTGCTGACTTTTCTGGCTGACGACAAAAGAAATAGATGTATACTCAGTCAAGTTTACATGTTTGTGTTTGTCTCCACAGGCTAGGCAGACAGTGACTAACCAGGCTGACTGCATATAATTGTGTGTAATCCATACAGCCTGCTCAAGGCTAAAGCCTGATAAAAAATCCAGCTCAAAAATTCTATTACATTGGATTTAATTTGTAATTTTGAGATAAAAGCAATAAAACCCCATGGAATCACAGAAAAGTATTTTGGAAGAGAAGTTGAGAAGTCTTCCTGTTTCTCCTGATTCCCCAAGGCAGGATCAAATATTCATATTCTGGTTCAGATGACTTTTTGCTCAATGTACTTAAAATCCACTACTACTGGGTGCTTTATGACATTGCTGGTTAATCTATTCCAGAATTTATCTTTCCTGATACAAACTGTTTCCTAAGTCCTAAAGTGAATCTTCTTACATTTAAAACCTGGTACCCAAAATGGATTAAATACTTAGCCAAGATTTTATAGTACTGAACAGGACAAAAAATTTCTATGGTATGTCTTAGATTTTTGTCTTGTTTATAGTTTTAAGTCTGAACTGCCGTCCCTTCCACGGCAGTCTTCCACCTGTCCTCAGCCTGTGATTTAACATGTTCAGCAGTGGCAGATTTCCCAGACAACTTCCCAGTTGTCACCTAAATAGTTTTTCTGCATTCTGTTTCAACAAGCTAGATAATTTCTCTGGAAGTTTACTTGATAGGTTCTAAATTATCCTCTACAAATTATAACTGTTTTTGTGTGTTGCTTTTTATCTTCTAACTTTCAAACTTGTTGGAAGCTTATTGACTACAGTGCTTTAGATTGGAAAATCAAAAGTAGGGGAAAGATTTCTACTTATCTGCCTATCACAAATGAGAGATTTCAGCTTGTCCCTGTTGATGGTAGTTTTTCTCACCCTGTAAGAGCTCTGTAGGTTACTGCTTCCATGGAGATGAGATCAGCTGCTCCCAGTTTGTGTTGGCAGCAAGTTATGCTCTTGCAGTGCACAACTCTTTGTATGAATCAGTTCTCGGGAATTTGGGACGAGGTAGGAATCATTGTCTTGCAAGAAATAACAACCATCAACTTTTCCTCATCTCTATGGGAAGCTTGATGGAAGGCTGTGTGGATACTCAAGGGCCTCCAGAGCTATTTTATGATCTGAACAGATATTACAAATAAATAAAGAAGCGCAGCTTAACTTACATTGCTTTCCAGCTATTTATTGCATTTGGATCTTCAGAAAGAAAACTTTGTCAGTGACCCTTTTATGAACTCTATCTTTTCTAAGAATATTTTATCTCTTGAACATTTGATATGTAGCATGAACTTATTTCTCTCTTCCATAAATAAAAACTGAAGACAGTTACTTTAAACAATTTTTTAACATGAAAAGTCAATGTCACAGGCAATAGCAAAGCTTTTGAAGTTTCAAGCATTTCTTATTCAGATTATTTTTATCAGTGCTGTACCATCTCACACTTGATAAGATGTGCCTCCGCTTTTATGAGTGTCTTTACTAAATGCTATTATAATGATAAAACAGGGTGTGCTCATTCCTCTCTTTTTTCAAGGCTGATGTATCTAGGAGGCTTTAATCAAGAATATGTAATATATTTGAACTTTTATACCAGCTTAAGTTTTTCTAGTTATGATTTTTGGTGTGCACACGCCAAAAGTATTTAACTTTTGTCCACTGCCTGATTAAAACCACCGTTAGAATGGCACTTGCATACCAATGACCATAGAGAATTTATTATCTGTCTTTCCCAAATTCATTTTATAGTCTGATAGTTTAGGGATATGGTTCTTTAAGATTGTAGCTCCGGGAGAGTTCTGTGATAGCTGGTCTGTGGATGTTAATAAATTAAACTGTGTTTGACTTCAGTTGTGAGATGTGATAAAGCTATTTTAACGAGCCCAGGCAGAGGCTTTTATCAGGCAGTCCTCTGGAGGCAGGGAGCTGGTGCTCTGGCTTTATACCAGTCAGCATTCCTTACTTTGGCTTTGCTGGGAAAATGTTACACTTGATTTTTATATGAATATATAACATCATCTTCTTTTCTGTATACTTTGGGAACTTCACCGTGTTCTGATTGACAGTTACTTTGTTAACATCCATCAAAACTAATCTACTTTATACATTGTGTGTCTTTGTCTTCACATCTTATATTCTCCCTCTGAATTTTATGTTAAGTGTTCTAAAGTATATCATTCTAGCACTGCCCTTTTCCTTCAGAACAATTTTGTTGGACAGTTTACCTTAGCTGGAAATAAAGTGTGTAGTGAGTTCTATTTGTTGTGTCTGTTTCTGGGTAACTTTTTATTAGTCTATTCATAAGTCTTTTATGAAACTATTAAGCCAGTAATAATGTACCTTTGATAGTACTGTGATGGAGAGAACTACATTATTCTTGGATGACAGGATCACAGTGCTTTTTGATCAGAATTGTTATCATCTTAAATTACTGGACACTTTCTGAAGTCTTGAAGAATAATTTGTAAGTGATAGAGAAATGAAATTGAGAAGTGTTGTGGGAAAAATCATTACTTTGTCAGTCTAGGCATTTGGGCTATGTCTACATATGGGAGACTGGGTGATTGAGTAATAATGAGTAAGAATTTTTACAGAGTTCTGTGAGTGACCAAGACATAGACTCAGACCGGCAGGGAATCTGAATCATTTATTCAAAAGAAATGAGCTGGCTTTATTCACTTTTTCAAGGCACAGTATTCCCTTATATGGTAATTCTCACTATGTGACCTGTCTGATGTTGCCGCATCAGCAACACGGGTTCTGAATGTCCTTCTGTGGGGTGATCGTGCACTGTTCACCCGTCTGTCAGCTTCCAGCAGGCTCCTCTCCATAGGCTCTGCCACATGGCACCTCCTGCACCCAAGGTCAGGTGGAGACAAGCTCCCCTGTGCCCTCCTGTGCCCTCTGTGCCACCGTGTGCCTCTGCAGTCATGTCCCCCAGCCCGCAGCTAACTCCATCCCATCTCTTCCTGCAGAATTCCACTTCAGACTAATTCTAGTCTAGTTCAATTGACTAAATGCCTGCTAACATTTCTAGTGCATTAAGCGAGCTCTTAGAATGCATCTTCCCACTTAGTTCCACCTAAAATAATCTGTGTATTCCGAGTGTGTTCCGTGATGGGAACCATTAGGTGACTTGTGAAAGCTCGTTCCTGATCTGGGTGGAAAAGCAAATAGGTCCACCTGTCAGACAGCACTCTGGGAGCTTTCCCATTCTCTAGGGCCCAAAAGTTCTGTGAGCTTGTTAGAACATTTTTATCTCTTTGGCAAATTCAAATACTATCTCCGGCAGTACTTAGGGAATCATGCTAATATTTTAGGGATTTTTTTTCAAGATTAGGCCTACTTATTTTAGAATTTACTATATTAATACCTCCAAAATTGTGTCTTTTTAGGATCAAATTTTCTGAGAGAGATTTTCTTAACATCTAATCACCATCATCGAGCATCATCATCATTATGCAGAATCTGCTTCTCATTTTCTGATAGAGAATGATTTCTGATAGCCTTTCTGCTACCACTTGCCTGACTGACAATTTGCAATTAATTCATATTGTGCGTATTCAGGCTGCTTGTTTAGTTGTGACTGAAGCAGCACATGTGCAGAACATATTACAGACCTGCCATCAGCGAGATGCCTTCTTCAAGAGGCAAATGTAGAACTGTGTCAAAAATAAACATCATAGAGTTTAACAGCAGAGTACATGTGTGCTAGAGTTTCAGTGCTGGACTTGGTCAATACAACATCTTACGCTGGCTGTTTGCAGACAGTTCTGCAACTGGATGCACCCTGGTTACTTCCTGTAATTTCTGTGTTTCAGGACGCTGTTGCTTGACCAGAGAGAATATAAAAGTTCAGTAAAAACTGAGAAAGAAAATTAAGTCACTAGTACTGCAAAGAGTATAACCCTGCATGAAGCTTGGCTGTTTTTATAAATGACATTAGTTTGTTGCGGCACTAGAGTTGGAACTTTCAGAATAGTGGGCCAAAGTACAGCTTGTTGAATGTTTCAAGACTGTTTTCAAGTATTTTTAGACTTTGAACATATGCATCGGATAGGGTTTTCCTTGAACACCCTGGCTTTGAATACTAATATTAGATTAGATTGTTTGCTATAGAAATAGCTACAAAGCCATATTAACTTAATTTTATATTTGTCAAATTTTCATGCTGAATAACTATACCTCACAATTTCTTTCTATATTAAGGCTTCAAATTTATATTCAAAGTGATTATACTTCTTTTAAACTTTGCTAAATTGCTTCTAAATCAAATTATTCAAAAGATGATTAAACTACCAGATTTATTCTTAGCTTGTGTGAGCACCTTCTCAGCCTACTGCAACAAATCTTTTGAAATCTCAGATACATGCAGACTTATCTCCCATATTCAGTTCACAGGAAAAAATCGCACAGGTTTATTTTTCCCAGAATTTTATAATGGAAAGGCTTTCCATAATGGAAGCTAAAAATAGAAATTATTAATGGTAATTTCTTGAAGTTTGAAAGTGACTGAAAGTTTCTATTCAGCACTGGTGAGGCAACACCAGGAGGGCATCCTGTGTCTATTTCTGGGCTCACCAGTACAAGGAACACGTAGGCATTCTGAAGAGAATCCACCAAAGGTCCATCAAGGTGATGAATGGACTGGAGCATTTGTCCTGTGAGGAAAGGCCTGGGTCTGTTTGGCCTGGAGGAAAGAAGGCTCAGGGAAAATGCCATCAATAAATCAATAAATCAACACTGAAGGGAAGGAGGAAAGAGGGTGAAGCTCTTTCCAGCAGTGCCCAGTGACAAGAGCAGAGCCAAGGGGCACAAACACAGGGGGTTTCTCTCAACATGAGGAATGGGGGAGTGACCAAGCACTGGGCACAAATTACCCTTGGAGGTTGTGCAATCTCCCTCCTTGGAGATACTCCAAAGCCATCTTCAGATGGTCCTGGGCAAACCTGCTTTAGGTAGCCCTGCTTGAATAGGGAAGGTGAGACCAGATGACCTCTGAAGGTACCTCCCACCTCAACTATTATATGATGATGGGACTGAAAAGGACAACACTTTTTTTTCAAGAGAACATTGATTGTAAATAAATTTCTTGGGATGCTTGTGGGATTTTCTTTGTATTATACATCTTTGCTCACATTTCTGTCCACAGTTTTGTGTATAAAAGTTATTTCAGGGATGGTTCTCACTGAAGAGAAAACTGGTTGAATATTTATATATTTATATAGGGGAGATTGTAGTTGCATATGAAATGGAAAGAGTGGTTCTACAGTGTCAGATGCACTTAACCAGTAGTTCATGGGTTGGAAATGAAGTTCAAAGTTAAGTGATTCAGTTCTCAGAGCACTGCACAGACACATCAAATTCCCCAGTTTTCTTTAACATGTACTCAACTTTAACATGTAAGCACTCAAACATTGTATATTCTTGCCATGATCTATCTGAAACTAATTTTTGAGAATGGACTGTTGTGTCAATATAATTTTCTTTTCTCTTAAGACTCCTGCTAGTTTTGTATGCTTTAAAATAGAATCTGTTCCTTCTGCCATTTCTCTAGAGCATTTCTCTAGATCTGTCTGTTCAACCTTGTTGGTCATCTATTTTTGTGAAGAGCCTTCAGAGAGCATTAATAGCTGGAAATTTGAGTCATTAGTGTGAAAAGATTGGATCTGTATGCGTACAGACATAGAGGATGAAAAGAATCAAAAATAATTGAATTTTCTGTTTCATTGTGTTGGTGTGTATGGTACTTGATAGTGTTTTACATCTATAGTATTCATAACAGAAGTGAGCAGAGGAATAAAAATGCTGGTGTGGGGTAAAGCAAAGATATTGGGTTTTGCAGAATGTTTCCAAATCCGACTCTTGGATGTGTACTAAGGTGTCATTTTTTCTCAGGGAAAATGTAAACTAGGTTTGGGGTTCTGGAGTTCTTTCATATTTTTCACTTCAAGTGATTTTGAAAGTTTTTTATGTGTTATAGCCCACAGCAGCAACATCTAGAAATTACATAATGACCCACTTAAGAAATGCAGTCAGAACAGATGCTGTAAGACTCTGCTTTAATTCACATAGAGAAAATGTCTCCAGTCAGGTCAAATAATTTTGCAGTTGCTTGTTGAACACAGGGAGTTCCTCAGCAGAACTCAGGTCAATATTAGCCTATTTTGTAGAGAAAAATGTTTGGTGATTGTATCATAATATAAACTAGATACTCTTTATCATTATTTGAAAATACAGGACATTTTCATCTAACCTGAGGCTTTGTCCCTAATGCCAGGTGAGATACTGATATCATAATTATGGGTTTGTTTCTCTTCTTTTTTTTTTTCTTTTTTTGTTTTTTAAATGGTGATGGAAAAGTGAATCTTTAGTTCTTAAACTTTATTACTAAAAAACTATTGTGTTAATGAAAAACACATTAAAATGTTCGAGGCAAAAGCATGAGCTGAAATGTTTGTGCTTTCCAGAGCTCCTCTTGTTAAAAAAGAATGGTCTTAGGTAGTACTTGTTCATTCTTAAAACACATTATCAATTTACCCTGCTTTATTAGCATTTGCTATATTTTGCTAAAAATAAGCAAAAAAGCCCCAACACAGACAAAGCTTCAATCTTTAAAAACTTTACAAATAGTTTTACTTTAAAATTTTGTTTATCAGATTACATTTTGTGTTGAAGGCACACAAAGGAAAATTACCATTAGATTTTACAAACTCATGGGAAGTCAAAAGGAGTTTTAAACTGAGATAGTTCGGATGTGCACATTAGCTCTCTTAACAGTTCTGAGGCAAGACAGACTTAAATGAATGCCTTCATTCTACATGTCTTGTACAAAAGACTCCAGTGGGATATTTGCTCAAGGTATCTTTCTGTTCTGAAAATATAATCTATTACTCCTTGTCAATATTATACTAGTTATTTTAATAGAGAGAAGACAGTTCAATCAATAATTGGCTTATTATACTCCTCGACATTTTTCAAAGTGAAAATGAAAAACACATCCTTAATTTTTGGAAATGAAAATTAGAATTTCCATATAATAAAACATGGGTACAGCTGTATCTCAAACAAACCACCAAATTTAAAATAATTAAAACAATGTAAAATCTTTCAGGAAATACTTCAACTACTATGCTTGAGCTTTTCAGTACCTCTCACCTACCTATACTAGATCTGCTAATCTTACACTACCTTTTGGCTAAAAATGTTGGACTAAATTGAACACAGTAAGTATCCATTTGGTTTTGATTTGATTTTCTTTTTTAGATACAAATTATGCTCAAAATGCTTCCACTTTTTCACAATTTTTTTTGTTTTTGAACATAAGAACTGCACAGCTACATTATTAATGTTCATACCCTTCCACACTAGGAAAGCAATTGGGATTTAGTGACCAAACCTCCTACAGGTAACAGACTATCAGAAAACAGCTTCTCCACTGGCTGGCAAGCCCCATGTTCTTGGACTGTGCTGTATTTGCATCAGAGAGCTCTCTGGTGTTGCTTGGTGAAGTCTCAAGGAACGTATAGCCAAGGATGGAGACAGTGGTGTTAGTTTGCAGGGAGTAATGCCATTTCCTGGGACAGGTGTCATATTCAAACTCACAAAGTTGTAAGTCTGCAGTGTAGGTGGAAATGCAGGGACCCAAGTTGTGTAAAATGATTTGTTTCTGGAAATCTCTAATGAATGCCACAAAGTGGTGGAGTGGACTTTTAGAGCTCCTTTGCTATTAACACTTTTATTTGGTGATGTAGAGTAATCCATGGGAGAGGTAAGTCATAAAATCCAACTGAACTTATGCTTGAAAATTAAAGATATTAAAGGTATTTTTGATCAGGAGAGAGCCTTGCTCTGCTTCTTCAAGCTCCATGACACAATTATCACTAATGAAGATGATTAATCCATGCTCTAGATTGCAAGAAAAAGGTATTCAGAAGAGCCTGGTTATATTAGTTTGCTACCTTTTACCAAGTTAATGTAGAACCTCTACAAGACCATGGTTCCTGCCTTCACTAAGTATGATGACTGTTAATGGTAGCTTGGGGCAGCCTAGGGATAAATGAAGCCTTAATTAAAGCTACTGCTAAGTGCTGTATGTAGGCATCAACTTTAGAAAATAAAATCACTTAGGTTCAGTTATAAAGGAATTAGTACACTGAGAGTGATTTTAAGGGGAGAATTAGTGAAGTAATTTATTCTTTTTACATTATTTCTTCTGTCTTGCAATCAAGTTTAGCTTTTCAGGTTGGGACATAGATGATACTGAAAGTCAATACCATACTCTTTTTTTTTTTTTTTTAAGCATCCTGTTTATTAAAGTTGAAGTTAATGAGCCCCTAATTACTTTAATGTGGATGATAGAAGGCTTAGATACCATCCCATGATTAATCTAGGAAAGGATTCTCATAACTAGTAATAGGGGAAGCACTTATATTTAAAATTGTTTTCACTGAAGAGCCACTTCTTGTGGTTTTATGTGATTATTTTATAAAAGCTCTTCTATCTTTTGAGTGCTATAAACACTTGCTTAAAGCACATTAAACTTCTGAAACAATGGATAATTTTCATGCTGTTCCTTTCTGTACATTTGAATATGTCTGAAGTTACATTATATCATGCAGTAGTATTAGATCTGTATTCAAACAGAAAATAGAAAAATGAATGGGGGAGAAGAAAAACAGGCAGAGATCTTGTCTATCTTCCCATTGTTGCCACTGTTTTTTGATCATAAGTGGTTATCATGACTAGATGTCTTTAGGACTTATTCTTTAAAATGTATGATGCAGCTGTTTATTTACACTGTGCTTGTAACTCCCTTTAACATGAAAGGAGAAACCACACAGCAAGAGGATGGGTTTGATGCTGCACAGTCCATGCATAATGGGGTATTAAAACCAGGGTGGCAGTCACCTGGCTGCCTGGTTTTTGCTTCTGTTCAATCAGCCTAAGACCTTTCTTTCCACAGGCTGGCAAAGTTTAGTTTTCTGTAAGTAATAAAGACTGCAGTTCAGCATGTTTGATGGAATATAACCTAGGTGCTTTGCTGGTCTATTCAAATTATAATTCAACCTTTCACAAAACCAACCAAATACTGATGTTAGGTCCTCCCCTTACAGATTGCCTATTCATAGAGTTCTTATGGAATCCTGTAGGAATTCTGTACCCTTGAGGATTTGCAAACATCTGCTCACTAAAGCCATTTGCAATTTAGCCAACTCTAATGAAGTAGGTTAGGTTGACTCATGTCCAATGGCATTAACTTCCCTTGATGATTATTTCAATTTTTTGAGACATTTTTCTTCCTATTCTTAATGTCAGTAATTTACTTAAACGGCAAAAAGAAGAAAGGAATTAAAATTTGTAGACATTGGAAGGGAGAGTAGTATTCTGAATCCTTTGCTTCTCTCTGTGGAAATCTTCAAGTATAATTGCTGTTTTTTGCTGACATCAAATTTCAAGGGTTCTGTAGAGAATAGCAGTTGTTCTAAAATACAGTTGTACTGTTCAAAGTGCACTACAGGGTCCTAAATTCTCTTGTGCGTTGTCCCTCTATAAAAAGAAGATTGAGACTAAATTCTCACATTATTAGCTATTTTGTCAGATGAATTTCAAATAAAATAAAGATTGTCCTGACAAGAGCAACAAAAGAGTTTTTTATGTTTTTTTTTTTTTTATGATTGAAACATGCAGCAGCACTTCATACAAATATTTGGGGTTTTAGCAAATGTGGCATTCAGTGAAATGTTCTTTGCCATATATATTAAATGTTTTCAGACTGGATAATGATAATAGAAGGAAGAAATAAATTAACATTTTTTTTCTAGTCAAATCACAGCCTTATGACAAGTTTACCTAACTCTGGTCTTATCTAGTTATTTCTAATTAATGTTCACTTATCTTCTTATTTTGCTTCTTATGAAATACTTGTGACAATTTGAAAACCATCTATTCACATTGTTTTATTTTATTGGGCCCGTTATTATTTTTATAGTCATGACAGGTTCAGCCTTCTGCATTAAGGAATTGGGGTTTCTTTAAGAACTTTTGGAGATAGAAAATTGCTGCTAATATAAACCTCCCATTTCTACATGACAGCCATTGCTTGGCCTCCTTCTTTTAAAAGCTCAGAGGAATATTAAATATGTACATTACATGAAGGAAGAACTATTCTGAAATCAGAATAGAAATAAGAGAAGGCCATAATTGATATAATTTTCTGACTAAACTGCAGTACACTGTTTTGGCTCAAATGCTAAAATAATCTGATGTTTTCCTTTGCTTGCATGCTTTTTGGACACAACGAAGCAAAACTATTCTGCCCAGTTCATACAGATCAGTGACAAACACCACAGTTTAGGAGAACTATAAATGTGTTAACAGCCCTGACAATGTCGAGTTTTTTTTTTAAGTGATGCTAATTATACTACTAAGAAGATCACTGTTCACAGCAGAATTCATCAGAGCCTTTTTTCACTCAAGCAGATGGTTTAAAATTTACACAAAATTTAAGGTTGAGCCTGTGGGGAGAAGCTATAAACTGCATGACACTGGACCAAAAGCTTTGGCAGTTGTGCAGCCCAAACAGTTCCAGGGGGTGTGAGCCCCCAAAGGGTGCTGGTGACTTGCACAGCAATCACCCCTCCTGTGCTCCTGCTCCTGCATGTACCAGAGCATTTGTACCTTGGCTTGGATCCTCCCCAGATGCCCAAGAATGTTTTACAGTGCTCAGTTTGACACCACTGAGAGCACTGCTATCAACCCTAGTCTTGCAATTTTTAGAAAAAGTGGTTGCATTGTAACCATTAGTGCCTACATGTTTTGGCTTCCATTGGATGCATGCCTCAAGGAACCAAAAATGCTGAATTCGGAAGGAGTTTCTTCTACAATTTTCTAGCCACTGGGTAGTACTGGATGTCTTACAACAAGACTGAAATGACCCCTACATTGCATTTTTAAGTAGTTTCTTTGTATTATGTGGCTTTGCAATCGTCTGGGCCCTTCCTGGACGTGTCCACTGTTTAGAAAAGTCTGATAAACCTGACGATGTCTTTCAGTATTGACTTTTGAAAAACACCAGTGATTACTGATTTGCCTTCCTTTCAGTAGATGAAAACGCCTTCTCAAGCAGCTTGGAAATCTATAAATGGAGATTTTAGTGGATTTGGGGGCCTTGAAAATTTATTTAATACTTTTGCGTATTTTTATCCTGGTTATTATTTTAAATATCAAGTGCCTTTATGAACAAAGTTCAGGATTGGTTAAAAATGGTAGTACATAATTTTCATGTATAAAAAAATCTGCTGTTGCATATTTTGTGACTGTTAAATTTAGCAGAACTGCTGACATAAAGAGATGCAATTCTTGTGCATTTATGCCTTTTTTTTTTCTAACGAATTTTTAGAACAACCAAAGATTTTGGTTATTTTACTATCTAAATACTAAAGTCTTCAAAGACTTTCTAATAATCCTGGGGGATTAACAAGCTAATAAATGGGTATAAAGTTACTGCAAAAATGTCGCTCTATTTTATTTTTTATCTATTTTTTATTGATCAAAAGTGAGCAGCAAATTAGATTTGAAGTCCAAAATGTAATATTTTGAAATGGAGCAAATACTTGTATTCAGAACTGTATCCTGTTTTTTCTAGATTGTTTAAATAGTAAGACGTAGGCATAGAAAAAATGCAAATGTTGGATATTTTTCAACATTATTTGATTTTCCCCCAATATAATTGGAAAAATATTGTTGAATACATTGATATTTTAATCAAAACCTAGGATAAAGAAATGGAATATTTTCTATTTCCTGTGCAAGTAAAATTAAAACTCTCTGGGTTTACTACAGAAAAGGTTCTTTCATTTTGCAGTGTTTGTAGAATAAAATATCCCTGTTCTTTTACATGCAGATATGGGAAAAGAAAGGAAAAAAAATTGGTCTAGATGAAGAAGAACTAAAGCTACTTTTTTTTCTTAGAAAAGATGGGAGACATGTCCAGTCTTATGCCACGCAAACAAAAGATAGAATTTTTCTAAACAGCAAGGAAAGACATTGAGTTTCCAGAACTCCCTTAGAACCAAAGATCTGATTCTTAAAACTATTGAAAGACTGTGGGAGAACTGCCACAGGTGCTTTCTGAGGAGCCAGAAAAGCCCTGTCAGATCACACATGAAGAGACTCCTGTGCTTCCTTTGTTGCTTGGTTCTTGGATTTCCTGTTACCATCTGGCCATATCAGTGTCCTGGATTGTTTTAAAGCAGTAGATTACTGTATTTCTGCTATCTTCTTATTTTGAGGCTTACTGCTGTGGTAATTTGAGTGCAAATTAAGCAAGAGAATTCAGTAGCCATCCAGTGCACAGTATATGAACAGCTTTTAATAATGTGCACTGCTGGAGATTATATAAATGATTTTTCTTTGAACTTTAATTTCTTCTTTTTATAAGTATTCTAAAGTTCTGCTGCATTAAACCTACCTCTCTCCCTTTATCAGTTAGTTAAAAGGAAAGATTTTTATGTGCCAACATCGGGCAGCTCACACAAAGTTAACTGAATGCTAATTATGGTTCAGAAATTTTCTGTGCTCAGAGCTGATTATACCCAAAGCCAAAAAGTGTCCCTCTGCTTGGTTCCTATCTTTTCAGGTTTTCTAGGTGCCATCAAACTGCAGTTCCTCAAGCGTTCAAGCATGTAAAGTCAATCCACTTTCAAATTAGGCCATTTTTAAAAGATGTGTTGAGGAATAATGAAACTGTTCAGTCTCCCTTTCACTTTGCCTCAGGTCACATTTAGAAAAGTGTTTCTTCTATACTGTCATCTATGGGGATTAAGCATTTGCTGAGTCTTGGAATTGAGTTTTTTTCTACATAGAGATATTTTATTGACTCAAAGTCATTATAACCTCTGAACAGTGAAGGTGTGGAGGTGTTGGCCGTGAAGCCTCGGAGAAGAGAAGCAGCTGTAAAATGCTGGGGGTGGAGAGGATTCATTTCTGGGTCTGTTTCTGGGACGAGCTTACACTTGTCAGAAGAGGATTAAATGTTCTTTACATACTATTGTAAAATTTACCTCCCCTCCAAACCAAACCAAACCAGAGCTCAAAACGACCACTTGGTGATGGAGTTTAATAAACAGTAAGAATTATAAGTCTTAACAGGAGTATAACACTTGAATTCAATGTCCTCCTACAGCTGTTGTGATAAAAATTATATCTTTCTGTCATAATCATTACTAAACTTGAAGGAAAATAAAATAATAAGGAAAAAAACTGGTCCCTTTTTCCATTAATTGAAGCAATAATTCTGTAATATTTTGATGTTAGTCCATAATGTGATTAAATAGTTTCCTAAATATATTTTGATTGGTTTAATACAATCTACTTTAAATTTCTCTGATGTGAGTGCAACAGAATAACTTTGCACTTAACTGGGTTGCAAAACAGACTGTATCTCGCAGATATAATTTCAGAATGCTAGTTTAATCTGCTTTTTGTATGGCATCTGAGGGAGATTACAACTTCAGTACTAGCCAGCATATATTTTAAATGGCTCAGATGTTAGAACTACCTTTTAATATAATAAACTCAATTCCATATAATTATTGCTGTATAATTACTTTAATCTAAAGCTTTGCCATTACGTTTTCTATTTTCAAATTACAGTAATCAACTACATCTGCTACTGCAACTGATGAAATGTAATGCTTATCTGCAGATGTTTAATTTTTACTTACAACTCCCTTAGTCTTGATTGCACTGGGATGAAACTTTAAAGGTCTTCATGTAGGGGAAAAATGTTCAATCTTTGTCATGAAGCATGGAGAGGGACTTTTTCTTATTATTAAAAAGAAAAATTTGGAAGGCAATGAAGATAGAAAGTTGAGACTTGTCTAGGAAAAATGTCCCTTTAGTTATGAGTATTTGAGTTTCCCAGTGAAAATAGGTCGGGGTTAGGTTGCACTACACATTTTTGCTGTTCAGGAAAGGTTTGATTCTGAATGCTGTTGTTATTGATGGCAGTGCATGTGAGACCCAGCTCTTCAGCAGAGAACTTTCTAGTGCTCTGCTCACGTCTCCGACTGGAAGCCCCACAACTCTGAGGAAAGAACCACCTGCTCTTACTGCCAGTAGGCTGGAAGCATCAATTTACCCACAAGCTGCTCTTATAGACTCCCCTCCAACCATATAGGCAGCCTAGGTCTGAACCTGGTTTGTTTCTGCCTCTGAGTACTCAGGTATACCAGGAATAAACCATGTGTGCGAGCAAGGAAAATGGATGACAGCGATGGGAGTTATTTAGGAGACAGGAATATATTTGTTGATTTCCTCCCACACCAGTGACAGTTCCTTAACTTTTCCCTGGAAGGCTGCATGGTTCTTAATGTATTCATTGTTAGAAGAGAAAAGCCCAAACAAACCGGTGAATAATATTCAGATGACAATTATTTTCCTATTTTGAGCTGCTTAGGCAGGAGGTATTTTATTCATGGGTAATTAAGCTCTGCAAATTGTCCAAAAGTTTTGAGAAATATTTCTTGCAGCCAATTATTATACCAACATTATATCAACATTATTCAGTCTTTCACTCAGGTGCCTAGATTCTTGCTTTAAGTAGCCTCAAAATTACTTTTTAGGTTTTATAAGAAGTGTCAGAGTGGCAAAGCTGTGGCTTTGGAATTGACACCTTTTGCCACAAGGCCTTTTCTGGCAGTGATAAAATTAGAAGGTAGAAGATTATATATTTTGAGGGTTTGTTATCAGGCTCCTTTCGATTTTTTAAAATTTATAAATCTACTCATCATTTGTACTATATGTGCATTCAATATTTTCTTTTTAAAGTTTCTTTATTCCTGTTGCAATGGTAATGACTTGTTTTTTCCATATTCCAGGTGGTGTGGATGATTAACTTGCTGTAAGTAGGATCAAATTTTGAGGACTTGCTTATGGAATTCAGTAGACACCTAGGAGATTGTGTAACCTGTCTATTTTTGCTACCTTATTTTCCCTGCTTCTTCAATCACTGCTTTTTTTCAGATGAGGCTAAAATTTTTGCAGTAATCCCAGAAGTACGACTGGAGACTGCATTTCCCAAGACTCAGAGAAACAATACTATTCTTAAAAATATTCTAGGTCAGATTTTTGGCACATGTCATAAATTTAATGTCTTGTGAGTATTTACATATATTTACATAACATTCTATCATCAACTAGTCTACTATTTTATTAGGGAGTTTTGTTTCCTCACTCCCCCAGCTCTAATGATTATATCCAGCTGAATATTTGGCACATTGACCTTTAATTTATTATTTTAAATCTTTTTCTTTTTCTTTCTGTTAAACAAAGCTCACAAATATATGATTCATTACATTGTATAGGCTTAGAACTTAATAAAGTACTGATTCCCCAAGAACTTTGAAATTTAACCATTACTGTTTGTGTATTTGATTTTTTGCCTTGCAACAAATGATAGAGAAACTCCTTGTTCAAATGCTGTCTGCAGCTATCTTATCTAAGACAGTACTTTTGTTTTATCCATGTTTACTGTTGTTTTCATTTCTCATAGTTCAGGAGATGGATGTATGAGGCACAAAAGATAATCAGTGCTGCGACACAAAAGTGAATCTGTTGTCTATTTGCAGAACTGTACAGATGTACATCCTTTGAACTGCTGTCAGAAACATTTCTTATAGTTCAAATTTATTTTCTCTTCAAGTATTTAGTATTTGATTGATGAAAAATCACATTAGTGGTTAAACTGAAATACTGTTTCATATGCTCTCAAAGGACTTCCTTCCACTCCTGAATCAAATTACTGGAGAGGGTTTAAAGAACATGGAAGGTGAGGGAAGAAGCTGAAATCAATACAGCTTAAAATTTATCATCTGAGTTTTGAAGTTTCTGACTCCTGAGTATCATTTTAAGACTGTGATCCTATTAAACCTGGGCCAGAGCAGTGCTCCTTCTTTTCCTAGATAATGGCCAAAAAAATGCATAAAGAAGCAGATATTAATGAGAGAAGGCGCTGGTCTGGAACTTGAGCTGTCTAGGTCAGATTCCTGTCTTTGCTGCATGCTGCCTCAGGCAAATCATTCACTCTCGCTGGGCTTCCATTCCCCATCTGTCAAATGGAGAAAATCAATGCAACCTTATGCCTGGCCTTCATTTTGCCTATTTTTATTGTTCATAGGAAAAAGAAATATTTCTTTATATGTGTTAGTATAGTACCTAATATACTGGAGCCATTAGGTACTTCCATAATACAGGAAGGCATGGCAGCCTCTGGGCAGGAGCATTTGGAATGTGCGTTCTGTGAAATGGATATGCAATCTACTTCAGACCAGTTGTGAAATAGTGTAGAACTTTCTCCTTGCCTTTTTGGCAGATTATACATTTTATTGTTAGGTTATTACCATATTGTGGTTGCTGTAAAGAATTAGTACTGTCAGTACTTCCCACCCTGAGGTGTTGTTTGGGTTCTCCCATCCTGCCTAGCCCGTCCGCTCACAAACACCCTCACACACGGCATTTTAAGTAGCCAGAGTACATCAACTATTGATAGGCAATGGCCTTTTAATGGCTTCCATTGCCCTGCTAGAAATATAACTTTCAATTTTATGGCTCTTTTGCATTTCATGATCCCATGGTGCCTATGAATGCGAGGACTTGATAGAGATTGAGTGGACATAATGAAATGCATTTATGCTGCCTAACTCTAGGCACTTAATCAGGTTGAAAATGTAGCCAGAGCAGGACAGTTTGGGGCAGAACATGCAGCAATTCTGGATTGCCCTCTGTTCCAGCATCTCTCTGTAGGACTGTAGATTGAATTGAGGGAATTTACCTGCTCAGTTGAAGGAGGGAAGTTGAGTGCTAAAAGTCAGATGACTTCTCTACTCTTTGTTTCTCTCTAACACAGCAATGTTCAGGGGTTTTGTCTTATTAATGTATCTTTTTCCATCATAAAAACTTTTCTACCACTATGAAAACCAGCAATTTATAAATACCTTCAGATGACCTGGGGTGTGTAATGATGTTTTCAGCTAAACAATTTTTACATGGAAACACTCTCTGAAAGTCTTCTGACAGGATCTTTTAATACAAAGTTTGAGCAAAATTAGTATCTGGAAAGAAATAATTTGTCATGGTGTAAAAACCTGTGTGTACTCAAATTTTAATGTATCACTTAAAATGAAAATGAGAGCATGAATTATTTTGACAGGAATTTAGCAAGGTTGGAGATTATTCAGTAGTGCAAGTATTTCTTCTTTGTAGATTAATTTGACCATTTTGAATTAGTAGAAAGTAGTATGTATTAGTGTGGTAAGATAAAAATTAATGTGCTGTCTCATGAAGATGAACTGAGTTACAATGTTTTTCATCCTGACCTGGAAGTTCAGACATCATAAAATCTTGCTTTTTGGTATCATTATACAGGTTTTAAGTAACAACCTCTCCCCTTGGATGTGTCATGGTTATTTGAAAACATCCTCATGAAGTGCTATGCTATAGTTTTCATTCATTGTCAAAGGTCACCTAAATTAGAATTTGTTTGTGATAATGACCAAGTTATTGTAGTAATGCCATGGTACTTCACTTGCTTAAGTAATCAGAACTTCACAGAATACTCAGCAATACTAATGTGGTACAGAATTTGGTCCGCAAGAAGTATCTGGATGCTAAGTCGCGCTTTCATCCTTCTGTAAAGTATTAATATCTCAAAATACATGCTGAACCTTTAGTATTTCTCTTCTTGGATGATAAGCAATGACAGAAGAAGAGTTTGGGGCATTGTGGGACAACTGTCATATTACTTACATGAACTGGTATGGTTCCCATTTATCAATATTTCTATATGGGGGAATTAAAAAAGAAATTTGATAATGCCATGTGTCCTGAAAATGTAGCTCTCGTTTTCAGCATTGGTATTGCATTGCAAATTGAATTTTCATTTTAAAATGAAAGGTATAGCATGGAAGATCCTAATGCAGCAATGTGCTTCCTCCTTTCCCCTTTCTTTCTCCGTCTTCTTTGTGCAGTCATTCCAATCTCCATCCCTCATTACAGAATCACAGTCAGGAGTTTCTTTAAGTTTCATTTTCCTTTTTATATTGCAATGATTTTTGTGTTGTTGTTTGATACATACAGACAGACAGACATCACTGCATTGTACTGCAGAATGCAGCAGTGTCCCCGTGGCCTGCTGGTGACAGTGTGTGGCATCACTGCTGGAGATTCAGACATGCTCGCTGTCCTGAACATGCACACCGTGGTGACCCTGTCAGGAGCATGAGGCACACCTTGTAGGAACTGCTTTTTTATTATTACCAATGCACATATTTAGCATTTTTCTTTGCTTGCTGTTGTCCCTCCAAGTTTGGTGATATTTCTAAGTTAGTCACTTATTTTGATCTCTGGTTTTCGGATCTCTAGTATGGGACAATAATGGTGCTTAACCAACTCTAGAACTTGCTCAACTCTGCAGTTAAAATTTACTCAGTCATCATTGCAAAAGATAAATTAGCATTTTTTTTTCTTGACCATTACACAGTATATGACAGAAGGGGCATTACCAAAGTGTGAGAATCACAGTATTTCAGCTGGTGGACCCCAGGTACGTGGTACTGTCAGAAATGAGTACCTGGGGTACTCACTCAGAAATGAATGAAATACAAATAGAAGCCATAATGAAAAAGAAAGAAAGAAAATCATCATATCAGAGGCAAAGCTTGAAAGAAAAAAGTTAAATAAGTGGTATGAATATCTATTTCTCATTTATTTGACTTGATTTTTACAATCTGAAAAGTTGAGTATTGGGGAATAACCTGTACTATCGTTCTCTATACATTAATTGTCAGCATGTAGGATGAATCTTCATTTCCTGTAAAGTATTTAATATTTTTTCTTTTACAGGGACTCAGTATGTGTATATTTTTTGAAAAAGAATATTCATTTCTTCCTGACTCTGTTCCCTGCTTTTGCTCTTCTGTTTTAGTCCCTTTTAGAGTTAACACATCCAATTACAAGATGGGGACAATGACAAAGCTGAAAGCTTTTGAGTTGAGATGTGAAGTTGGCCTATGCCAGGCACACATCAATTTACATGACAGTGGAAGGTCAAAAATCTCATTATTATTTGCACTGTTTATGGCTTCCTTCCTAACCAATAGCTTCAAGGGCCTAACTGTAGGTCTTAGAAAATCATGTGATCTATGAGATGATTTATTAATTTGAACCACTTGATATTGCCTAAAGCTGTGAAAATAGGGATATACTAAAGAACATTATTGTAATTAATCCATTAGGAATCCCTTCAATTATTCATGTGTTTTAATCACTTGGGCATTTAACACAGGGCTAAATTATAATCATCTGATTACATACAGATCTGTGTGGAGCTCTGACAGTCATCTATGCTGAAGGATAACATAGGCAAATGCAGAAAAATGACTTCATCCTAAAGAAACTGACTAATCTTGAACTCACCTGCTGGAATTTATGTGGTGTTAGAAGCATTGTTGTAACCTCTTAAATTTGTCAGAAAATCTGATAGAATTGCTAGATAGAGTTGTGTTCTATATTCCTATTTTTACACTGATATTTGCAGCTTTTTATGATGATGAAGATTACCTTGCAAACAACCTGTGAAATGAGGAGAGAACAACATAGTGCTCTTTTCTTTAATCTGCAAAAAAGAGCATTTTTTTTAAATCCAGAGATGATCACAATAATCTTCTAAGCTGACCTCCCTCAGGCAGAGGTCTTTTCACAGGAATTGGATCATGATTTGGATTTCAAATATGATTATTATTTTTAACAAAATGAACCAATAAAGGAATCCCTCCTGCATATTTAATTACTTTAAAATTTTATCTTGTTTTCCAGATTTGTCTAGCTTGAGTTTTTAACTTTTCAATCATAATTGCTTCATATTCCTCAGCCTCAAAATTTTCCATATTTGGATTTCTTTGTCACTGATGAGTGTCTTCACAGAGATGTAGTAATCCCTTTACTCCCTTTACTTTGCAGTCATTCTTTGAAGTTACTCCTCTGTTTTCTGACCTCTTTGGAACTTTGCACTCTAAACCAGAATGCTCATCTGAGGGGTTGAGGGGGTTTTGTGTTTGAACAAAGATAAAGTCTCTTTATTCTTTGCTCCTAGAAGTGTGGTTTTGCATTTTGCTGAACTGAAAAAAAAATTACTGAGTTCATCCTATAACAATGAAATGTCCTTCTGGTTATTTGTTCACCAATCTTTGCATTTGCCCATATCAGCAATTAATATCATCTTTTAAATTGCTGATAAAATGATTGACAAGTTGGACCAAGAGCCAATCCCTTCTCCATTCATGGATGTGTTCTCATTAGTGAGTGACCTTTAGTGTTAAATATCATCTACCTATGACAGTAAAACTTTATGAACAGAGATGTAGCTGAAGGACATGAAAGCTGGTGGATGTCATAGAATAACTGAATGGCCTGGGTTGGGAGGGATCCTAAAGATCATCTGTTCCAAGCCCCCTGCCATGGATCACACTAGAGACATCAGAGCATGTAGCTGAGGTACTGGGTCAGACATATTTGTGTCACTTGATTGAGAGGACACAGAAAAATACCCATGTTTAAGAAAGGTAACAGGTAAAACTCCCTGTATCTTCTCAGGCTCCTTGGGTTAATAAAAAACTAAGTGTGTGCTACTCAGCTGTCAAAGTGTGCAGTTACTGAATCTAAAGTTTATTACAGTTCGTCCAAGATGAACAGCTCCAGCTGTGCTGCCTTCATAAGCAGTATAGGAATACATGAAATTTCATGTTTTTTCATCCTTTATTACCATAAACTAACTCCAGACTCACTTTTTGTAAATGTGAGTTTGTTTTATGTATGTATTTGCCCAAAGAGGAAAATGAGAAATGATTGGTCTTGTTCATTAACTATGAGAAATACCTGAGTTTTCTGTCATTTATCAAGTATAGATCAAAATGAGACTTTTCATTGTTTTTTCAAATATGTCTTCCAATTTATATGTAATCTGCTGCATGGAAAAAATGTGAGACTATTAAATTACAGCTTTTCTATTTCTTTCCTGCAGTACTACTGTGCAGTAAGAACACAATACAGAGATTCCTGAGAGTTCACTAGGAAGTGACAACTTTGGTTTTCTGACAGGTAGTGGTGGAAGTTTGCAGAGTGCTTCCTGTCATCTGGAAGTGTTAGAATAAGCCATGCTGTTGATGAATCTGCTTCTGTAGATTCTGTATCACTGTTCCCTTTGAGGATTTCACTGTACCACTGTAAATATACTGTCACTGCTCTGCCTGGACAGGCGTTTAACAAATGTTGACAGTACATAATCAAAGATAGCACCACACCTTGAATACTCAGGAGTGACAATCTTTCAATTTTAAATAGTACTGGCCTGCTAAACCACTTTGAAAAGCTGGTTTTTCAGCCCCCAAGCTATACAATCAGCTTTTCCCTGATGTGATCTTATGTAAATGTATCACTAGATTAAGGCTCATGCTGATAAAGTTCTTTCTGTAATGAAAAGTTCTGATTCAATATTTCAAGATTATTTTGAGGAAGGAAATGGTCTCAGGTGTTCCAGTTATGGGAATTCTGCGAAGTGAGGGCAACTGTAGATAGTCTGTGATGAACAATTTGGTTACCCTGTGCCCTGGAGGAAATGTTAGGTGGCTAGAAGTATGAAAATACAGTCTTATGCAAGTGTATAAGTGCATTTATATAAGTGCATAAGTGTGCACTTACATAAGTATGTAAGGCAGTGTTTCTGTACTTAAAAAAAAGAATATTCCTATGTGTGTTTTGGAGATGGGGATTAATAAATTGAGGAGGAGCTCCTATGGCACAGTTTTATCCACACATTTAGTGTGCATGAGGATCACTAGCTCTTGTAGAAAATCAGTAGCTTGAACCTGGCTATTAAAGGGTCTTTCTTTAGCTGCTGGTATTCTGTGTGCTAATTAATTAGTAAAGCATCTCTTTTAATGTAGTTTTATTTGTTTGGTATCTCATTTTGTGTGCTTTCATTTTCTCTGAGAAACTGCAGTCACAAAAGACATTACATCTAGAAGTTTTTCTAACTAACTGCCTTATTGTTCTCTCCTATTAGACCAAGCATTTAGAAGTTCCCATTGCTGTCAGGCACATTCAAAACACACACTAAATCTTTATGAAGTAGTAATTTTAAATTCTGTGGGTGGCACAAATGGTTGGTGGTGGGGGCACTCAGCCTACCTGATGCTGGTTCAGCTTGAACCGAAGTTGTGAGTATTGATCAGCTTGGCCTGTAGGCACTCAGAAACAACTGGAATGCTTTTCCTGACGGCCATGGCACAGGCAACTGGTTTTGACTGCTGTTCATGTTGTCTGATGTAGTGAAGGCTGAACACTGCTGGACAGCCCTAGAAGTAGAGAAAGCTACTGCATGTTTCTGGAGAGACAGTTTTAACTTGCTGTCTGTTAACAGATAAAATAACTCAGGTGAATTACTGACATGAGGCAGCAAAAACATGTCACTTAGTAATTGAACCTTACTAAATGGTACTGTGATGAAATACTGTATATAGAATGCAGTCACCCAAAAATTGCATAAAAAGTCTCCTCCTATTACATTTTTAAATAATAAATAACTTCCTTGCTTGCCAGCATTTTTTCTGCTTCCCAAGTTCCTCTCATCTTACCACAATTTGAATTTCAATGTGCTATCATTTTTGGTCTCAGTCCAGGACCATTGAGGAAGAAATCATAGATGGAAAAAAGATAAAACAGTTTCAAATGATAATTTTTCACTGTTTGATAATCACCTGAGGTGGATCTTGGAAATAGCTGGACACTACATGACTCTCTTATCCACTATAAAAGCTGGAAATGCTCAGCATATCACAAAATCAGGCATTAATGATGTGAGTTCAATATAATGCAGTTGACTATATTCTGAATTTATATTCTCTCAACCTCTGTTCAATCTTTGAGGATGTTTGTATATAGGAAAATATAAATTATTTGCAAACAGTTTAATAGGAATAAAATGTTATAAGAACTTATAAAAGCCTGTATTAAAATTCAGAAATTTCCAGTACTTTTATTTCATCTTCTTTATAACTTTGTTGTCTTTGCATCTATATCTGAATAAACACAGCTTTCAATTCTATCTGGAAATACCTTTTCTTTTACCTTCTCTTTCATTTTCTCTGAGATGTTTATCATTATTTTGCTAAGCAGAAGGTAATAAGCATGAAGTTAATGAGATTATAATTTTCAATGTGATTTTATTTATGTGTCAGCCTAAAAATGCAGGTTTGTATCCAGTATGCATTGTTTTCTCTGAATATGGAAGATCATTTAAAAGTTTAGCTGATACTTCATCAGGGATCTAAGTGACAAATATGTTCATACTGATTCATGGATTCTGTCTCCAAGCAATGTATATGTCCCTGGTAAATGAGGCTTCTGTGTCTTTTTGGAGGAAATGTATGAGTTATGTTCTACTGAAATATGAAATCATAAAACTTCTCCTGGTTTATAATCAATTTTGTTCTAAAGCAAAATGAAATATCAGACCTTTTTGGCTTCTTTTCCCAAGCATATTGTGCAGAAGCATTTCTCTGTTTCCTTGACCTCCTTCTTCAGTGATCATATTATGAATAAATACTTCTCATGGTCAAATAAATTTTTAGAAGCCTCTCATTTCAGTTAGTCCATTTTGGCCACCTCAAAGGGGGTGCTCAGCTGCACCCCTTTTCCTCTCTCTTCTTTAACCATTTAAAGGACTGTGCCTATCAACAAGGCATTATAGCATCTGAAATAATTCAGATTTTGTTCTTCAGTGAATAAAAAACAGCAATGATGATTGCTTTGTAGCAGTAAGGAACTAATTTTGTAGATGATTTATTGTAACATTTTCTTATTCTAAGCTGTTTACATCTGAAAATACCTCAGATTAAGGAAAGCATACTGTAGAAATAATAATTTCAAATTCTACTAATAAATTGTTTATATAAACAAGAAGGTAAGAAAAAGGGGTCATGGAATTTTTTTGCTGTTGTTCAGTTGGCTTCATTTGTTAGTGCTGCCCCATCTGCAGGTCAGTCTCCGATAAGCAGCTTTTTTTGGGATTGGAGTTGATGGTAATGAGCCCTTTCTGTTACCAGTGCTGTGCTAATAATAAGTGTTTTTCACTGCTTCCAAAACTACTTACATGTTTATAAATAAGTCATAATCCCTGTGAGGTTTACTGCATATGTTCTTAATTCTAAGGCACTATAAAAAATATTTTAATGCATATGTGAGAATTGAACATAATTTCTCTGTCCTGTGCTGGGTGATCTATGGAAAAAAGCATGATTGTTTATGTGTCCTGGACAAATTTATTCTTGCTGCTCTTTGGAAACTGTGCCACAAAATAAGGATGGACAGTTTGATTCATGTTTCTTTAGGTATAAATGATATGTGAAGGATAAAGATGCACAGAGAAAGGAAATTCCAGTTTGTTTCCATGGATATTTTGCCAAATATTGGGCTAATTAGGAGCCTGAGGAAAAGTCAAATGAAGCATTTTCCAAAGCCTTGATCATCTGAAATGGACTTCTGATAGTTATGAGTTAACTGGGAGCCTTCTGCTATTTATGTCAATGTTTTTGAGCATGATAGAAGTAGAGTCATAAATGAAGTAAAGGCAGTTGCAGGAAGGGAGTGTATCTAGTCCACATAATAAGCTCAAGAGCAGTTTAAAAATGAATACCTCTTACTGTTACAAAGCAAAGCATATGCCTTATATATTATGGAACTGTGTTTACAATTTTATCATTACTATAAAGCATAAACTAGGATTAACACTGCTACTGATAAATATGGTTACTTGTAAAACCTGTAAAAATAACGATTTAAACCAAGAGCAAATAATTTCCAACAAATTCTAGTGGAACTTTCTCTTTAGAATTTGTTGGCATTTCCACTAGTTTACAGAAGTTAATCCAATAATCTACTTGTATTCATTTCCTCTACTTTTTGTCGATCCTTCCCAAAGTTATACTCTTATGATACTACTTCTAGTACAGAAAACATTGTTTCATAAAGTCTCATGAAGCTTTATTCTCATCTGTTTCAGTTTTCAGGCTTTTAAAATAAGAGTTTTTCTTGTTGAAGCATGATGATATACACATGTAGAAAAAAGAGGTACCTGTTTGTATGGAGTCATGTGGGTCTTGGGTATATTCATCCTGTGACTCTGAGATAAAAAAATCTTTGTTTAGGAATTTAAACAGACCAATAGACTCATTAATTCTTCATGAGCTAGGACTCTGATGGTGTTTTCTGGTAGATTGCTACCCTACCAGAACAGACCATTCTCACAATGAAAATGGATCAGTCCTGGCACGTTTGCCTTGCTCGAGTTGTCTCTCTGACCTCCCTCTGCCCCAGTCCCTCTCAGTGGCAGAGCATGGACCCTTCCAGCTTTGGAATACCCAGCCCAGGGAGTCTCCTCAGCTATGTGATTTTACTGAATAGTTTTTTTAAAAAACTAGCAACCAGCAATGGCATGTGATTGTTCAAATTTGCTAAGTTACCTATGAAAAAACTTTTAGAAATAACTAAAAAAATTATTAGGGCTTGCATATCCTTTTTATCCAATTAATCCTTATTTATTAATCCAATTTCATCCTGTAATTTTGGAAAATGAAATGTTACTCTGTACTTGTAACAAGTCTTGTAAGAATTCAGTCTTTGACATATTGACAAGAAAGCTTCTTGGCAGCTATAAAACTCTAATTTTTCACCAGTAAATAGATTATGTTTATCTTTGCTGAGAAATATTTATTAACACTGAAAATCTCAAAATCCGTGCCTTTAACCAGAGGGAGTAGACATATGTACTCTGGAGAACTGATAATAGCAAGCAGGGATGTTTTAATTACCATTAACAATGGATTAACATTAAAATCCTTTCTACTCATATCACAGTCACTGTCATGTCTCATACCATAATCTGACAGGAGGAAAACCTTTTCTCTCAGTTTAGTTTGGCTAATGAATCATCCAATGAGAGCTCAACCCTATATACCTATAACACCAAGAGGGCTCATTATGACATGAAATCCTCTGGCACAGGGAAGGAGCTCTTTGGAATTTCCACCAATGAAATTCCCACTCTTGGTTGTGTTGCTCATTGTTCTTGATGCAGTCATTTGGTTGTTGCAGGTATCACCAGGTGTTCTGTGACCCACACAGCACAGAGAGATAACATGTGTGAACACAGATGTTTTCCTACTAAGCCAGAAGTCCTGAATGCAAACTGAAATCAATTATTAACATATGTTGTCCTAGAAAAATGTTCAGAGTTTAAAAAACCAAAAGAATTCTGGAGCAGTCTGCCCCACTATTCCTATTTTCTTTTTTTTCCTCATTTACAATACAGAGATTCACTGTGCATGAACAGGCAAGACCTATAGATATTTTATATATGAAAGATGATGACCTTTATGAGATGAGAAAAAAAACAAAGAGTGGTTTCCCCTATACCTGTGTAGCTTTTTTAAGTGCTTCCCACAGAATTTCCAGAGAGACTAGGACTGCTCAACTTTTCCCTATATTCTAGACAAATTAAAATTTACCTGTTTTCTTTTGGCAAAAGTAGAACCCCAAATTTTAGTCAATACTGAAGCATACAGGAAGCTTTTGTTACCTGGTATTTATCCAGCTGCCTTTTTTTCCCCTACAAATAGACAAACAAGTGATGAAAACGATAAAAACATGTAAACAAAGTTCAAGTTAATGCAACAGCAAAACCTTAGAGAGCAATATACAGTGGGGGTAAATAAATAACTGATATATTTTTGCTGATATCTTTTTCTGTTCAATTTTTCATTCTACTGAAAGAGAATGAAATTTTCCTTTCCACTCACAAGTCCTTTCCTTTATCTACCGAAGTCAGGTATCATAAAATACTATTGCAACTTGCCTCTGCTGAGAAAAACAAAATCAAAGCAAACCCTGCTTTTTCTCTGAAGCATCTCTTGTAATATTCCTTAATATGTCAGCAGTCACCCACACATTCATGCAGAACTGGATTTTGTAAGCTTGCCCTATTTTTCAGTATTCATTTCACAACTTATAGCTGCAGTCTCTAGTGGCCCAAAGTTTTCAGCAGACTTCACTGGTTTAATCTAGCTTTGTTGAAGTTAAACAATTTCTTTGCAGTCATCAGTGAAAGTTCTTGAAATACTTGTGCTAGAGTAGTCAGCTAATGCAACTGGACAGTTCTGTAAAGATTCCTCCCAAATTCCATATAGGTGCCAGTTTTGACTGTTTCATCTGGAATATTTCTGAGGTATTTCTCACTCTATAATGATACCTCTGCTCTTTCAAGCTGCTATTTCATTATTGAGGAAAGAATTATACAGTTTTCCATGAATTCATATAAAGTTCAATTTCATTTTTCCGAAGACCTAATCTGATCAAGCAATATTAAGACAACCTTCCTACACCCATGTCCACTTACACCCAGCTTGAAGACATTTCCTTGTAGTTCAAGTAAGTATTGCTCAAAATATCTGTAGCTATGTGGCATCACACAGACCTCATATGATTCATCAGCTTGTGACTCTCTGGAGTTTTTAGCTTGAATGATTTAGATCACTCATAAAAATAGTTATTTAATCATCATTAGAAAATAAAAAAAAATATACAAAAACCCCAGCTTTACTTTCGGGTGTAATTGATTACAGATAAAATCCAATAACATGAAATAATGAAAACCTGCTTTGTTTAGGCAGTCCCGGTCTCTGTGCACTGTTTCAGCTGCAGTAAATAGTTTGCATTTCCCAGCTGCACGTGCTCAGGAAGAGTTCAGGGTCTTGGTTACTGCTGCAGTAACATGTAAGGGCTCAGACCAAAGGTATTTCAGGTTTTTTTATTGCTCTGCATTTGTCTTGTTGCTGGTACTCCCACTAGTGCCTAGGTCTGTTTATTTTCCTTCTGACCTGTTTCACTACTAACTCCCAGCTGAAAGATCTCCCCATTCCCAGATCCTGAAGTTACTCAGGTTCTCTGAGTGCTCTTTCAATTCCTTTTTCATTTCACCTAAATTATGAAATGATTAACTGTATTTTGGGAAAGGAAGGCTCTTGTGCAGCCTGGATTGATATATTTTTCACACATGCTTTTCTCATGTTACTTACAGTATGACCAGCTTTTCTCTAACATTGTGTGTAATATATTTTTTAACAGTCCTTGGGTTTGTAAATGTGGAATTCACTGTCAATCCATTTCCTTTCCTCAAAAGGCAGAGTACACAATCTGAACACAAGAAGGAGGTAAATCAAATGCACAGCTTCAGAAGCGTGATGTTAATTCCTTTTCTAAATAATTATTATGACTATATGAAGTACAGCATCATTTGTTTGAAAAAATTCAGTGCTACCTTGAAATTTAGTGTTCTACAGTTTAAGCTTATTTTAAACTCACTGCAAAATTACAGCATGATGATTAGTACCGCACAGAACTTCTGATTCATGTATACTTTTATTATAGAAGAAAATTGCTGTGGACTTGATTAAGGTTTGAAGTAGGGAAACAGATACAGTGCAATCTGAACATCTTGACATCTTCTGAACTGGTTTTACAAAAAGTACGTCCTTCTAGAGATTTATCTCAAGTGAATCTCTTCATATCTGTGGCAAATAAGACATGTTTTTCCGGTGCATAGAAGCAAACCCTGAAGATTTCAGCAAGGATTCTACCTCTCCATTCCCTCTTGAGTGGTGTTATTGAATTTCTGCATTTGTACATCCCATGTCTGGCAAAACTCCTCTGTGTTCTTGTACCTCCTGAAGACTGATTCAAATACTGGTGTGGGAGCATATCCAATAACCCTCTCCCATTGCTTGTGAAAGTTGCTCCGTGTCTTTGGAAAGGCAGTACCCATTCCTGTTTGTTATCCATCATGGGAATCATTCTCCCAGAGGCTTGTCTCTTCCCCTGTGTCTGGTTCCCCATTCACACTCCCTGCGGATTGCTGAATCTCCGAGTTGAGCCCCTCTGGGAAGTATGGCAGTGTTGTGAGAGCCGCCCTTTGAGCTGGGACATCAAGGAGTTTATAGCTGGCTGTTACATGGGCAGGCAGTTATCTGAAGGTTTATATACAGAAAACATGAACTTGAATTATGTTAACAACATTTTGAAGTTTTAGCTCTTTGGAGTCATACTACATGGTGCTACATTCCATGCTCATGGGCACAGGATTAGTTTTCTCCTTGCACTGGACAGGAGCAATAATGTGTTCCACCAGAGAAGATGGGTGACTTTCTGCCCATGCCTTGCACAGACTGATCAAAAGAAAACCTCCAGTGTTCAAAGGGATGAACTCTAGTTTCTAGACTACATTAATTTCATTCAAAAATGGGATGTAGGAATAGTTGAGAGCATTCTCTTTTAAAAAGAACTCTTATTTCTGTGTAATAGCTAATGCTCATGTTTTGTTCTTGCAAATCAATATTCTGTTCCAGTAATCATCTGGAAATCCAGACTGAATATTGTGTGGTGAAAATGTATTTCTTAGCACAGTAAACACAAGTTTAACATTAATATTTATTTGCAGAATGCCACTTTTGAAAGATATAAGATAAAAAATCTGTTAAATATGCTTAAACTGGAAGCTTTTCTGATGAAGTTTCAGAAACTCTGTTATATTGAAATTCAGCTTACTTTGGTAGTGGTTTGTGATGGGAATACAGCCATGTCTGGAGTGCTGTGTCATGCTAAGGACTCAAAGGACATTATACCAGCAAGTGTTGTTCCAACAGTGCAAATTCAAGCATTGTTCAGTTCTAAATAGCAGTGGGCCTGAAATATGTCCCTAGATATGAATCTGAATGGAAGTGCCTCCCTTTACTTTGGCAGCCTAAAAATCTGTTGTTAAGGCAAATGTTTCTCTGTTGTTATGGACATAATTTACTGACAGCTTTTTTCTTACAGCTGATTGATAGGCTGTTTCCAGAGGTGGAATTATTGTCCTTGCCTGTGTGGATAGACCTGAGATGTCTCCAGTTGTTATAGATAGGAATGGGGTTTTGTGTGTAACATTTTGCACAAAGCAATATACTTAAGCCGTAGTTCAAATGTCCACAGGAACCTTCATGAACATAAAAGTTGCAAATCTGTGTAATTGGCATGCAGATTAATTCAGTTCAAAGGGAAGCTGACTGCTTAAAAAAACTTTGAGTTCCAGTATCTTGTAAAAGATAAATTGCAGAAAGTGGATACTTGTTCCTTTGCATCCTTTGATTGTTTTGCAGAATCAGTAGGAGCTCCTGGTGGAAGTGAAGGCAGTGAGGTGCTGTGTTCCATTATGCTTGCTTTCTTTAGGAAACAGTAGGTTTACAATTGAAAAGTCAGCTTTGTTTATCAAACTCTGGTGCGTACAGTGCCAATTTTTTTTTTTTTTTGGCTCTTTCCTACCTATTGCCTTTAAAAATCATGTCTAACATTTTTAGATGCAGACTGTGTGCGAGAGCACGGTGTGAGGGGATAAGAGGGGAGTGAAAAAGGGACCCCTCTGGTGTCCTGCCCCAGGCTGGGCACGGCTCTGTGTGTAATCAGAGGGCTCCCCTGGTGCAGTCCATGGCTGCTTGGCACAGGGCTGCTGCGGCTGGCAGGGTGGCTCTGTCCTCAGCCGCGCTCATCTCCTCGGCTCCTCCGGCTGGAGCCGGCTGAGGAGTGAGCAGGGATCTGCTGGGGGCTCCTGCCTGACCTTGGAGTGGCACCCAAGTCCCGGAACGCTGGGTAGGTTCCTTCCCTTCGGTTTGCAGCCCCTGAGCGGAGTGGTTAGGTCCTTGTCAGTGTCAGGTGCTGCTGACGGCCTCTGGCTTCTTCCAAGTGTCAGTCTGCAAAGAAAAATAACGCCAAGTGGGAATTTATTGCTCTGCCTCTGTGAATGAGAAGGTAGCGTAGAGAAATGGTCCCCAAGCGTGCAACTGGCTTTAAGTGGCTCAGCTGCTTTTCTGCATTTGAGTGACAGTGGCATTAAGGCAGCACAGAATCCCAACTATTCATCTTTTCTGGGCAGAGCAGCTGTCTTTCAGTAACAGCTAGAGGGATGCAGCTCTCCTCTATGACACTGATGTCAGGCAAGCTCAGATAGGAAGGATAATAGGTTCATGCATAGAGGATTACATTATTTCCTTTACCTAAACAACTGACTAAGGTAAGAGGTAAATATTTATTTGCCATCTAGAGATATTACATATTTCTTGTCATTTAAGTTAAAATCAGAGTTTTAAAAAAAATAGATAAAATCTGATTTTACCCCATCTGTATATTTTACAAATACATTAATTTCCAGATGAATAATTAAAACCAAAGGAATATTAATACACTAATTTCACTTAATTAATACTAGGAATGTATGGTTAAGGAAATTCTAAATATTTTCCCTTTATCCCAAGTCCATCTCCTCTTTTCTCCCCACCATCTCCCTTACCCATAGTCTTTGGATTTAAATTCTGTATATATCCTGCAGGAAAACTAAAGGTTAAGTTTTTGTTTAGGATGGAAGTGCTAGCCCCTGAGAAGAAAACACATGAAGAGAATGAAGATTTGCAACAGTACCCTCAGAAGCCTGCAAGCTGTAAGAAAATGCTTAGGAATTGCTGCTTGATAAAGCGAATTTTTGCCTGGAAAAGTTTGAGCTCTAAAGGTACCTTTTATATTGAAAATTTTAGTGTAGGAGAAATTGTTGTCCTTCCAAGAATTCTGAATTTTTGATACAATGAATTTAACATCAGTCAAGTTACAGGTACAAAAAGTCTCTGCTGTCTTGAGTCTATTGTGCAAGGAGATTAAAAATGGTACAGCTTTGATTGAGGTGCTTTATCATAATGTGATAAAAATAATTGTACTGCAGGAGTATTCATTTTGCAGCACATAAAAATACATGGTCTGCAGAAAAAAAAATCCTTCAGTCAGAGGATAAATGAGTAAATGTAAAATCCCAGCAATTAGATGTATTAATTTATCAGGGCCCAACCCAAAATTCTGTTTTGATGAGTAAAACCTCCTTTCATTGTCAGAGTATATTTGCATGGAAATTCCAGGATCAATCCCTTTGTCTTTGAGGAAATGAAGAAAGGTAACATTCTGTCACGTTTATACATGATGATATTATGTACTGTATTTATTAATAAATACTAAAAGAAATGCTTCTTTTTTAAATTAGAAGTTGGCTGTGAAATATCTCACCATTGAAAGTTGAACTCTTTTATGAATAATAAATTAAACAGCAACTGTCCTGAAATGATGGTTAATCTGTTTCACATCATTTCCTTCAGGAAAATACAAACAGTTAAGAATTTTTTTCACCATATTCCTCTTTTTACCATTGCATTTGTACTTTGCAATATTATGTAAAACAGGAGAAAAAAACACTGCCCGAAACAATTCTTTTGCATTTTGGCAGCATTTTTCATTCTCTCATACACAGTTTATGACAGAAATAAACAAACCAAAACCCCAAACCAGGTCCTCAGTATATTCAATTTGTGTCAAACAGAATGAAAAGAAATTCATGACACTGCTTTGTCATGAAGAGCTAAGGCACCGTAACCTGCGTGTGTGATATGTTACTTTATTTACACATTTATTTTAAAGGCTATGCTCTAGTAGCTTAGTTCCAGCTTTTAGAAACAATGTTCTGGTTAAATACCACCTACCTTTGGTTTTAAACTGCACTGATCTCTGCATTGTCCAAATAAATAAGTGCTTCATATGCCTTTTAATCTAAGCATAAACATTTACCTATTCTCAGCCACTCATTTTTAAAAGTTTATTTTTTCAACAAATGGCTGCTTTAATCACATGCATATTATGGTTTGCTAAATACTTGTTTGATTTCCTATTATTGTAGCAGGTTGTATCTATCATTTACTGCACTTTTTTTTTTTTTGTATTGTTACTGGTGCTAATGAGGCAAAAATAGGTTTTCTGTAACTCTTTCAGAACACTCATCCTTCTGTTCATGTGAATTTTTAGAATTTTTTCCACTGGATTATTTATCATCAGTCTCAGTAGCTTGAAGCAATCACCTTTCTAGAAATTATAAGTGAATCTAAAGTAAATTGCATCGAAGTTTATAGGTCTGGTTCTTCAATATCTTCAAACTGGCTAATAATTTACACCTCCAGAAAGGGTCTTAAAATAGTCAATAGGTGATGATAGAATTAAGGATTTATTTTATTTTGGTAAAGTTAATTAGCAGACAGATAAATTACTGTAAAATTGGGCTCAGTTTTACTCTGGCAGAGACAGAATCAGAATCTGACACATAGTTAACTCAAAAGGAAGCCATTAATTGTGCTGTATGTAGTACCAGATTATAGAAAGCATATTCCCATAGGGATACCTTTACAAGAAGATTTGAATATTCATCAGGATCAAGAACACAAGACATTCTGAGGTACTTTCTTCAGTACTGTGCTGTTGTCCAAGGTGACCTCACTGGCCAAACAGGTTCTGTCGGACTGCACTGGTAGAGCATTCCTAGTACTCATGACAGTGCTGTAGGAGCTAAGAGCATGTGGCCACACAGCTTCTGGCTCAATGCCTACTGTTTTCTGTGGGAAGAATGAGAGTGGGTTTGCAAATGACATTGTGGAGGCTCATTCCCACTTACATGTTCTTTTACACTAATCTGATTCCCCACTGGTTATCTTAATCTAAATTACACTGGTGAAGTGGTATGAAAATAGTCATTGGGCAGTTGAGGCTTGCAGTTTAGTACTTAAAAAGAATGGAAATTTTTTGTTTGTATTTCTAAAAAATCATGATAGTTTGAAGTACCAGATTATTTGGTAACTCATTGCCCTTGTAACAGTTTGCAGCTGGAAATGCTGGACGGTAATGGATACTTGAACTTTCTTTTAAAAGAGATACCATTTCTTCTCTACAATTAATTTCTCACATTTTATTTTATTTCTGTAATCTTGCAGCTGAGTTTGTCAACATGTTTTAGCTTCATAGAATTAACTATTCTTTCAGAAACAATTTCCAGTTATGAATTTGGAGCAGGAAAATAAATATTTGATTTACTGCAATGTTGGGATGATTTAACTCTATTCACAGAATGGAAAATCTTCACTCTAATGATAAAATTTTAGAAGATGGTCACACTGGGGATGTCTTCCTGCTCTTCCTGTTTCAAAATCTGGGAATAAGAAGAATGTTATTTCATAAGTACCAGAAAGATAATTATACTCAGCCCTTTTTGATGTAGAATTTAAACAGCATGGATTCAATGCACGAATGCATCCTCAAAAGGATGATCCAAGAGAATTTTAAAAAAAGCACTTTCTTGTATTTCAAAGAAAAGTAGATGGAATAACATGGTTGTCAATAGGAAACATTTTCATACTAAACCCAGTATTTTAATCAATGCTCAAGGCTCGGTAATTTGACTAATTCCATCAGACAGTAGTTTCAGAGAGCAGGTATCTTGTAACTGAGGCCAGAGGAACAGACTATGGCAGTGCCAGGAGTGCATCAGTGAGAGCTTGACGCTGCAATAAACTCTGAGCCCAAGTTTAAAGGACATGTTGAAAAACTTTCGATTTGAAACGCTCACTTTCAAAAATGGGCAGCCCTGAAGTGTCCTCTCACTAAATTGGCAGCCTCCTCAGCTAACCTAGGGCAGTTATGAGTCTTTCACGATCATTCTATGCCATGAATATGCATTTGCTGCAGATTTTGTAAAATGCAAATGAGAGACACCAAGAGGACAGCAAGTTGTCTGTCATGATGATAAATTTGGAGGCATTGTACTGCTGACTCTGAATTTCATATTGCTAAAAATATTATATATGATCAACTGTTTATTTATGTTTTTTACATTGTTTGTGTTTCCTCATATCACATATTTATGAGTCGAGGTATGAGTGCTTTAGGAATAATCCCAAGCTGTCAATCACTGTGTGTGTTTTTCCCTGTCAAACAGTACATTTGACAAAGTATATATGGAAAAAATAGCCCAAGTTATTTCAGAGCTAGTTAAAATTCTGCTCTGCCTAGGATACTTCATACTGTCTCAGACCTTAAATAGCTCAAAAAATTCCTGCTGAAGATTGTCAGTACCAGATTTTTAAATACGGACTTCATATGAAGAGGGTAGTAGTTTGTCTTCTGTGGCCCATTTGCCTTTGCCTGTCCTCTGCAAATAAGTTGACCATTGCTTTGAAATCTCAAGGTCTCTCAAAGACCATAAAAATCTTTTTCCTTAGTTGTTAAAAATTAAGAAAAATGTTTATTCATATAGGATAGGGCACCTTTGGATTAAAATATTTTTCCAATGTCTCTCAGCATTACCTGCTGTGTGCTTTTCTTTTCAGTAGTGAAATGATGAGGCAAAGACAGCATGTAAGGTAGAAAGTGATGACATCAGGATTACATACAGGATTTGCATTCCACTATCAAAGCCCTCAACTGCCTTAATTATAAAGCATCATGACTCATGAAACAAGATTCTTTTTCCTAACTTGATTACTGTAGCAAAAATATCTTTTTTGTTTGCTTGTGCATGGAGTGATAGTTCCTGAAATCTTCCTGGTCCTAATTAACCTTCCCTAAAAGAAAAATATGAAATAAATGGTGTAGATAAAAGTGACAGAAATAAAAAAAAATAATAAATCTTCAGTCTCAGGAATACCATATACTCCTGACTTCATTCCCTTGTCCTGCTCTTTACCAACAGTCATCTCCTAAACCATGGCTGATATACAGTTCAGATCTTGACTTGTGCAGTAATTGAATTTTATGGCCTGTCAGATATGTCAATTTTTATTTCCTGTCATTTCAAACTATATCCTTTAGTTTTTGTGAGTTTTTTTCCCCTCAGCTTTCTCATAGATGTTTTGAGCATTGTTTGGTTTCTGTTGAAATCACAGATTTACCTTTTTATGGGCACTAGGAAATATTTTTCCTATGTGCCTATAGAACTGCTGTTCACATGGCTTTGCAATTTTGAATCTGAAAGCCTCTAAGAGAAATAAAAGAGGTGGGGAAGGAAGAGGGAAGAAAAAGAAGTAGGGATTGAGGAAGGGATTAAGAGAGAAATTGTGGAGAGACTGAGGACTGTGTCCCTTGCTGAACTTCTCCTTTCCATTCTAGGTGCTGAGCATGTAAATAATTAGATCATAGCCCGTTGCAATATTTCTTGAATGCTGAAAAAGGAGGATTTGCAGTCTATTACTGCATGTATTAATGACTAAAGAGATTAACATATCTGAAATTTTATGCTCTGAACAGAAACATAGAAGTCCATTTAAAATGCAACCTTTAACAGTTTTAGGCAATACTGAAATTTTTATTTTGTAAAAACTACAAAAAGAAGTTTGCTTCAGAATTCAAAACAAGCAATATTTAGCCCACTTCACCTACTTGAAATATTTATTGATATGTTTTTGAATTTGATGCTGCTGCTTTTGGTGTACATGTTATTCTGAAGTAAATTTGCTACGCAGGAAAACTTAAAGGGCAAAAAGCTTATTAATTTCGTGTCTTTGAATGATATTTTTTTCACAATTAATATGCATTGCTCAATATTGCTTTGCATATTTCTTTAATGATAATGAAGTCAGAATTAGCACTGTTTTCTTATTTGTCTCTCGTAAGTCAAGGTTTCATGTTGCCTTGTACCTTCTGGCTCTCCATGCAAATGATCCACAATGAAACACAATGAACTGGATGGAAAATGTGAATATAATCCATTTAAATGTAAAAGTTTTGTTAAGTGGACATTATTTATTTCAATTTTTTTCCTTGAAATCAATATAGGATTCTATTCTTAGCTAAATAATTCTTCACTTAGAATAAAGATGTAGATGTAGATATTTACTGAGTATGAAGAAGCTATTTTAAAAATGCTAAGAAAAGAAAAAAAGATGAGGGGTAATAATCTATTTTTCAATTTATTTTTTTTTGCTTTACATTAAAGCCTGTTCACCCATTATAATCTCAGACGAAGCAGTTTGTATTAAGTTACCACGCAAAAAGGGGCACCTTGTAGTTTGTTCCCTCCTTGTCAAATTCTAACTCTGAAAGGCAAATCATGACTATAAAATTAGAGGCTCTCCCTGGTGAATGTAATTTTCTTTAAATTTGTAGCATGGAGGGATCTAATCTCAAATAAGGCTCTTAATACTCTCTTCAGGACTGCAGTAATAGTTAATGTCAGAAATTAACAGGAAGGTCTACTGTTTAGGAATTCTTGCTGTCTTTCAGAGCATTAAAATGGGAATTGGAAAAACATCGATTCTCACAATTTAGAATCATTCCAGATTAATGTTTTGGAAAGGGCTTTTACTGTGTAGTTGTTTAGAGACTTGTTAAAACTGAGCATTGCATGTAGCTAATGAAAATGTGAGGTTCTGACACACACTTTTGTATGTATAAAATTATGTCACATCATTTTTTAAATTGAGATAGTGTAATAGTCATTCTCCTTTATTTCTTGTAAGAAACACCTCATGGGCATGTATCTTATAAAGCTTTTGATTCTTCTTAAAGTTTTAAAATTATTAGTTAGAGGCCACAGTCATTATGAAAAATCTTGCAGCTTTACTCCATACTTATAAGGTTTTTAAACATTTCCAAACTTCCAAATAAAATGGCCGAACTCTTGTAATAGCCACTAGTTTACAGTCTGGGGAGAATTCATACCTGCATCTTTAGAGCCCTTGAAACAGTTATTAGTGCCTATAAAAGTAAATATTATCCATAACTAAGTTTTTAAAGATGCTTGATACAAAGATAGCAATTTGCAAAGTGCAGAATATGAAGTCAGTTCTCCTTAGAGTGACTGTGCCTGTTACGTAAGGAGAATGATATTCCATGGAAATCAGATTTCCTCAGGGTTTGACATTCAAAGGGCAAAACATGCTCTAGAATTAACCCCTGAGAAATAAGGCTCAGAAAGATGTGGGTGTATCACTTCATGGAGTTTCTGCTTTATGCCTCTCTGGATATATAAACATTACACAATAAAGTCTGCCTCTCCTTTTCTCTCAGAGGTTTGTTTCCTTCATGCCAGAACGGGTTTTTATGGTCTCCTGCAATTGCCGCCTTTCTAATTCCAGTGTTGCCGTTATCAGGAGGGACACGATGCTGGAAGATGAAGCCTTAACTCATGGCAGGTTGCTGCCTAAAACTCTGCATTTGCAGAGCAGTACCTTGAACTCATGAGATTTTTTTGCTCTCTGTGTCTCTCTCTCTTCCTACTGACCAGTATTAGCATGAAGCTGTTTGCATAAGTGTCCTAAGAATGCAGAATTTTAAATTAGCTATAATTAAGAGCTATGAACAGACCCATTTTATAAACTGTTTAGTTTTTGATTTATCATTGCAAATGTGTCTTTTCTTTTCATATAAATAGTGTGAGGAACCATCAAGCTGGCTGGAACCTTTTCAGGAATATCACTCTGGACTCTGCATAGTGAAATTTAATTTTTTTTCTGAGATCATTAATCCTACTTACCAATGATCAAATTATTGTTCAGTCAGTTTAAACTATTAAAACACAATCTTCTTCAGTTGGGCTGAAGAATATAAGGAATAGCTGATTAACTACTTTTAAATTGGCTAGTTATACCAGAAATATAATTTTCTCTACTTTTTCTTGTTTCTCTAGCAAAATTGGAGTTACTAGTTCAATATTATGCAGATATTTGAAAACTATTCATTGCAGTACAATATAGACATTATATTCTCTGATGATGAAAGCAAACCATGAAGTTCTGACCTCTCAATTGGAGAATCTGATGTCTAATTTTGTTTCCCATATTGTCCTTCATTTTTACACAGAGGTCAGTGTCCCATTTTTTAAAAGGAAAAAAAAGAGAAGTGTTGCTAATTTATTGAAAATCTGTTAACTAAAAATCAAGTTCTAGCAATCTAGCAAGGTTTGGAATAGAATAAATGGTAGAGGTTCGCTGCTTTTGGAAACTTAAATATCTCCTGTAAGAAACCAATATATATTCCTATTAAGTCTCTGTACTTACAGTATCTTTGATTTTTACCCTGTCTGCCAACTGCTGATTTTTTATTTAAAAACTTTTTATCAATCCAAAACTAATAGGCCAAAGAAGCAGATTAAGTGGAAGGACTTTTATATTCATGGCATACTTAGAAAATGGAATAAATCTTTAAATATCTTGCCACTTTCCATCTGGGCATTATTCCAGCAATTTAAATGACTAAATATACTGATAGTATTCCAGATTAAATGAGAGTTCTGAATGCCTTTTTATAAATGGTATGTCTCATAAAGAACTGAATTTGTTGTGGTGGTTGGTGAGATCGGCATTTTGTTTACTGAATTTACTGGGTATTAGTGCAGCATAACACAACTGCATTTGCAAGTGTCTGTCCCTGGAAAAAATCCTGTGGCTGGAAGGAGCACTTCTCTTGTAGATCAAGGTAGCTGACAGAAGCAGCTTCTTAAAAGTATGCAAAACCAGGGTTTTTTGTTTGTTTGTTTTTGTTTTTTTTTTTTTCCTATCATGCTGAATCATTATGACTGGATAACTTTTTGCAAAAGATCAAAATAAAAGGAGAACCAGCATATCTCAGAAGTGAAAAGTTAGGGCAGAAGAAACGAGGGAAAAACAGTAGGAAATGACAAAATTGCATGTTGCTTTGGTTGCTCCTGCTACCCCTCTCCCCCTTTAATTTAAATTCTTGTTTCCATGGGAGTCCGCAGTGCGGTCTTGGTAGTTCTGGCACAGAACAGTTCTGATAGGATAGATGTGCCCTTCTTTCAGCCCAAAGGGAGTAACTGGGAAGATACGGGGCTTTTCATTGTTGCAGTAATGCTGTCCTGCTGGCAGCTTGCTGTTCCTCCCAGTAGCATTATCTTCTGGGCAAGGAGATGTGGTCTCAGTTATTCTTAAACTTTCTTACTCATCCTTTCTGTGTGCAAGAAACTAATGAAAAGTCAATAAGGAGGTGAAGTTTTTCACCAAGCCATCTAAATGTTTAGTGGGCTCAATGACAGCATTAGTCATATGTGGCAACAGTGCAACTGAATTTTCCAGATCACCCCAGCCAAATGCCAGAAGCCGATACCGTGTAGGAAAGCAGAAGTCAAACTTGACTTCACATATGTCACAAAAAATGGTGCAAGAAATACTGAGCTACCTGTGTGCTTTGTGCACTCTTCTCTGCAACCCTCTATGTTTGAGGCCAGCCTGATTTCTTTGTTACACAGGGTGGGAAAAGGAAAATTGTAATAGATGAAAAAGTTGAAAAATTTTATGACCTGTAATACTGAAAGTCCTTTTCTAAAACATCATTTAATTTGTTTATCTTTGGTCTTGTAAAAGCAAGATACTTCAAAGGATTGTGTTTATCATTCTCAGCAGTAGAGAAAACCTATTTCTGACAATAAGAGAACTCAAGGTCTAGGGCAATAGTAAGGTGAAACTGGCTTCATCACCTCCTGCTGGCCTAAGTATGTGCATAGGTTCAAGTAGTCTTAAATGTAACAGCAAGGACTGCCAGCAAGAATGCATTGTGGTTAAACCTCTGTCAGCTCACATCACCAAGTTCCTCTGAACAGAATTAACATCACTACGTCTGACTTCCTTGTTATACTTATTGTATATACATATTTAAAGCCATTAAAATACTACAGCTTTTGACTGTGGCATCTATCAGCTGAGCTGTTACAAATTTCTCTATGTTGATCTTTGTACATTTGTGTTTATCTTTGCTGGTTGAGAGGTAAAATTTTTTAACTGAAGACAAGAGCTACCCTTTCTGCTTAAACTAAGTCCTTTCATTCTTACCACTTCTGATGAAACTGAGATGAAAAGTGACCAGTGAGAAAAATCAAACCTAGGTGGAGTAGGTGAATCATCACAGTATGTCCCTACAGTAACATAGAATTCATTCTTGTGTTTCTGAATCTCAATATCCTCTGCTGTGAGAAAACACTCCTTCTAGTTTTGAATTATATGGGGACATAGTAACTTCACTGCACCTATCTGTATATCTCTTCCTAGCTGTAAATTTGTCTGAAACCAAAACTCCTCTACTTTTAGTACAAAAATGTAGGGGGATAGAATATAAGAAAATAAAGATAGTGTAGAAAGTAATCTTACCCCTAAGGAGTTGCAGCTGGGCCAATTACCAAAGAGTAGGAACAGGGCTGACTTTAACAGGCCACAGCTGTAACCAATGAGAAGAAAAGTGCTATAAAAGAGTGGGGTGGCTGGATGAAAAGGGAATTGGAGTCAGTTAGTTGCTTTGTGATAAAGAAAGAGTCAGCACTCTTTTGTGTTTCTGCCCACAAGAAACACCAAGAAGGTATGAAACTTTTGCAATAAGGAGACAACAATATGGAACCCCTGTAATAACTACACAAAATCAATGCAATTCCATAGTTGTTGAGTGAGCAATTTAGAAAATAGTTAACGAAACAGGATACAAAAAAGAAGAGAGGTTCATATGGTTAATTTATGCTGAAAAACCAGATTTCTTCTCCCACTGAGCCCCTGTGTCATGGAATCACAGAATATGCTGAGCTGGAAGGGACTCATCAGGATTATTGAGTCCAGCTCCTGGCCCTGTGCAGGAGACCCAAGGATCACACACTGTGTGCCCAGCAGTGTTCAAACACTTGAACTCTGTCAGGCTTTGTGCTGTGACCCCTTCCCTGAGGAGCCTGCTCACAGTGCCCAGACACCCTCTGGGTGAAGAACCTTTCCCTCATACCTGATGTCTAACCTAAACCTCCTGGTGTGAAAAGTGTCAGTTATGACAAATTTTAGGTATTGACATTATGACTTATTTTCTGAGTGAATCCTTGGGGTTTGACTTGCAGATTGTTGAACACTTACACCATTACTAACTAGGCTTTGAACATGTATGAAAGGCTGTGTATTAGGCATTGTGAAAATGAGCTTCCATGAGTTTCCTACCAAGTGCCCGATTTAGAAAATACCTTTGATCTTAATCTCACAGTGCCTCTGTTCTGCATAAAGTAAGTATAATAATAACCTCTCATCTCACAAGGATATTTTGAAAATAAATGTAGTAATGTTTGTGAAGCACTCAGACACCGCAATGAGGAACATCAGAGAGAAATCTGTTTTCAGTTCGATTTTCAATAATGTTTGATAAGTAAGTTATGGGGGCACAAAATGAGGGAAGTGTGAAGTTTTGAATTTGGTAAATGGCTAATATCCATGAATTACATCAACTTATCAAAAGAAGCTCCTGTTCAAACTAAAGCACATCATCATGTCATTAAAAGGTTGCACCACAATGCATATGTAGAAAGGGGCTGAACTAATGCTGTTAGGATTTATGACCACGGTACAGTTCTTTTGATGTATACTTCCCATGTAATTAATGTATAAGCCAGTATTTCTGCATGGGAAGTATTCATAACATAAAACTCAGATCTTTGCTTGTAGTACAGCTTAAAAGCAGGGGTAATGTGTTTGATCTAAGCATCAATCCCTATTACAAAGGGTGAGAGCTACAGAAGGATGTGAACCTTTCCCTTAATTGTGTGATGCTAAATTTTGGCTTGCTGGAATGAATGAGAATCTTGCCATTAAATCTCGCTATTAAAGGAATTTCATTCAATTGCTTTATATAAATAGCCTTATTCTGATAAGTTAAATCTTTATGTAGGAGATCAAAATAGCACCAAACTTCTAGCTTTGTAAATTACCTTTTTTAGTGAATATAGTATTTGTTTAGAAGGAAACTTTTGGGGAAAATCTTTTTTTTTTTTAGTTGATTCAGTGTTTTTTGAATAAGAAATAGTAACAACATAATACTCCATTTTTGCTAGAAATATTTGGTGTCTCATTTTGAACATGGTATCAATACTTAACCTATTTAATTTATAATCTTATTTTAACTATTTCTTTACTTCATTCTATATGCTTCAAACTATAAAATTTCCAAATCTCAAGAAAAGAAGAGGAAGTTTTAGAATTTTTATCACTAAAATCAAATCACAGAAATGGGAAGAAAACCCAATATAAATTTATTTTATAATTCAGTTAAGCTACAATTGAATCTATATAAAAACTAATCAGTATACTATAATTGAAGAGATATTTTTGGACCAATGTACCAGCTGGTATCACAGATGGTACAGATGGCATAAAGCTCTTTAATGAGACAAAGATAATGTGTTGGCACAAAGAAAGTTGAGTATATGAACATGTGATTTTTCTTTCTCATTATAAAATGTCTAAGCAGTGTAATTTTAATTGATACACAATTGATACATTTGTATTCCACAAATTGGGTAAATACTAGGATTAATACTTTGCAATCAGTACAACCTTACTACAATGCCATCAGTATAACCTTAGGTTGTTTTGGAAAATCTTGTATGCCATAGTAGACAACAGCTTATTAAACAAGGTGGTTTGAAAGAAAGAATTGCTAAGCAAGTTTGATATTATTTAACCTACCTGATGAGTTTAATGGATAAATTTATGGAAAGATCTGAATCCCTCATAAAGGTTTTATTCCATGAGCTTTTATATTGGTATAGACAGGGCAAGAAGTATGATAGTGATATTTTGCAGTGAGCAGTCTTGTCCTGTTGCTTGTCTCCACTGAGCAGAGCCTGGCTCCATCCTCCTGCCACCCTCCCTTCAGGTACTGACAGACATTGATGAGCTCCCCTCCCATTTGTGTCTTCTCAAGGCTGAACAGGCCCAGCTCCCTCAGCCTGTCCTCACAACAGAGATGTTCCAGTCCCTTCAGCATCTTTGTCTCCCTCCTCTGGGCCTGCTCCAGGAGCTCCATGTCTCTCTTGTACTGAGGAGCCCAGAACTGGACACAGGACTCCAGATGAGCTTCACCAGGGCTGAGCAGAGGGGCAGGATCACCTCCCTCAGCCTGTTGGCAATGCTCTCCCTAATGCACCCAGGGTACCACTGGCCCTCCTGGCCACAAGGACACTGCTGGCTCAGATCCTTCTCTGCAGAGCTGCTTTTCTCTGCTGGTGCCTGCACCTATTCCTCCCCAGGTGCAGGATCTTGCATTTGCCTGTCTTGAATTTCAAATGCTTCCTTCCTGCCCATCTCCTCAACCTGTCCAGGTCCTTCTGATGGGATGCACAGCACTCAGGAGTATTGGCCAGTCCTCCCAGCTTTGTGTCATCCATGAACTTGCTGAGGAGGCATCTGGACCTTTATCCAAGTAATTGATGAATAATTAAACAGTACTGGGCCCAGTATTGAACCTTGGGGGACACCAACTGTGACAGACCTCTAACTAAACCACATGCCACTGATTATGACTCTGGGATCTGCTCTTCAGACAGTTTTCAATTCATCCTGCTGCCCACTCACCCCATCCACAATTCCTGAGTTCACCTGAGATCGTGTTGTGAGAGACAGTGTTGAAAGCCATGCAAAAGTCGAGATAGACCACGTTGGCTGCTCTTTCACATCAGATCCTGGATCTTGTGTTTGAAACAAAGCTAGCAAAGCTGTTTGGTTGGGATAACAAATTGCTGCATTCAGTCACCAATCCAGAAGAAAAATTGTATAGCTTAAAGCCCCAAGGGAAAGCTTGTGAAGGGAAACAATTGCCCTCAGGACAGGGCAAACTCTGCTGGGTTCCTGATTGATCAGGAGTTGCAACATTCCTCCAAATAGCCATGAATGGAGACATATCCAAAACATGGCCTTCTCACAAGTCCTCACAGTTCTAAAACAAAAAAGTGAGTTTTCCTGCCTTCTTTCAGTATCATAAAGTTCATTTATCCACTGGTCAATAGACTGTCACACCATTGCTGGAGTAGTCACCTTCTGAATGACATCTCAAACCGAGCGGTTAAATTTTTGTTTACATTAACCACCAGGGTACCATAGCCCTGTTTCTAAGGACAAGATGCATATGACATTTTTTGAGCAATTTTTAGGCTTGATCATCCTTAACTCAAGCTGAGCTAGAAGTAAAATTGAAAACTTACTGAATTTTTACAGAGCAGGGATATATATCAGTATATTTCAGTAGCTCGTAAAATAACTTGATGTTAACCATAGAATGTGGCATCTGTTGTCAGAGCAGAATCTGATTGTCAGCTGCCTTTCTTTCATTGCATTAGGCATTTGGAGAATTGTGCAGGAAATTATTTATTCTTTTTGCTTAATATCAGTTATAGAAATATTCTTAACCTTCCTCAGAGAAGTGCAGGTGTCTTTGTTCTTGCCTCTGCCTGCTGCACAACAGAGCTTGAGTTACATTCTTTGTTGCCTTTCACTTTTTGTAATAAGATGCACTTCTGGAAATCAAGTAAAGAATCTGCCAGGTGAGAAATAACATTTAAACCCCTCTTTATGCCAGGAATGAAGTACTTCACTAAGAAAAAGGCTGTGGGAAATAAACCTTCTGCATTTCATAGACATTGAATCTCTCAGCTTTTCTAAGCACCTTACAATACTCTATGGGATCCTCAAGGTGAATTTTCTAATAATTTTTAGTTATCTTAATTTCAAGTTTTATTAAAATTTTCAAGTTCTAGGTAAGAAGCTCTGCATATTTAATTTTCAATATTTTAGTAAATGCTGTAATTTTTTAGATTTTCTTCCAAGTAAAAAATTGATTATCAAAATACTGTATGAATTCATAAATTCCTTTATTTATAATTATTCCATAAACAGCAGTCATTCCCAGAGGAAAAAATGCCCACATACATTGGTAAGATGATGAAATATTTCCCCCAAATAATATTTTAGGATCATTATAATGTACAATGTAATGTATTTTGGTAGATTAAATGTCAAAAGGATATAGCAAAGCAATCATATTTGAATTAATTTCATAAGTTAAAAGTATCAGAGCCCTATGTTTTGGAAAAGTTCAATGGTTCCATTTATATTTTTTCTTACCCTATAATACAAATATTCTTTCTGTTTTGCAGTAGCTTCTGCTGTAATGACTTATTTGAAATACAGTAGTTGGTTTAGAACTATAAAAATGTATTGAAAAGCGACAAAGTTTATGGAGCTGTAATAAGCAAATTTTTTAAATGTGTAAGTATATGTTCTGATGTTTTTAAGGTAAAATATTCACTGAATGTATGTTTCCCTGAGATATGTAAACTAAGAACAGAGTTTCTTCTTTCACCTGATCAGCTTAGGAGCGAAATGTGGGTCAAACCACGGAGGTGGATGTACAGACATTAGTTAGTTATTTGCTTGATCATCCCCATACAGATGTACCAGGAATCCTGCTCTTTCTGTGGATAGTGATAAATTATGCAGAGAAATCAAGGCTGAGTTAACTCTGCAGTGGGAAATAATATGCAAGTGCTCATGCAGGACCTTCTTCACTTGGCTAATTAGCCAACTGAGCAATGCTAACTATAGCAGGCATTGTGCCATGTAAGCAGAGCTGCGCTGCTTCTGAGACACAGCCACTGCCTGTACACAATGCTATTTTTGGGAACTGTGAACTTCTCACCGCTTATTCAGAGTGAGCTGCATGCATCCAGCTCCCCCCCAGAGTGCAGAGAAAGAAGGCTGCTTCAAACACGAAAAACATAAAAGAGACAAATGGCATTGAGTTTCTTTCACCTATGGGCTGGGTCTGGAGCTATACACAGAGTCTCTGTCAGTGGCTGCTGAGATTGTCCTCTGTGGCAGATCTGCCAGGCTGCCACTTGCTCAGTGAGTGTGAGCAATCTGTTTTCTTTCCTGTCATCTCTAAAAGTGGATATCTCCCTACAAATTTGGAAATAAAGACACCACAACTGTCCAAGAAATCTCATTCTTTTCATATAAATGCCCTTACTGAGACATTAGTAGCAACTTTGCTAGTGTGAGTAGAGATCTGAAAATAGCCAGATAATAGTTCAGGTGGTTGATCCAAAATTACTGGGAAAGCATGGTTTTAGATTGAGAGAAATGCTTAATGCACCCCAAAGGTGTTGCCTATGACACCAAGAGTATGATGTGGGTGTCATACTGGAGGGAGGGGATGCTATCCTGAGGGACCAGGACAGGCTTGAGAGATGGGCCCATGTAAGAGTCATGACGTTCAATAAGGCCAAATGCAAGGTTGCCCAGAGAGATTGTGGAGTCTCCTTCACTGCAGGTTTTCAAGAAATGTCTGGACACAATCCTGTGCTCTGGGATGGCCTTGCTTGAACAGAGATTGGGCCACATGACTCACTGTGGTCCCTTCCAGTCTGACCCGCTCTGTGATTTTGTGATTCTGTCCTGCAACTGGATCAGGGAAATCTGAAGCAAAAGATCAGGCTGCAAGGAGAATGGATTGAGAGCAGCCCTGAGGAAAGCCTTGGTTGACAAGAAATTCAACGTGACCCGATAATGTGTACTCACAGCCCAACCACATCCTGGCTGCATCCAAAGCTGCCTGGCCAGGAGCTCAGGGAAGGTGACTGCTGCTCTGCTTCCCTCTGATGAACCCTCACCTGGAGTGCTGCATCCATCCCAGGGAGGCCCCAACATAAAAAAGACAGGGACCTGTTGGAAGGAGTCCAGAGGAGAGCCACAAGGATGAGCAGAGGGCCGTGGCAGCCCTGTTGTGAGGATGGCAGTGAGAGCTGGGACCGTGGAGAAGCAGCCTTGCAGTACCTCAGGGGGCTACAGGAAAGCTGGAGGGGAACTTTTTACAAGGGGATGTATTGACAGGACAAGGGAGAATAGCTTTAAACCGAGAATATGTTTAAATGAGAAAAAAGGAAGAAAATTTTTTATTATAAATGCAGTGAGGCACTTGGCCAAGTTGCCCAAAGAAGTTGTGGAAGGTCCATCCCTGGAAGTGCTCTAGGCCAGGTTAAATGGGGTTCTGAGAGCCCTGATCTAGTGGATGGTGGAAGGGTTGGAACTAGAGGCTTTTTAAGTTCCCTTCCAACCTGAAACAGTCTATGATTATATTTTTTTTTTAGCATTTTGAACAGCAAGTAAAATTGATATTTGGTACAAAATATGAGTTAAAAAGGCAGGAGCTTAAAACTGAGTAATTTGGGTTTGTTCCTGTATAGTAATAAAAATTAACTGATGTTGATACAGTGCCACAAAATCTTTCAGTTGAACTAAATAATAATTTTAAGGTGAAAAATATTCTAGATTTTTTTTTCCAGCTGTGGGAGTCAGTTTCTCTAAGAAAGGAAAATGTTCTTAGAAGCTGTTTTGGAGCAGTTGTAATGAGTAGGTGGTAGGAGTAGCAAAACTGCAGCTATTCAGGGTAAACCATGCTCAGAAGAGATAATTAAAAATTATTCTCCTTCATACTAAGGTCTATCTATGATGTTAATGCCTCCCTTAATGAATTAGATACACACTGCTTTTTCCATACCTTTTTTTGCTGAGTTGTAGTTAACTTATCTTCAGAAAAGCTCTGGCACATTTTTCTTCTGGTCAGCAAATTTGGAAAGAAATAAATGGATGCAAATTATGATTAATGACTTATTTACCTTGCTTTTCTTTTTCAAGCAGCATACCACAGAGCACACATTCAAAGTGCCATGAAATCAGCAAGTAGTAGTATACACAATATACACAGAAAGTTATTCACTTGGGAAAATCTCATTCTGCAAACTAAAAAAGCAATGAGAAATACTCAGACAGGGCCTTTTGGCCTAAAACAACTCTCAAGTTTTGACAGAAGGTCCCACCATCTCAAAGGCTCTCTATGTCACTTGATGGAAGCTCCAGGGCTTTAGTGATGTCCTTTGTGTCCTCTGTGTCTCCAATGTCATAATCTCCCACAGGAAACTCTCTGCTTATGTCTTACCAACAGCTCTAAGATGATAAGTGCAGCTTTTATGGAAATCTTGCACATGATAGTTCTGAACAAGGAAAAACTGGTTTCTTGTTTGGGAAAGGAGAGTCTTTTCAATTCTGAAAATGCAGTAAGAATTGTCCCTTCTGAAATATTCCCCTTCAGGAATATCAGCTTTTTGGAGCTGAGTCATTTTGCATTTCCTGGAAGAAGAATGAGTACACAGATATTTAAGAGAGGCTCTTGTTTAAGCATTCTTTGGTTTTGGTAATAAATTCCACCTTGCATTGTTCATGAAGTGACTAATTTAAGAATCAATCAGGCATCGTATCAGGTTGTGTTTTTCAGAGCACTTCATGGACTAATAGAAACTTACATGGAGATATTAGATTCTTTATAATTTATATCCTGTATATCTTAGTATCATATTATTACAAATCTTCTGCTATCTGGTTTCAGAAGGGACAGAGACAAAAGCAGACCTGGTTAATGAATGAAAAGATCTTCTCTATTATCTTTTTTAGTTGTGGCTCCCTTAAGACTTCAATAATTTGAATTTGACTTGTTTAGCACCTGAAATTCAAGGTAAATAGTAAAATAATCAAGTATATATTTTATTTCATACCTTTGGCTTTTTTGCATTAATTACTGTAGAAAAATGACCAAAGGAAAATGTCTCTTGGAGAATTTTTGTACTTTAGAACTGAAATTATGTAATACCTACAAAAATGCTATCTTTAGGTTGATACAAAGGGAGAGGTCAAGCAATGTTCAAAGGCTTATTAGTCTTTTTTTTTATCAACAATAGATACTAAACATTCTGTTCCTCAGAATCAGAAGCTTTATTTAATTTCTTTTATCTAGCTGGAGAAAGGTTAAAGGGAAAGATTAAGGCATTAAGATTTGTAAGAATTATGAGATTCTCTAAAGCATTTTCAAAGAAGCTTTATTTTTGGCTCAGCTGCACGATAACACAACCCAACTTTTGTTCTGCTTTCAACTGAGCTATTTATACTTTGGAATTCACTGTGGACATTGCCTGAGGTTATTATTATTTTCCCTCATGGGTTTGTTTGTTTGTTGGTGTTTTTTTTTTTTTTTTGTTTTGAAACGACATTTGAGAATATTATTCAAGCTTTTATTTTGTGGTTGGGATGCTGTAAAATGCCCTTTTCACTTTCTAATTTACACTAAGAGACTTTACTGTGAGTTTAATTCAGTGGAAGAAAAATCTGTATCATACAAACCCAGAAAAGGAGGTGATATTTCTTGCAGCCTGAAGGAATGAGACTTGGTCCCCATTTCACTTTTCAAAATGAAGTAAGGAAGCATGACAGGTGGCAGCAAAGACGATACCAACATAAACTTCATCTCTGAAACAGGATCCTATAGAAATGCAGCAGAAACAAGTCTAGTGAAAATTTTTAGCTGTGTGGAAAACTTCCCATGGACTCTGAGCAGTGCTTCTATAACTAAGAATTACTAACACAAACTGGAAGCTTTACCAGGTGCTCAATGGTGCAGACTTGTGTTGAATGTTTCTAATTTCTTATTCTTTACAGTGTTTAACTTCACTCCCACTATTAACTTCAGTAATTTTTAGATCAGCACAAGGCCAAGAAGAACATCTATGAATTGAAAAGAAACAGATCAAGCCCTGAACAAAACCAGATTTTACTTTGTGCACCATTTTCTTTTTTAATTGTACAAGACTTACTTGTGGGTTGAATTTTGTCATAGTATTTTGGTTTTGTTTTTTTATAAGCCATAACTGATCCATGGAATTCCTGGTTTCAGGACAGAATGGAGGCCATGGTCTAGGTCTTCTGCTAGCTTAAACCATTTTTGAGTGCAGGTGAAAACCTGAGAGCCTTACATGTTGTGGCACACCAGTGCTGTATAGCTCATGCCCTGCATGGCATGAATTCTTCCTCGTGGCAGAGGCAGCAGCTTGAACCGTGGGGCAAGGTGGAACATCAGGAAAGTGTTCAGAAGTGACAGATGATTTTTTAGTCTACTTGAGAAAGAGCAGATTTTTAGGGATTAAGTTATTTAATTAAGGATTTGGGTTTGTTTTCTTTATTTTCAAGAGTTTATCATTCTCTTATGTGCTCTTTAATGACAGTCTGATACAGATTTGGGAACAGCATGGGATCTCAGTCTAGTGAGAAAGCCTATCTCTTTTGGGAAATGATCCATGTATTTTACTGCTTTGTAACTCTGATTTCCCATTGATTTTTTATGTTGGATTGCTTATGGTTTAAGTACAAGTTTCTCAGCTTTAGTTTGAAACCTATTTAAGCCATGCTGTTAACTAATGTACTTGTTATAAGCTTCGTCCCCATTTCCTTGACATAAATTATACTTAGTTCATTCCAAACTGTTTATTTGCACTGAGCTATAAACTACAGGGCAGCAGCTGGGTGTGAGTAAAGAGGAACAACTTTACTAGAGATTTTATGTTAACAAATGACTTACACACAGGCATCCCATCCCCATCCAGACCAAGCAGTGTTTTACAGCTGCAGCCAGGGATGCTGACGGGGCTCAGGTGTGCCTGAGCCTTTCAGCAGAAGTGATTTCCTCCTGACCTTTCTTAATTACTTGTGGATAGGGGGGCTTGTGGTTTGGTTTTGTGGCTGAGTGAACTTAGGGGAAAGTTATGACTCAAACCTTCTGAGAAGAAAGTGCAGTGGCATGGGTATTATCTAAAAGCAATCTATTTCAACTGCCCTAGGAGTCTAGACGAGAGTTTGAGGCAAATAAAAAGCGGCAGCCTCACCTTTGAGGGCCTTAATAGACTTGTGGAAGCAGCTTTACAAGTAGTGCTGTGGAAAAAGGATTTAAAGATAGAACTGTCGCAATTTTTTAGAAGCATCTGCTGCAAAAAGGCTATAGAGCAAAAGAGCTGTGTGACTCAGCCAGAAACAAGGTGAAAGGCTGTTTTGAGTGAATGATCTGAGGTTTCTTCAAAGCATCTGTAAGTGTTTTAGTAGATAAGAACAGGGTGAAAGGATGTGACTGAAGCAGGTAAGTCTTTCCTACAGCAATTTATGAAGTTAAAAGGATTAACTGTTCCTCTTTTTAGTACACAGAGAGGATTTTTAAATTTTATAGGAAACGATACTGTCTGGTTGCAGTTTGCACTGATTTTAACAGAATGAAAGCTGATCCGTGTCAAGCTATCACCACCTAGTGGCAAGAGGGAAATGGTAACCAGCCCGTGGAAATACTTTCAAGTATTTTTATTAGCTGTTGTGCTTTCATTGGTGTTGTGGAATACACAGAAACAAGGCTGATGAACTTTGATAGAAAACAAGTTAATAAACGTGGCAGTAGTCCCTTACCAATATAATTTTTATATTGTATGATATCTTGTTAAGGAGTAGTTAGTTAATGATTTCTCTCTTTAAAGCATTGCTTGTAGATGTAATTAGCTAGTGCACCATTTTATTATTCTTGCCTGGTTTTTTGGTGGATTGTTGATGGTTAAATGGGAGGTGAGGTTTATTTTATATGGGGTGAAAAGGGTTTTTTTTAAATGCAGCTAACTACATTTTATACCTACTCTGCACTGAATTGATTATATATGTGTTTTGTTTGATGTGTATGCATTTGATACATTGCTTAAAAACCACTTTCACTTTTTAATAAAAGTCACTTTCAGTTGTAACTTATCAGAGTCCAGGAGTGTCCTTCTGGAGCATTGTCTTAGTGAACTGGTCAAAGTAAAAGTATAGCACTGATTGACAATTTTTCCATGTTTATTTCCACCCTGATTGTGTTTCACTGTTCCCCAAAAGGTGTGTATAGTGGTTTTTTTGGAAAAGCTTCTGCTTCTTTATCGTGCCTGACCAAACTTGAATGCTTTATTTTCCCTTTTTGTACATTTCTGAAAAGGAGATATTGTTTCTTTTAGCATCCTAAAAGCTAGCCTTAGCATCCTTAGCCACTGGGATGGCTGCTGTGAACCAGAAAGAAATGAGGTCTCTAATCTCTTTTTATAAGTTCTTCAACAAAAATAGAAATACTGGTGAAAGTCATGAGTTGCTTTAAACTTGAGTTTTTAGAACACAACTGATTTACAAAAATTTGTACGTGTTGTTTTTCTTTCAATTTTATTGTTAGATTTTTAATGTAAATTCTATATTGTTGTGTAAATATTCAGATAAGTGACATATATATGAATTTACCTAATAAAAAAGTGAGAAAGAGCAGATTATTGTCCAAGTGCACTGACTGATTCCACAAAATTAATGTGCTGTACCTCACATTAAATGACAACCTTGTTTCTTGAAGTGGAAATAGATACTTACAATCATTTTTTGATAAATGTGAACATAAAATTACATTCCACTCAGAACTTGTTTTGTTGACTAGAAATTGTTCCATGTGTCAAAAAGATGTTTTGCTGTGTTATTAGACCGAGTACTTTTGGTCTGCATTTTTTGGGAAGGGTTTCCTCTGTAGACTTTCCTCTTCTGACCCTTTGCTCTGAATTTTGGACTTATCAGCATTGTGAATAAACCTGTGGCTGCTTGGTTGGACACCTCTTAAGATTTTCAATGTAATCCACCTGAGATTCCTTTTCTGAGCAAAAGTCTTTACATTGATGAGGAAGACTAATACCATTTTTTTTTTACTTTAAAATTACCAGTATTCTCTAGGTGATGGTTTTATCAAATCCAGTAGTGTTTTAGAAAATGAAAAAAAAGAGGATAAGATAAAATCTGGGTACTATGTCTGAAATTATTTCTTCTGCATATCTGATGAAATTTTTCAGTTCAAATCCAGTTTTATGTTACTAGTTTAGACAAAATGGCATGATGTGGTCTTTATCTCTGCCCTCCTCACTTTCTTTTTCTAGTACTGATTACAAATATGAAGGGATTGTAATGTTTTTAAATGATACATTTTTCTTTAATGTCTTAGTGTATTGAATGAATTAGGATACCCTCTGTCTTTTGAGAGCTTTCTCTGCTGTCATGCTGCAAAGTGGGAATTTGAAGATGTAGCAAAATGTGTTTTGGCACATGACTGTGCACATGGGTTTGTGCCTCACCATGGGAAGTGCTTCTCATGGTACCACTTACATCACACTGCATTTCCCCTCAGAGGGAACTGGACTGGTGTGCTGATACAAACAGCAGGGAGCAGATAAAGACAAGACATGTTTGTGCCTGGTGGACACGCCAGTGGTGGCTTGTCATCGTACTAAAGGCAGGAAGAAGTAATTTTAATTTTTTTTTTAAATGGATTAATTTTTTTTTTTTTTTCAGGAAGCATTTTGACTATCATTTGGATTCAGGTATCAGTAATGTTGCATTACTGTTTGGACCTCTTGATATTACAGGATAGTCTTTCTCCCAGTTTTTTTTTCCCCTCAGCATCAGGAACTTTCATCAGGAACTGCCCTGATAGGACAAGAAGTAATGGATGCAAGCTGAAAGAGTGGAACTTCAGGTTTAATATGCATAGTCAATTCTTTACTGTGACAGTGGTGAGGCACTGGGACAGGTTGCCCAGAGAAGCTGTGCATGCCCCATTCTTGGAAGAGTTCAAGGCCAGGTTGGATGGGGCCCTAGGGGGACCCAGCCTGGTCTAGTGGGAAGGTGTTCCTAGCTGTGGCACAGGAGCTGGAGCTAGATGATCTTTAATGTCCCTTCCAGCCCAGACCTTTCTGTGACTCTATGAACATTGTCATGTGCTAACTACACATTTGAATTCCTTTGTTCTCCTTTGATCAACCTAAATGGTTCCTTTCCCTATTTTTCTGTGTTTAACAAAAATAATAGAAATATAATCCCACTATGTTTCCCACAACTTTAGTCTCCTGAGCTCTTTATCCTGCTCTTGTAATGCATCTCAAGGCTCTGTTGTACACTTGTAAATCTGCCTTGTGGAGTTCACAGACTGAACTCCTGTGTTCAGTCTGCCTTATGGCACTGATAGTGAAGGTATGTGCCTCAGTGATAGAAGGATCTGTATAGTAGAAGAGCCTCTCTCTGTCGCACTGAAAGGCGTTAATTTACAAATGACAAGCTGTAAGAATGTAAACAGGCCACATATGATGATTACTGATTTAGTTATAAATTTTACTGGAAGTACCCCAAGTTCTTTGTCAAAATTGGAACCCACTTATGAGCAATCAAATCAGGGAGGTCTCACTCCTGAATGCTATGGGTCCTAAGAGGAAGAGAGCTATTTCTGTTAGACTACAAGTATTCAGTGAAGGACTGCAGGTTCAGAGATAAGAGTTAATGACTAAAACAGCATTCCATGACTGAGCTTCTAATTCTCAGAAATATTTTATTAATTAATGGGTTTGCTTACAGGAACATACCTTCTCAAAACAAATGATCAAGTAAGTGTTCTTGATGCTAGAAACAGGCCACAAATTTAGGTCAGCATACAATCAAAGAAAGCCCTTTAGGTGGCACCCCTTAGCAAACTCTCCTATTGGAGTTGCTATAATTCCATCTGATGTATCAAGTGAAAATGTTTTCTTAAGGGTAACTGTCTGGTCTACTGCTCTCGTTGTTTGATCCTCTTAGTGACTATATGAATTTTCACAACAAATGTTGGCTGTGTAATCTGTCTGCCCAAAGTGTGATAAGTGACATCCAAGCTGCCAAAATCCTCAAATAAATCTAACCTTTGCCTAGAAAGCTCCATGTTCACACCATGCTTTAATTTCTGTTGATTCTGAGCTGTTATGATGGAGAGGAAAACAGTCTCTTGACTTTTTTTCCAAAGAGAGATGTGTTTGATTTTTAAACCAAATTGAAATTGTGAATGCAAAGCAATTAAAACCTTTTTTTATGGTTTGTTTTAATTGCTTTTTACAGCAAGCAAGACCTTCAAGTTTATTGGAAGAACATGGTTTGCTGGTATTGAGATGTTTTGTATGTTATCTGTTGAGCCCAAACGTGATCTTATTTTTGTCCAGACAATGCCTTAATATTGAAAATGCTTGGCACCTCAACACCCTATCCATGAGAAATCAATCCTGCAATTTTATTTTAACTTATTACCTATTCCCCTTCTCCACAAACTTTCAGCTTGGGGCAAGGTTTTTTGAGGCTGTAAGGCTTTGAGGTGTGATCCTTACGGGCCTGGTAGAAGGGTAGAATATCCCCTGAAGAGGGTGACCAATAAGAGTGAGGAAAAAGCCTTTTCAGAGTCCTTCAGGATAAAGAAAGCAAATGGTATTCTACCAAGTCCCAGAGGTTCTGCATTGATGACCATGAACAAGGCTTATGTTGGCACTTTTTATGCTTTCAGTGCTCTGGAGTTGTATTTCCTTTGTTCCCTAAGGAACTAATTATTTTAATACATACCTGTTAGGTCTTACTTTTTCCTGAAAAGAAAGATGAGATTTCTTACAACTTAAACATTGCTTTTACTGGAGAGATTGTTGGGATGTCTTGGGCCAGTGAATGTTTAGGGTGACACTTTTCTTTGAAGGATCAGCTGTTGTGAAAAGATCTCCAACAGGATTGTACATGTTCATCTCTTTTAGGCTCTGTTGACTAAACTCCATCTGGAGCTGGGACCCATAACTAATAACAAACTTGGACACTTGGGATTTAACAGCATGTGCCCTTACAGGTACATAAATATATGACTCTCATGTATTTAAGCCCACCAAAACTCTAGTAAACATGAACTATGGTAGTCTGCAGAAATACACTGTGTTTATGTGTGTGCAGAAGCATTAAATAAATTGCATTGATTAAAAGCCTACTGTTCATTTTTTGATAAGCAAAATGAGGTTCTGGCAATGCATGATGAAAACTTTATATTAACCTTCCAGCCTTTATGAGTAGAATTAAAAAAAAAAAAAGTTGAAAATCAAAATTTTTATTCAGAACACAGATTAACCTTATAAAGACAATTATGACTTAGTTTATGAAGATATCCGTTAATATTAACTTCTAAGCAGTGATGATGGATTGCATGAGATTGTTAACCCCTTGAGCCTTAAATCACACTTATTTTTATTTGGATTTTTTTTTCCACAATTAAGTTGGCTTCAGTATTTGATATGAAATTTATTTTTACTTTTTTCCCTGTGTTTTTTTTTTTTGTTTGTGTTTTTCCCCTAAGCTTTCTGTGTTTTTTTTCATTGCTAGCCTCTTGAAATTCAGCAGCATGAAGAACTGCTTAGAATCACATACAGATTTTTATATACAGTTTTATTATTTTCATGGTATTTTCCACTGCTTTGCTGGAGTAGCCAGGTATTAACCAAATAAAGCTGCCTTTTGCTTAAATCTGTGTACACTAGACTATGCACAGCAGGAGATATTTCTAAATAATAGCCTCAAGAACAGATTATATGCCTCATCAGCTGCTTGGCTTTAAGTTGTATTCAATAGTTGTGGGATGGTTTGGCAGATAACTGTTACTCTGTTTTGTGAATTTTTATGGTTTTTCTTGTTTCTCTACTGCAAAGCTCCAAACACTGACATGGATCAGTGGCACCCTTTGTTGTTTTCCTCCCATTCCAGAACAACGCCTCACTTTAGTACCTTTTAAGAAACCAAATATCAGTTGTTAGGCACTGTTTTATGATACAGCACAATCCAAACCGCAAGTGACAGCTGCCAAGGAGGCATCCAAATATGAACCTAGTATCCTGTGCTCCTGTGAGTACCTGGTGCTAGGCAGTGGCATGTGTTTGCATAAGCAGCCATCATTTTTCCAGAATGGAGAAGCCCATCCTTTGGAAGTGAGGCAGGAAAAACCTCCTTCTGCATATTTTATTACAATTTTCCCAAGTGTGTGTAGTCAAATTCTGACTCACACCTCTTTCTTACTTGCCAAGTATATCCATTGACTAGAAACTTAGCATGTGCAGAAACTGTCCTACTGTTAGTTTATTACATGCACACTTTAATAAAAACTTCTGTAGCCTTGACTTCTGCAGTCAATCCAAAAAGCCTTGGAGGAAGGGTATAGCCCATCTCCATGGAAGTACTGTCCTTTCCCCTCTCCTCAAATCATCCTCAAGTTTTCTGTTCTCCCAAGTGAGTCCTGCTTCAGAATCACATTCACAGGCACCAAGAAGTTCCCAAAACATTATCTTTGGCTCCCCTCCTATCATGGTGGCAGACCTTGAGGCACTGACTTCCTGCAAAACTGGCTTCTTTTGCTGCATCTGGGGAGAATTTTGAAATCTGCATGTTTGACACATGGACAGGACTGATTTTGGAGTTGGATGACTGAGATGAGGTGGAATAGGGAGGAGCAGGTATGTGGCAAGAGCAGTCCCAGGCAATCATAGCTCCTGTCTTCTGTTCTTGCTCAACCCATGAGAGCAGTAACATTAAGACCCAACCCCTTCAATCTCTGTATCATTACCTTTCATTTCCGTTTTAGGGGATTTTGAGCATTAATATGTCCTGTGAGCCTTTGTAGACTGAGCTTTCGCCCATTGCTACATTTTTATTCCAGAAGAGTCACAGTTTGCTACAGAACTATTACTTTGGGAGGTTTTTTAAATGATGTACTCATGTAGTCAAGAGTCTGAGTAATGACACCTTTGTAGATATAACAATTTGGGTAATCTTGTTAATATGCATGATGGGCTTCTTCAGTAGAAATCAAAAGTCAGAGGTGGTTTCAAAGGAGTCATTAATGCCTTAATGTGTTCATGCTCTGTGCACAGTGGTGTTCCTCCATAGTCACTGACAGGCATCATAATGGTCTTAGTACAGAAAAATGGATGTAGCTCCTCCTTCATTTTATCCCAGTCATAGCTCTTCCTCATGTAACACTGTGCAGTAAGACTTAAAAATTGTGTGAAACTGAGGTCATAGGTAAGGTATAAAAAATGCACAGGAGTTTCATAGGTGTGTTGGAGCAAAACAAAAGCTTTCAAAAGACTGCAGCCTAACAGTAAGTAAAATGTAGAAAAGTTGTGGAGTTGAGCTACATTAATTTTATTCTTATTTTTGTTGTAGGTTTGTAACATGGCAGTGCACACAAAGAACAGCAGGGTAATTTTTTACCTTATTATCGAAGAAAAAAGGGGGAAAATAATGTTAAATAGAGAACATTAAATTGATAGCATCAAACTTCTTATCTTACATTTAAAGCATCAAAATATATAAAATACTAAAAATCTAGTGTGTGTTCAATCAGTATTTCTAAAGAAAGCATCAGCAGGTTTCTGTTTTTTTACATGAGGTATCAGAGATCATTATACTGGAGACCAATACTCCATCCACTCTGATCTCTCTTGTGCTCAGCCCAATCTGATACTTACTGTGAAAAGTGGAATAATTTGAATGAGAGAGAATGAATGACTCCCCAAACCAGCCTGATAATTTTCTGGCCAGAAATGTTGCTTGTGTGGAAGAAATGTGGAATGAAATTATTATCCAAAGGCAGCAGAGAAGTGATATTTTAAGTTTACCTCCCATATAGCCATTGGTATGCTTGCCTCTTACAAAAGACCTCCTTGTTGTTCCTACACATTTTTAATTCTTCCAATTCATACCTCTATAAAACAAAATTAGTTCTTAAAATTAATAGTAACAAATTGCTGGAGTCAATGAAGTCTCCAAACTTGCCAAACTGCAATGTTGTGAAGTTGCCAGACTGCTCAGTATGGTGCAGAACTTCTTGCTTAAACTGGCCTCAGTGCCAAAGCAATGAGAGAAAGTAAAAATGGTCTTTAAAAACATTTCAGAAATTACAGACTAATAAATCTGTATAGAAGAAAAATGGGGAAGTGATTATGTCAATAAAATACTGTTGCAAAAGGAAAGAATAAATGTTACTTTTGCAGGAAGAAATGGCACCCTAGGGCATTAATTAGGGTAGAATCTAGGGTAGGCTTTCAGGTAAACTTCCTAGAATTAATGGAAGTACAATAAATACTTGAAAAAAATTTAGATGAATCTGACTAAATATTATAAAAAGGTTAGCAGGAAAGGTGAGCTTCTAGACTGGCAAGAGACTAAGTAAAAGAAAAAAATGGATAAAACTTAATAGGAAGAGATGAGAAGAGGTTTTTTTTTGCGTTAATAAATTAGCTGAGAGAAAATTTTAATGGTAAAATAACAATTTTGTGGAAGTTCCCCAAGTTAATCACCATATTTAAATCTAAAACTCAGTGGATATACTGGCAGATAATTGCATGTCCTAATAATTAAAAAGTTTCTTAAAAGGAATAAAATTACTATTAATAAATGTAGATTATGCAAATGATTAATGTATGTATTCAGAATTAGATACTCCTAGTCCTGTTTGCATATTATACCCTTGGGAATCTGGATGGAAAGAAAATATGTAACAAAATATTACTGATGCTCTTCATAAATTCTCTGCCTTGTTTCAGAAAGGGGAAATGTGGGGATTTTTTTTGTTTGTTGTTTGTTTTTGTTTGTTTTTTTGTTTTTGGAATGGGATGGCTTTCTTGGGAGGAGAAATTAAAAACTTTAGAATACTTTTGGAAAACAAATATCAAGATAATTAATGGACACTGGCATGTAAATCGAGCAAGGAAAACAAATAGGAAAGGTTGTCCAAGGCTTCCCAAGGATGGACAAGTCAGGAAATAACAGTGAAAGTATTAAGTGCCAGACATAAGTAGTTTTTCACACAATGCTTAATTAAATACGGGAGTTCACATCTGCTAACAATTTTATTGATAACTTCAAAAGCCATTAGAGAAGTTAAAGTAAGAAAAGTACATTAAGCGGTATTGAAAAATATGGTGGTTTACTAAAGCTCTGCTTACCCTTTAGGCACAGATAACTGATGATGGAAAGCTACACAAGAAGTAATGCTCTTTATTTGCCCTGATTTCTCTTTTGAAATCTTACACAGAAATCTTTGATCAAGTATCTCTAATTTATATAATTCTTAATATTTTCAGCATAGGTGTGCTTACTCTCTCTTGCAAGTGACCTTCTGTTTGCTTATGAATTTGTTCAGGTCCAGGAAAGGAGTTCCATTTCAGCTATACGCTTGAATAGCTTGCAGTCTGTGTTGTGTATCTCAGTATTTTTGGAGATGTGCTCTTGCCTGGAGATAACAGCCCCAAAATATCATCATAGCATGGAGCTTTCCATGGCTTTAGCTGCAGAGTGAAGAGTTGTGATCTTACCAGCCTCTCCTTAGATGGATGGCCATATTCACCAAGGCTTTAAAACCCTGTCATGTAGAGTAGCTTGCAACTGTGGGCTCCCAAATTGTAAATTTCACATTTCTGCCGACATTGGCCTCAATTAGCACTTCCTGCTGTGTTGGCAGCAATGTGGGGAACTAGCATATACCCTGCAAGCTCTTGACACTCCCTGCCCTGCTTGGTGTTTTGCTTTCTCCAGATTTATTTGCCTGGAAAAACCAGAAGGAAAACATAGAGCAAATGATTGACTTTGGCTGCTGCATGAAAGTGTTAATTTTGATCACTTTACAGAGCAGTTAAATAAAGATGGGTGTGACTATAAATTGCTAGAAAGACTATGAGTTCAAATATTTGGCTTTAAAATCCTTTTAATACATCCAAGCACCTTGCCTGCAGCTGGCAACATCTGCATGCCTGTTGTTCCTGGGGAGTGCAGCCCCAAGCTGAGGCTGCATCTATTAGCCTGTTTATAAACTACCTATCTCTTTTTTGTATGCCTTTTCTTAATTTTTCTATGAATCAAAATTTGCACATATTAGCTTATTTTCATCATAAGATTTTAGTTACTCAAGAGAAAAGATCTTCAGGACACCCTCATATTTTCAAGTGATAATCAGGAGAGGACACATGAGGATGTTTTAATATATTTTTTAATGTGAATCTTAACTCCCCTGCAACCAAAAAATGAAATAAAAAATGCAATATGAAAAAGAAAGTCTTTATTACCACTCTCAAAATAACTAGGCCAGCTCATAACTGTTATTCATAATGACATTTTATTGCATGAACCTTGAAAATTATTTTCATTCCTTGATTATAAAGACTGTTAAGAGAACATGCATTTTGTTACAGATGCAAATAGACTGGCTGGCTTTTCACTGACCTTGAGTAAACCCTTAGCTGACACATAATTTCAGTTCCCTTGAAATCCATTAAAAAAGTTAGATTACACCCGAAGCCCAACTTTAGCCTGTCCATAAAATGAGCAATGAATATTTTGCTCATTTGTGGGTAGTCCCTAAATGAGCACAGTGCATCTCTCAGATTTCCATCCACTGCATTCCTCTGAGTTCTTGGAAGTTTTATGGGAACACTTGAAGGGAAGAGGCATATATCTAAAAATAGTAGCTTAAAAGGAATATCTACTATAAAGTGTAGGTGCAGGACTGGTACTTTCTCACAGTATAGTCTTTGCTTACTGTGTTATGCTGTGACTGCAGGGTGACACGTACGCTGTTTCCAGAGAGGAGCACTAATACTGACACACCACAAAGCCTGGGTGATTTAGTTATGGACAGCCTGTTCTGTGGCTATGCTAGGAGAAAAAAAAGGCAAATGATTCTCATGTTTCTTACCTAAGAAAATGAGGTAGCCATCTGAAATGCATCCATGGTTTTCTCAAAAGTGTTTAGCAGGCACAATATGTGCAAACCTCAAAGCTTCTATGATACAGACTCATCTAAAGACAAAATGTAAGCTTGCATAAATATATAATGTGAAATTATTTAAAACAAACCAGTATACAAATTGCTCATTAATGCTATTTATAATTATAATTGTTGAGTCTAATTGGCATCAAAAATATTCATTTGCAAACTTTACCATTTTAATATTTGGAAATATTAGGTCTGATTACATCCAGCTTAATTTTTGGCTGCTCAGAATTGTGGAATTTCTGGGGTCCCATTGGATGGCTCTGATTAAAGCCTGTTTTGTTTTTTATTCTATCACTAGATGAACATAGAAAAGTAGGTTTTTTCACTTATAAAACAGATTTGAAAAACTTTATTTTAGCCATTACTTGACTGGACTACTTTATTTTTCAAGTTTGAAGGTTATGCTTAATTTTTGCATGTAGCAACTCCCTTCGCCTTGTAGAAATATTGGAGACTTGGACAGGCTGTAGCTCAAGTACAACTCTTGAAAATGCTAGAGCCCTGTGCTAACAATTTTAAATAGTGCACATTGTTTAGCCTTTGGTAAAGTTTAAGGTTTTTCAAGAAGTTTCCCGCTTATTCAAGTGGCACCGATTTTCCATGTTATTGTGAAACATTTTCTTTGTTTATGTCTTTTGAGGTTTTGGTTATTTTTATTTAGTATTTGCTCAAGATATCATTAAAAGTTTATAGGTTGGTTTGTCTGCTAAGTATATTATTCAACAGCTTTCAGAAAATTGGATTCCTCAGGAATAGATAATAGAGAAAGGAATTTTGAAAGAACAGTCATGAGACTGAAAGAAATCATGAGGTAACTGTCTTGAGCCTAAGAAAGTGCATGTTTTGAGTAACTGGGCATTAAAGAGCCACACTTGCTTAAGGAACACACAGGAGCAGCTGATAGGGAATTGAGAAAACTTTACTGGTTTCCAAAGGTTTTCACTTAAGTGCAACTTAAAAATGCCTTGTTTTTCTGGTGGGTGTATGACCTAGGCATCATTTTGTCTCTCTCTCCTCCCCATCCTTGAGAAATGCAGCTCAGGACAGATGCAGTCAGATCTTATTGATTTCTATAAACTTTCTTATGGTTTAGTATTCAAACCACTCAGTGCTTTTATTATCTGTTAAATGTTCTTTAACTGCTGCCTGTCACAACACTGAAAATAGGAAACAAGTGCTTGAAGTTTAGGATAGGCAGAAAAAATGCATTGGCTCAGCATCACCTACACTTACTATCAACTCCTTTTGTCCTTTGTAACGGATTTCAATTTAGGTGTTTATGAACTGGACACTTTGGTAGACAAAGTTCAGAAAATTCGGATATCTGAGTTTTAATAGGTAAAACACGAGAAGATGGTAACAACACTAGACTGTAGTTTTTAAAAAAACCACTGAATTCTGGTAAAAATAGTATTGCGTTTATATATATTATTTTGTTGTTTTAAATTGCTAAGAATTCCCTAAAACCAACATGTGAATTCTTAAGAATTAAATAATACAAAGGCATATAGAAACTTCTTCTAATCTATTTTGTTAGGATTTGATTCGTAACATTTTATTACAGGGTATTGGCAGTTCTGGAATTCGGACAGCTATTCAAAACAGATGCTGTCCAGGGAGATTGCTTGCCCTCTTAGTTCCTTCTTAAACTTCATTAATAAAACTTTCCTTTTTCTCTCTCTTCCTTTCCTTCCCCGTTTTAGAAGGATGATAGAGAGATGGGCAGACAGATACAGAGCACAGAATTCCACCCAGGGAAAAAAAGAACTGTGAACTGTGAGGAAGAGTTAGCCTAGAGCTTTGTATTTGTAAGTCTTTGCAAAAATTTTTTTTCTATTTTTTTAAAATTGTTTGTCATAGAATAGAAATGGTTTGGGACCATAAAGAACATTTAGTTTTATCTCCTCTGCCATTGGCAGCCATGCCACCTGGTAGATCAAGTTGCCTGGGGCCTTATCCAGCCTGACCTTAAACACTTCCCGGAATGGGGCCTCCACATCTTGTGGAAGCAACCTGTTCCAGTGCCTCACTGCCTTCGCAGAGCTTCTCACTAACATCTCACCTGAATTTCTTCTTAGTTTAGAGCCATTCCCCCTTGTCCTGTCACTATCTGCACATGTACAAAGTTTCTCTCCCACTTTTTTATATGGCCTCTTCAAATACTGAAAGGCCACCATGAGGATTCCCCAAACCCTTCTCTTCCTAGGCTGAGCAATCCCAACTCTCAGCCTGCTTTCCTAGGAGAGTTTTAAAAGCCCTCTGATCATCTTTGTGGCCTTCTCTGGAACTGATCCAATAGGTCCAGGTCTTCCTTGTGCTGAGGACCCTAGAACTGGATGCAGCACTCCAGGTGGGGTCTCATGGAGGTGGGGTAAAGGGGCAGAATCCCCTTGCTTGTCTTGCTGGCCACAGTGCTTTGGATTCCGCCCGGGAGATGGTTGGCCTTCTGGGCTGTGAGTGCACACTGTTGGTTCAGATCCAGCTTTTCATCCACAAGAACCCCCGGGTCCTCCTCCACAGGGCTGCTGTCAGTGTGTTCTTCTCACAGTCTGTGCTCATCTCTGGGATTGCCCTGACCCAGGTGCAGCACATTGACCTTGTTGAATTTCAGGAGGTTCCCATGGGGTTGCTTCTCAAACTTGTCCAGGTCCCCTCGGATGGCATCCTATCCTTCTGTTGCATCACCTGCACCACTGATCTTTGTGTCATCTGCAAACTTGCTGAGGGTGCACTTGCTACCTCAGATAACTTAGCCAAAATATCTCATTCGTATTGGGGCTAATATGTTATTCAAGTTAAATTTCCAGAGCTGTTCTAAAATGAATACAGTGGAAACTATTTTACAATATTCTGCACTCCTACCTCTCTGCTTATGCATCCAGATGCTAATTTTATATTTTTACATGTCAAATTGTAGTGCAAGTGTGCTCAACTGAGTATAAATGATACATTTTAAATTGTTGCATTAGAAAATCACCCTAGTAATAATGCAGTGCAGTTTCACGTGCCATAGTGTCATCAAGATTTCATTGCTGAGCACGGTGCCTCAATGTCAAATGCCAGAGTTCAGAAAAAGTAGTTATTATTCAAGTGCCAGAATAGCACTGTCCCTTCTGCTCTGCCAGCTTCTGCAGCATAAACAACAGCTGTCACTCAATGCTGTGAATGAGTGTCTGGTGTACAAACAGTTGTTTTCTTACCCAGGCTTGTGGGTCAAGGCAGCAGAGATTTCAAGGAGGTGGAAGCTTTCTGCAGTCTGATGATTGTAGTGGGGCTTAAGAGAAGTGCTGGCACAGACACCTGTATCGCTTCTCCAAGGACTGTGTGCACCACAGGAGGGGCTGCCCAAGTGAACAACCTTCCCAGGCTCTGGGACCTCTTGCATGGCCCAAAGGAAAAGACCCCAGGCGCAGAGCTGAATTTGAGGTACATTTCTGGTTGTGTTATACACTGCCTTCTAAGAAAAAGTGCGATTGCCCACTGAACATTTAGATTTAAGTAAATATCATTCAATTAAGTGGTGTTTTGTTTGCTGTTTGAAATATATTGCCAGCTTTTGCTGACCAGATCCAGGAGTTTAGCTCTTTATCTAATGGCCTTGGCTGCTGTCCCAGAGATCATTCAGAAGTGCAAAGACCATTCACTGTGTTTTTAAGTGGTCATGGTGACAGTCAGGTACCAGAAATAGCTTCATTTGTGCCAATAAATAGGATCCTCTGAAACTGTGCACTAATAAATGTAAAAAGTTGTCATTGTGTTTTTCCATACCAGTATTTCAATGTTCTATCAGTCAGCATTTTATGTTTCAAACATTTTGTTTCAACAAATGCTTCAACATTTTTTCTTTAAAATAGTCATTCCCATATCAAAAAGGTATTTTTGAAAATTACCTGCTGTTTTTGTTAAAAGCCACTCCTTTATATTTCCAAGAAAAAAATGTTAATTTTTCAAAACATAGTTTCAGGGTGATAAAATATGCTTCACTTTTTTTGAAAATAATTAAGCCTTTAACTTGCTAATAGATTGCCCAAGGCTTATTATAATAGATTGCAGAAATAACCACAAAACATGACCGTCCTCTGAGATTCAGTTCCATTGTCTCAACAAACTGCATATTTCTCAGATCGTATCTCATTTAGTTTTGATTTTTAAGTCATTAAGCATTCCCTTGCAGCTTCAAGTAAGAGTCTAAAAGTCTGGCAAAAGCCCAATGTAGTTTAATAATCCAACCATGAAATAACAAAAAGGGCTCATTACTGCTATCTAATAATAAAGAGGTCTAATGTTAATTTTTGAAATGCTGATTGTATAGTTTCAAATTCTGTTAGAACTTAAAAAAAATGCGCATTCAATGTGCTCAGAGTATCACTGAAATACTTTTATATTTTGGTGGCATCTGGGATTTTCTTACCTGGGTGTCTGTGCCCCTCTCCAAAAAAAAAAAGAAGTTGCATTGTAGTAGCAGTAGGGAAATATCTATGTATCTATCTAATATCTATCCATATGATATATATGCATGCTGTAGGATCTACCAGTATGGAGGTGATTTACAGCAACTTCTCCAGCTTTGTCATGTAGGGGACCTTGTATATAGCAGTATAAACATGTTTAATGTTCATCTGTTGTTTGTGAATTTAAGCGCCTGTTCCTAATGGCATGGCATGTAAATCTTCAGTACCACAATCCCTAAATCTGTGCCAAACAACATTAAATTCATTTATGGTGACACAGTTACAGGACCTGTTTTATAGCTCTTTGCACAGACAAAGGGTTGTCCTTTCTTTAATCTCTGCAGAAGCATTTTTACTGCATTTCTGTCCAGTGGGATGTAGCAGAGAGAAACTCTCTTCATTTGTCTTTGGGTGCTGCTGTTCATTTGGTTTCTTACACATCCCCAAATGTGTAGCAGCAAAATACAAGTATCTTCAGCATATGTGGTGATCATTGGGGTTTATTTTCCTGGGAACACATATGTGGAAATGGATCCCCTGTCCAATCTATAGCAGTTGTAGTACAGCTCTCAATGGTGAAGGCACAAAGAAGGGTTGTGAATATTGTGAATAACGTGTGTGTGTGTGTATGTGTGTGTGTCGGGAGTGAGCAAATGGATAAAATCTGCAGCTTCTTTGAGAAATGAGGAAATAATGTATCTGCTATAGGGAAATTTCAGGAAACTCTTTGGATTTTATCTTCTCTGGGTGGAGTCCTGTGGTGTTGGAGTGTCCTCCCCTTATGCTGGGTGGTCAGCAGTGAAATATAATAGGCTCTGGATTTGCTTCCCAAAGGAAGTGCTAAAAGCCAGGTTATTTGTAAGGCTTTAAATTATACTTGACAAAACCCTTGGCAAGGTACTGAGGAATTATGTTGCACTTGAAAGTACGCCAGCTTGTGCTTCCCAGCACTTCCCCTGCTGTGGAAATATCCTGCAAACCCAGATTTACAGATGTCCAAAGCAGCCGTGTGGCAACAGTGAATCTTAACATATTTTATCTGTGAGATCTGGAGCTGTGAGTCCTGTGAAGGAGTTCACACCTGCTGTGCAATGGATCTGCTCTGCTTTTCTGTGGAGAGTGTCAGTGAAAGCCAGAATCCTGCACCCTGGCTGCACTGGGTGGCCAGAGGATTCAACAGGAGATGCAGTGAATTCTGGCATCCCATGAGTCCTGGGAGATGCTGAGCTGGTCCTGGGAAACATGCAAACTCCTTGGGAACAGGTCTAGAACAGCACAGGAGTTTGCAGGGTGAACTTCTAGAGAGCTGAGGAAACAGGCAGATTAGTTACACAGATTTCCATCTAAAGGAGTCAATTTTCCACAAATTGGCTGAATTTGAATGTACTGGCATTTTTGATTGGAAAAAAGTTTCACAGTTTAAAAAAAAAAAAGTTACTAATATTCTAGAACCATGCTTTAATTGAATCCTTTGGGACCTAAAAAAGCATGGAAGATAAATTTAAGATGCTTGCAAAAAGTTTCAGTCTAATGAATATCCCAGATAATCAGAAAGAATTCAATGCAAAATCCATCTAAAAAGTCTTCCAAGTATTTTTTAAGTAAAGGATAAGGAGAATGTCTTTTTCAAGTGTTAGCTGGTATATGAAGCCTATTCAGATGGGTTCAATGTTGATGAAGAAGTCATCCACCAAGTTCTGTACAGGTGAGTGAGATGGGCTCCAGAATCTGATTTGCAAGTGCACTAGGGTCTGCAGTTCTAGACAGATTGGCAAGGGTTGGGGTTTGTTTACTTCATTGCTTGTTGCTCTTTTTCACTTGAAAGAGACGTTGTGGGTAGGATAATGGCTAGTTAATTCAACCTTGTGATATCCATCACCATTGATGAGTAGGTGGCTTTATAGCATTCTCTATTTTGGATGAATTTCTCTATTTGCATATGAATTGAATGGAATGTAGTTCTATACATAGGTAACTTCAGAGGCCTTCTTAATTAATGACACCCTTCTCTAAACTTCTGCAGGAAATAATCCCATCAGTTGCCTTAATAAAATATACTAAAATACCAAATAAAATTTTTTTTCTTAATTTTTATTTTATTTTGGTTTGGTTTTTGTTAATCAAAATAGGCAATTACCTATTGCAATAACATTAGATGAAACCAACACAACCTCACTGCAAAAGTAGTGAATCTCCACTGCTTCCAAAGTAAAAATTAGACCTCACAAACTCCAAGGTAAGGCTGATATTATAAAATGCAGCTTATTTTTTTCTGTTTTGCTTCCCTTCCTATTTTTTTAATAGCTAAACCCATCAACTCTGTTCCAAGAATATATTTAGCTGACTAATTTAATCTAATTTTCTCATTGAGCATGCACTGGAATAAAAAAGCAAATCAATAGCACTTTTGGATATCTTCAAGATAATTTCAGTTTCTGCTCCATTGTGTCAGCTCCCTTTCCTTTATAAGACAATGAGCAAAGCTGGTGAATGTGGATATCTAAAGGTCAGTATTTCATGTCTCTTAAAGGTATGAGGAAATTTTTGTTCTTAGGATGTTACTAACTGTGGTCTGGTTTGTTTGACCAATATACAGCTGATGCAACCTTGGTTTGAGGAGAAAATGCACCCCACTATTGCAGAAATGGTATCTTCATAGGCTGTTTTCTGAGGCGCATCCAAGACGTGTGTGTATTGGTTTTTTGTCTTGTTGGGTTGTGGAAGAAACCTGTAAACAGACTTCACAGTTCTCAGTTTCTTGTCTTTTGTTGGATAGCTTAGTCCCTTTCAACTCACTTGGTAGGTTTTGTTTACTTCTCAGGCAGCTTTGTGGGAAGCTGCTGTTTAAAGTTGACAGGCCACATGCATTTATCTGCTTTCTGTTCCTCCTAAATTGATTATTTATGTTTATATTGTACTATGCTCCACAGATTTATTTGTGAATCTCTCATCTGGATCTCAGCTTCTAGAAAATCCTACAAGATTTTTCAAATGTTTTAAAAGTGTATTTCTAGACTGCAAAAGCATCACTCTTATCTAAAATTGCTTTGGAATGTTGCTAAAAGGAACATGGTCCCTTTCAAGGACCAGGTGGGGACAGGCTTCTGGCTCCTCCCCTGGAGAGGCACAACCTGACAAGGCTGTTCTGGGCACTGGCCATTGCTTTGCAAGGTCTTTGCAGAGTGGTTTGTGTGCTGGTGCCATGTGGGACTGCGATGATACATTAAACTGACAGTAATGGCACAAAGCTGTGTTTTCTGGTAGAAGTTGAGGTTAGCAGGATGCTGACACTGCTGTGACTGCTCATACCCTGAACCCACACACTTCTTACTGACTCAGGCAGCTGCCACCAGTTCTGCAGTTCAAAAGAGATGCTTATGATATTAGTGCATGCAGGACAAGAAATTGGATGCTGATATATTCTGAGATTAACTGGAGCAGCAGTAAAATCCGTAAGGAATGCTTGTGTGTAATCATCTGTGTGATTTGGGTGTAATTTAAAGAACATTGTAGCTAAAAAGAGGAAAAACAGGAAAGAAAAATGAGTTTAAAGTATTCATAGTATTCATAGAATGAATGAACATGTAAATCAATGTTTTCTTGTTTTTAGAAAACAGGAATAAATGGCTAGAAATGTAGTTTATTTCAAAAAGGCACAAAAAAGTTTGTGTGCTTCTGCCATCTTTATCTCTAGAATACCATATAGTAAGTTTAGGTACTAAAACCATAATTTTTAGTACTTAAACTTACTATATGGTATTCTAGAGATAAAGTACCAGAACAAATTTAGTATCAGATTTAGTATCAGTACCATATTTAGTACCAGAACAAATCATGCTTGTGTCACATTGTCAAAAGCAGAGATAGCTGAGAGTGTAGGCATAACAATTGACAAAAAAGTGTTGTTCAGAGATCTTTGCTTCCAGTTTAAAACAGGAAAATAAGTTGGTAGTTTGTTACAATGAAACCATGGCTTATTGTCAGATTTTGAAATGGAGAAGGATCTTATATTCTTCTCTAAAAATTATTCTCATATTATGAAGAAAATTGTTTAAATAGGTTTTATAATAGATTATAAAACCTATATATGATTACTAACTCTCCATGAAATTTCAAACTACTGGACCTTCAGTAATATATATATATTATATAAGATTACTATCTCTCCATGAAATTTCAAACTACTGGTCCTTCTGCAAGGACCTAAGACATAGTATGGGATGATTAATACTCACAAAACCCCTGTGAAACAAGACTGAGTTTATACCTATTGTCACAGAAAGATAAATTTTGGTAGGAGATACACTTTGCCTCGCATATTAAGGAAGTGGCCATGGAAATGCTAAGCTTTTTTTTCCCATCAGCTTGTTTGCTGAGTGCTCTGTGGGTAAAATGGCATAGCTGCCTTGTCAGTTCACTGACAGAACATGAAAAACTTGCACCAGTGAGACTTGTTTGGCCATCATTTTGCAAATGCCATCGTAACGTGCAACTCCTCCATCTCTCATCCTCTGTGTTTTCTCTGGCTGAACAAATTTGCCCTTTCAACCCAAGCATGCACACAGCTCCTGTCAAACTCTGTGTCCTTCAGCCTAGCAAATACATTGCAGCTACTCTGCTCTAGGTACCAATGCAAATTTTTTGCATATGTATGCATTTTTGGGTGAAATTAAAAATTGGTTTTGATCCAGGAATATCTCCAAGGCTGTTTCCTGATCTTGGCAGAAACCTTATCTTTTAGGCATAAATACAGCTAAGATTTACAAACATATTTAACATTGCATATTGAAGTACTGAATGCCTGGTTTTGAAAGCAGACATTTCTTTATCTAATATTTTGCCAATACCTTTTGTACATTACAATGTTCCTCTAAACAAATTATTTGTTACTAAATATGCTGTCAATGATGTGTAAACATATACAGCTTCTTTGTATCTCCCTAAATAGACTCTTCAGAATTTACTAATAAGTATGGCTCTTTTTGAGAATAATTATCACTGTACTATAGTTTTTTCCTGACTCCTTAGGATCATTGATAATTTCGTGTTTGTGTTTTAATATTGAGAAATGCCAGAAAAAAAATTTCCATGGGTAAGTATCTTCACTTCTATGTGAAGAGTAGTCTTCGTTAAAATCATGTGGATTTTAGTCAATGCTTTCTTTCCAGCATTTTCTCCAGAAAAACAGATGCCATATCCAGGCTACCTTGAGTTTGCTAATTAAGACTTAAACGTTTATGCTTTAACATTTTTTATTTTCAATTATTTCATTTTTTAAAAAAGTTATTGTAAAAGGAAAACCATAATTTGCACTTAGTTTACTGTAAAAGTGATTTTAAGTCTTCTTGAAAGCCAAACTTGACTGGCTTTAGATATTCAGCTTATTTTGACCAACAGAGTGTCAGAGTAAATTATGTCATTGCAAATATGGCCAGTTCCTCAGATTTAGGACTTGCTTTCTTCTGTTCACTTAAGAATGTGCTTGAATGTGAACATATGAGAACCCTCAAGAGAAATGAACTTCACTTTCATTTTCATATCAGGAAACTGATCTCTAAGTTATTGTTTGTATTAATGACAGAAAATAAATTACTAGGAAGAAAATGACAAGAGGTGACATGCTGTACTTGGATTTCCCTCTGCTGCTTGGGCAATTAGCTGATGATGTTGCCTCTTGCTACTTCATCAGCATCCCAAACCCTGCACATGATTTAGGCTGAAAAGGATTTTTGGTGGTCATCTCCTTTAACATCCTGCTCGAAGCGTTCACTGTGCCCTTCCTGGTGATTGAGTATTGCTGATCTCAGTAAAACCCTGCCCTGGGGTTTTCCCCTGTGATGGCATGAAAGATTTCTGTATGTTACTTTTTCCATGTTAAGCACCAGAGGAGATGGCCCATCTGCCTTGGTCAAAATTGGTAGACTTTGGTCTCAGATTGATGGTGTGTTATAGGATGTTCCACACTTGCAGCTTTTTCAATGAGAAATTAGGTGAAGGATGAGCTCTTGAGAACTCAAAAGATAAATTTAAACTACTTCTGTGCATGTGCAGAATATATTTGCTGTGGGCAGACATGCCTCAATAACCAGGTCAGTTATTAAAATAATATTTGTTAAGAATATTTTTATTAGTCTGTGTACATATATATATAGAGAAATATATATATAAGTACATATACTTGAAGTGGAAGAATTATTTGTCCAAGTATGAGGGAGCAACCAAATTATAGTGCAGAGTACAGTATTCACCTTTCAATTTTTTTTTCTTTTTCCTATGGTATTAACGTGTTTTAATTATTTTTTTCTGCAGATAATGAACACTTACGTGTAAAAGTTGAATCCAGTTGACACATTGCAGGCAACTGGGGGTAGTAGATCAGTAGGATTCCTTATCTAAATTGTTTGCACGTCAGATTTCTTTTGTAGCACTGAATAATTTGGATAAATGACCTTTCAAATGGTAATTCAATTTCTGTAACAACTGTTGGGTGATGGTACATAAAAAGTAATAAAAGCCTTTAGCAGTGCTCTTTTCTGGAGCTTGTCACAGATTCTACCTCTGATAGTGAGTGACACTTATTACTCAAGTCATATTTTCTTAAAAGCTGTGTCTTTGCTGAAATTGTGTGTGAAAATATATGTTCTCTTTGTAAGGTAATTGTGTGGTGGTAAAGTCAAAATGTGTTTTGGTTTTGTTAATAATAGAATGTTTTATGGACAACTAATTTTTCTCAAATTATATTCTGAAAAACGAAGGTCACCATTAATACTTCCTAATACTTATATATTGGGAAATCAATTAATTTGTAAACAACTTAACTTTGGTGTCATAAGAGAAGTTAATTCTAGCTTATTTACATGACAGCTACAGAACTTGTATTGCCATGTGTATGTTGAGTGAAGCTTGTGTGAGACCAAAATCACCTCTACCAATACTTGGATTTTTGATGATCTAGGAATTTGAGACTTGGCCTTTGAAATGCAAATATGGTGTAATATAGACACATAAAAATGAAGAGTAAATACTAAATTATAGATGAAGTTACTTTTCCTGATTCTCTCTGACTGGTACAGCCAGAATTCAAAATCTAACCTTTAAAATAATCTAGTCATACCTCTGCCTTGCAGAAGAAAACAAAAAACATTTAAAGAACAGGAATCGCCCAAGAAGCCAAATCTTCCAATATGTCATCCTTATTGTTTGAACTGTGGAGGTTTTTTCTTACTAAAAGAGAAATTGTGTTTGAGTAAAATCTTGTAACCTCTCATATGGACAAATTTTCAGAGCCATAAAACTAATTTGCTGAAAAATTATGAAAAATACTTTTCATGTGAACACCTTTCTCTTTGTAACTTGAGACAGTAGTGATACCCTGAGAGCTAATTGTTTATTTTTATTACTCATCAGTCTCTGAGATTTAGATATATATCTAGATTTATAGATATATATGATTCTATCTGAAGTTCCCCCTTTCTAGAATACAAAGGTGTTTCTGTGGTTTCAGTAAGTGTTACCTTGGCTTTATTTGGCTTTCTATAAAATGTCTTGTGATGCCGCAGAGAGCATACTTTTTGTTAAATATAGTTCATAGGTCAAATACTTGTAATAATTGATACAGACAATGGCATGAAAACAATTTGGGAATAATGGCTACTTGTCTGGTTGGGACAGCAAAGGTCTTACAGTTTTACAACATGGATTTTACACCTCATTTGACCACACAAGATGTCTAAATTTACTCAGTCTAATGTGCTTATTTGCCTTCTCTTAAGTACCATTTTTCTGTTTGGACTCTTCCCAAACATAAGTTCTTCAGACTGGTTAATTGTCCCCCTGTTTTTATGATTGAAAAATACATAGTGCCCTGGAACATACACAGAAACTTTAATGAATAAGGGTGATAGATCTTTACTCAAAACAGGCAGAAATTGTTTCTTGCCTTCTGTAAGCCCCAATAAACCATTTCACCTCTCCCAGTAATAAATGGGGTGAAACCCTCATTGTAGCTGGCCCTAGAGGGACTGTCCACATCAGTTTGACTTTATTGGAAAATTGATTTCAATATGAGTAAACCACTCCATCCTGAATAAAAATACAATAAAATAATTATTAAATATATGAGTTTCCTCAAGTACCTTTTTCTTCAGTGTCCGAGTCCTGTATGTTTTTCCATTTCTGTGATTTTTTTTTAATTAGAAGCCATTATACTTGCAAAATATTCAATAGGTTTCTGATTGTTGCAAAGGAAATAATTGTCCTAGATAGGAGAAATCAAAGCCTTTTAGTGCATGAAAATACTTGCAACAATTACAGATTTACGACTGCAAGACTTAAAGAAATGCAGTTTATCAAAATGGAAGCTTGGTATGTTTTCTAAATACTGAGGACATTTCAGCAATTTCTTCAATTCAAATATTAGTAAGGAAATATCTAAATAAAGATAGTGAGAACTGACCTTTCTTTGGGGGAAATGTAGTTTTGATGTTGGTAAATAAAGGATGTCATAATTAAGACTACGTGATATTTAATGCTGTTTTAATTTGATGATGTCACAGTCTTGTTTGATTAAAATACTGTTGCCTTCTGAGCTGTAGTAAAGACTGTTCTGAATTATTACTCAGTAGAGGTGTGTGACAAAAGCTTTTATAATCAACCACTTTTTCAGTTTTATTTTGGCTGATAAGTTGATTCTTTAAGTTGCTTGGGAAACAACTGATTGTACCTGCCTCTCAATGTGGAAAATTGTAACAATTTCCCTAGAAATATCATCGCTGGAAATGGTGTTCTTGGCATTGGCATTAAAATGTCAGTGCACCAACTGTTCAGAAAGCTGCTGAGTTTTGTGATACAAATGTTGCCATCTTTCAAGCATAAGCTAAGTAAGTAAGCCAAAAATGCTCTTTTGAGACCCCATTGACTTCCAAGCTTCACTAGGAATAGTTAGAAAAATGTGACTCCTGTTTTAGTAATTCATGTATTTGTTTTGTTACTCTCTACAAAACTTTCTCGTTAAAACTTTCAAAATAAATGTTTTTTATGCAATTCTTAAACCCTTACATAAATATATACAAGTGTACAATCCAGCATTTACTGTGTTTCCCTTCTGTTTTTAAACAAAAATCTGAACATCTGAAATTCCTGAATGTTTTTGAAGCAGGTTTGTGCTTTTACAAACAGATGGTGTTTTTAGGAGCCTGATTTTCCTGCCCAAACTTCTAATGAGTGCAGTCTTGCATGGAAAGTAGGTTTTTTTGGTGCAATTATTTTTTGGAGGGAAGAAAAAGGATGTGTACTATGCTACTGCTAATAATGTCAAAATTGGGCTCTGTTTTTTAAATAATAATCTCCCTACTCTTGAAAACTTAATCCTTTCCCATTAGTACTTACTGTTCTCTTGTTTGGGACAAAGAGGTGCAGCTAACACCTTGGAGCTCCAGCGCCAGTGTTTCAGTGATAACGGGGATTTTTGTAACAAGAATCAGAGTAAATGAAGTAGAATTTTTGGATATTATCATCAGATGATCCATTTGGTTTCTGAGGCTTGGGAGTTTGTATGCTGTGTATCCCCTGTAAAACAAAATTTTAGGTGCTGCCCTGACTTCCAGGCTATGAACTCTTTATTGACTTCAGCATTTTGAAAGGGCAGTTTTACTCTGGAAGTGAATGCTAGTGATCCAAAGGAATTTGGATCCAAAGGCCACATTTATAGAGCTTTCTCATCAGTTTTGAGGCTTGTGCATAGTAGCTTTGCTTCACAAAATCTACTTAGAGGTCTCCCATTCCCCTCCACCATGGACAGGGACCCCTCCCACCAGAGCAGGTTGCTCAAGGCCCTATCCAACCTGGCTTTGAAAAATGCCAGGGCTGGGGCATCCACGGCTTCCCTGGGCAACCTGCTCCAGTGTTTCACAGTTAACCTAAATTTCACCTCTTTCCATTTGAGCCCATTACTCTCTGTCCTGTCACTACAGCTCCCGATCAAAAGTCCCTCTCTGGCTTCCCTGCAGGTCCATTCAGCTACTGGAAGGTTGTTATGAGGTCTCCACACAGTCTTCTCCAAGATGAGCAGCCCAAACCTTCACAGCCTGTCATCATAGGGGAGGTGCTCCAGTCTTCTTACCAACTCCGTGGTCCTCCTCTGGACTTGCTCCAACATTTCCTTGCCCTTCTTGTGTTGGGGGCACCAGAACTGTAAGTGCTACTCCAAGAGCAAAGTACAGGGGGAGAATCCCCTCCTTGGACCTGCTGGGCCACCGTCCTTCAGTTTAGTTGCTTTGTAGGTTACCTTCCTTCCACTTAAATTGTAGTACCACCTTAAGCTTTTTGTATGTTCTCTAGGTGTACTTCTGTATGAAACATTGAAGCAGAAGCACTGAACAGATAGGAGAATGTAATTTGTGCTCTAGTACCTTTTTAACCTAAGTTTTTAGGTGTCACTTTTTGTCTTGCTAGGAGTTAGTGTAGTAACAGTTGCAAATGCAAATCTTCATTCTTTTTTTTTCTTGAATTCTCATTCCAGTGGTCTTCTTTGAAGATGCACTCAGAAATATTCTTTAATAGATGAAAATATCCTTGAAGAGGAAATGCATTTCTAAAGTGTAAATGTCAAAGCAAGGATAGAGGTAAAAATTATCTCTGAACTTAATATTTCTATCAGACAATTCCCCAGAGGGAAAGAAGCTTGCAAAGAACACTGATAATACATAAATACCTATGCTGATTCAAGAACTATCTTTGAGATCTGATGCACCTTAAGGTTTGTGGAAGGTTGTATTTGTTTTAAGCTACTTTGTTTCTCCTTGTACTAATAAATTCCTGGATGCTATGAAGGAACTGAAACTCTGTTTCCCTCTGAGCTTCCCTTTCCAATCTTGTTTTAGGTCTCTAATCAGTGCATGAACAGGGGTTTTGATCATTATAATTCCTAATGAAACTTATATTCAGAAGGTGCATCCTTCTGCTTCCTCCATCCAGAGGCTGAAGGGGCCTACACAAATATTGTACATGGAGGAATACACAGAGAGAGTAATCTGTTAATTGTGCACATGGCATTGCTTTACTCTACAAAACATCCATATTCTTTAGTGTTTTATAAAAGTGATCAAGGTAGATCATCAAATTACCAACACACTTTTGGCCGCTACCAAAAAACCCTATGCATACATCAGAGAGTAACAGAATGCACCAGGGTGCGTGTTATCTGTGAATAAAATGTTCTGAAAAGCTCAGAGGTTTTCTTGTGGAGAGACAGTAAAATACTTGCATGGTGAGAACTGAAAATCAAGGTTAAATGTGCTGGAGAACATTCAGGGAAACTGAGGGAGATCTGCAATTCTGAAGAAGTGCTGGAGTAGGAGATTAAGTTGGTACTAAGAGGAAAGCTGGTGGGTAGATAGGATGGATCAGATTGCCAGTAAATTTCAGTAACTCACAGTAAATTTCTGTTGTGATATCTTACACAGGTAGAAGGTAATATGAAACTCAGATGGAATGATGAATAAAAATGCAATGTGAATTTAGGAACATATGGAATTTGTAAAGGGGATTGTTATATCAGAATGAAGTACCTTGTCAAATGTTTCTTGAGAACCTGTTGATGCTTGTTTTTCCTTACAGTGACCAGAAAAAGGATACTTTGGTAGGTTATCAGCTTACAGGTTTTTCATACCATGTAGCAGCTCTGGGGAACAGTAACAGGACAGGTAATCAAGGACAGGTAGCAAGTCCCTGTGGCTCTACCAAATTGGAATTTTGGAACCCTTCAGCTGTTAAATATTTTATTCTAATATTTTACTCTGAGTTTAATACTCAGAATGTCTCTTGGGACATTATTTCATTTTCTGGCTTTATGTACTTGCCCTGAAATGTGGGAATATTTGCACTATGAGAGGCACAAACATAAAAGAGCAAGGTTGAATACTGAAAGCATCTGTTGTTCTCAGTAGGAATAGGATCCTGAGGGAATAGATGATCTAGCTGAGCTAATATAAATTCTGAACTATGACACATTCATTAAAAAGAAATCTCAAAAAGGATTCTGACTTAGAATGCTCTGGAAAAAAAATTCATGGACCTGCAATATTAAGCTAATTATTGAATGAATATTTATCTCTTGTCTTCTCTTTCAATCAGCTGCTTCTTTTAGCATTGTGTTCCGAGACTTGGCTTAGGAGTCTGTGTCCAGTGTGTCTCCAGTTGCCATCTTCTGGCTACTCCTTACTTTTATCATAGGCTGGAATGTAATTTCACAAAGGTTACACATCAGCATTCTTGCTTAGTTTTCAAATTCTCCTCAATTTTGGAAATACACATAAAATTTGTTAAACTACATGCTGAAATAAAATTGTATTTATTGCAGGTTAGAAAAATGAATTTCAAGTAGGAATACTTTGAACAGCATGAGTGTCCTTCCTTCTCCACAGGCTGGATTGAATAGGATAAAATATAATAAGAATTGAGATAAGTGTTTCTTTCAAAGCAGTCCACTCTTTTCTTGTTTGATGTACTTCTTACTCTTCTTTGCACCCAATATTTAAATGCTACAACTAGTCTAGGTTGAAATGAGCACTTCTGTGACTTTATGGCTGTCTCCTAAGACTTGAAATTTCATTTCTGGATTGGTCACAGTTTGTAAGTCCTGCTGAGTCTTGTTGTTCGGTTCTCCCCACCTCCAGCTTTGATATCTGAAAAGGTAAATTAAAAGCTCTCAGTAATTTTTGCATATCCATTTTATACAGTTCTCCCTGAACTTCAGATCTCTTCTTTTGAAGCTGGCCTGATCACTTACATAACAAGCTTGGGAAGTAATTCTGGGGTCACTCCCCATATACTGTCAGTGATATACTCTGCTCCAGTAGCTTGTGACTGTACTGTCATGTAATGGGAAACAGTTTCTTCTCTTATAGAATCTTTTGTTTTCTTAATGTACAATTTTATCTAAGTTAAAACCCTCTTGAAAAGGGTGGATGGGAGAAGAAAAGCTGAAGCAGTTGTCTCATACAGCAAAATACAGCCCTATACCATCAATAAAGTACTTTTTTGTTTGCTGCAGATCTCACTGCTTTCATTTCTGGCCATAGAAATCAAGTCAGAACCTGAATGTGGAGAGGTGCAGAGAAGGATGGTCTCCCCCTGTCTCCCTTCCACTACAGGTCTGGGGCTGAACTTGGAAGTAGTGATGGGCAGGGCTGGGAGAGGGAGAGGTAGGAAGTGCTTTACCTAAATTCAGCAGCAAGGATGACATTAATAGCAAATTGGTTTGAACAAGCTACACAAATTGTTTGGATTAAGAGGTTCAGGTCATCTTAGTCACAAATGAGAGTGGTTATCCCAGAAAGTCCTTTTTCAGCTCTGTGTTCCCAGTTTAACTCTTCTGGATTCAAATGCCAGGATTTCTAGCTATGCATCTCACTCCTTCAGTTTCTACTTGTATGTACAAATGGTTGTGAAGCTGATGGTCTAATAATTGTTGGGATCTTGGAGGAAATAATCCTCTCCAGTTGCAGCATAAGCAGAGGTGTTTTTTTGTTGTTGCTCCTAGGCTGGGGATTTTGTTTGTTTTATTTCCCCAGAAGCTTCTGCATGAGACATCAGCAAGCATTTTGGTTCTGTGTCAGAGCCAGTGGTCATGCCAGCAGTGGTTTGTGGTTGTGAGTCAAGATTACAACTGCAAACAAACAGGACTTCAAACCTTCAAAAGCTCAGTTGGAGCTGATGGTCTTTTTAACAGCTAATAGCCCAGTAAAGATTAATAGTTTACAACCAGAAGTGGAATTGGGTTGTGATGGCAGTTAAAACATTTGCCAGAGAAAATGGACATTTCTGAAGCTCTGCTAAGTGCTTGTCCCAGCCATGCTTTTCTCATTGACACTTCTGTTCTCAGTGTAACCATGAATCTCTGCCACCTAGTCCTCAAATTTAGAAAATTTACACATCATGTTTCCTGGTTAGTAGGATTTCACTACAGTCTAATATTACTGGATATTCTCCTATAAATAAAGAAAAAAAAAATCCAAGCCACAAACTCCCCCTAAAAATTGTCAAGTGTTTTTTATTCTATAAGGCACTTCCTTACACAGCTCTACTACTTTTTAAAATTATTATTGATTTTGGCACATCACTGTACCATTAAAGTCTACCACTAAACTTGCCCACTCAGTTATCAAAAAGAAAAAGGAAAAAAGAAAAAAAGCAGAAAATAATTTTTGGTCTCCTCTTCAAAATGATGGGGCATCTAATTCTTTTTTATCCATCTTGTTATTAGAATTTTAAAATATGGGAAGCTATTTGAACCCCAAAATAGAAGGAAAAATCTGTCGATTGTATGTCAATTGTATGATTTATACAATCATACAATCTGTCGATTGTATGATTGTATAAATGCAGGAAATAATCATTTTAGTTTTTCAGGTTTGATGGGACATTCAAATTGCAAAAATTACAATAAAAATTTGTTTTGCCAAGGAGGCTGAGCCATGAAATTTTTGATAGGCCAAAATTTATTTTCTAGGGTGACTATTGTTTTGTCTCTGGGATTCAGAAAAAAGTTGTCTTTTTAATTTTTTAAAATTTTAATTTCTGCAGGGGATATCCACTGCAATTTAATTGAAATTTAAGGCATTATCCTGATATGCACTTTCTGATAGCCAGGGCTGCATAAGTGTGTTTCTAGGCAAATTATTCCAAGGTTGTTTTTCTTACCAGCCTCACTCACACAGTCCCAGCTGTTTTAAAATCATCTGTTCTTCAATATGGATTATTCCTGCAATACTGGGTTTTGTTAGAAGTCTTTGTTGTTAGAATTGGAGTTCTAGATTCTGCACATGTTTAAAAGGAGTCATAATCATGTTTGACTTTGACCTTCCTCCCCAGCATTAAGTGCAGAATAGAGCAAGTGTTTAGTATGTAGAACAAAATGAAATTGCTAGGAAAACACCAAAGGCTCACTGTTGCTTTCTAAATTGTCCTTATATTTTTTGCTGGAAAAATGTCTTGTCATTAATGATTTGATTGTTTTTGTTTTCTGAAACATTTTTGTTATAACTTTTATAATTTCTTTTTAAACTCAGTATCTGAATTTTCACCACCAAAATCTTTGTGCCATTTAAAATGATACCCTTCAAACCCAAGGGAAGTGGCAGGAGGAATTTTTGCACTTGGTTTAAGCTAACAAAAGAAAATCATTAAAATTTGATCACCTTCTTTTTAAATAAAGCACCGCTGGAAAAGGAAAAGAAATTGCTCCTGGCAGACCAGATTTTTTTTTTTTATTTTTGATATCAGATGGTAATATCTATTCAGTAGATTATCTAGTAAAGGACCTAAAGATAGGTTTTGTTAACTCCTCTTTGGAGAAGCAAATGAAGTCTGGACATGTCCACAGGAGTAAAGTAGATCTGTGTTGCAATGGTTCAGAAAGTTCGCGTTCTGGAAAATAAAACAGGACAGGAGGTTCAGGATGAGGTAGAGGAAGAGCTCAGCCCAACAGTTTACCTTTGAGAACTAAGGATTGATACAAAAACCATCAGTTTTCCCCATTCATGTGCCTTAACTACTTCAGTCATAGCAATGACTTGCATGATTTAAAGTGAATATTGATTTACTTTTTGTCTATGGGCGAGTATGTGCATTTTGGTGATCTGTGTGAGCTACAAGTTCACAATAGGTGAAGTTCTGGGAAATTGTTCTCACACTGCTGAGCAGGTTCAGAAGTTGGCATTGCTCTTAAATGATGACCATGAGACCAACTTTTGTTGAAAAGTCACAGGCGGGAAAGTAAACTGCAAACAGATTCATACTGTAAGAGAAAGTTTTATGCATGAAATCTTTCTATGGACAAGAAAGGGAATATGCTTAACCTGATCCATACGTTTACAAAGCCATGAACTTATTTTTAGCTTATTTAAAATATTAGTAATGTAAATATAATTTTAAAAAATTATTGCAGTAATTTCAACAGCTCATATGGATATGAGATACCATAGTGTGGCAATTTAATGACTAGAGACATTCAGGAAAAAATTGGCTTGCATATCATCCTCCCCTAGATAGTATTGTAATCTTTCCTGAGACTGTAGGATGATTTGAAATAAGCTGTCCTCATATTGGTACTATTCTACTTTTATAGATCACTTGCAAGGCAGTCACACAAACCACTCATGGCTTTTTCCCCCTGGTGTTTTTTTTTACCTTGAAAGATGAAATGTTCCAAAGAAGCCAAAGCAATATCTACTAAAATAGTGAGGAAATCCAATGATTGGTTTCAGATTACCGTTTTGCCTTCAAGAAAAATCAACATGTTAAAACGTCTACTACCCATGTTTCACTGTCATATTTTCTGGAAAAATCCCTTTGCCAGGATTTCTTCTCCTGGAAAGCTGAGAAGCCTCAGAGAAAAAGGAAAACAATATTATCTCATTTGCTTCTCCTGTGTTTTGCTGCTTTGGAATGTGGTTGGAGATTGTTTATCCAACATGTGAATTGTTTTTACTTAATGACCAAATGCAGTCAGTCTGTGTTGGACTCTGGAAGGAGGAGTCACAGGTTTTTCATTAGTATCTTGTTAAGCCTTTTGTAAGTATCCTTTCTCTATTTTTAGTATAGTTTTAGTATAGTATTCTTTAATATAATATCATATCATAAAATAATAAATTAGCCTTCTAAGGACATGGAGTCTGATTCATCATTCCCTTCCCTTGTCTGGAGACCCTGAAAATACCACACCCATGTATTTGAATATTTTATTTTGTTCTTTCATTGGGTAGAAAACCAAAGAGATAAGGTGTTAAAATGTGACCTAAGTTATCTCTGAAGACATCACGTGTAGGAGTCTAGAAAATGATAAGGTAAAATAATGTAGGATAAAATGTGATTATTAAATCAAAAGGAACTGGAGGTTGAGAGTAGAGTTACCTAATAGAAAGGATTGAAAACTGTATGACATACTATAAATACTTGAACAAAATTGCTAAGGGCATCTTTGCAATTAAGATGCTTACGCCTGACAAGTTAGCTGTGTATTGGGTATTGTGAGGGATGATTGGGAGTTTTTGTGGGGTTTTTCCCCCCTCCCCTCAGTCTCGTTCCTTGGACATAAGATAAATGTAATAGCTTTTTTTTTTTTTGACTGAAGAGCTTATCTCTTCCATTTTTAATACACTTCCTACAGTAAAGATAGCTGTCCTGTTCTGATGGGAAAAAGTTTGATGTCATAATTTCTGTAATATAAAGCATGATTTCTATTTGGTGACTGAAGGTCTATATTGAGGCACAGATCAGATGATATGAATCAGGAAATTTCTGCAGGGCTTAAATAGAAGTAGTATTCATATCCACCATGTAAAACCCTATAAAGTTTAAACTTTACCATTGTTCTTCTAGTGTAGAGATGTTTTCTTCTTCTAGTAATATTTCTTCTCCTCACAGTGAGAGATAAGAGCAGGGGTATTCCTCTGTATCTTTATATTCCTGAGTATCAGTGTTGATTATATAATGTGTGTGTGTATTATATCAAAATTATTATCCTTTGTACTGATCTGTAGAGTTTGGAGTCTCATTACCAGCCTTTTACTTATCTTCTTGTTCTAGGCTTCAGAGTCAGATATTTATTTACAGGCAATTGATGAAGTTATTCTTTACTCACCTTGGCCATATACAAGTTATTATTGTTGTCACTGACTTGTAACTTTATAGTAGCTCAGTTCCTAATCAAACTGCTTCAGTTCCTGAGGCTATAGAGCTGAAAACCAGTTTTTGTTTATGCTTAGGGCCTTTATTTGATCACGTCTTAGGGTGTTGTAGCTGGGAGGCTGCAATGATTTTATACTCAATTTCTACAGTTTCCTGAGGTCTCATGCTCATGGTCCCAAGTACCTGCCTTACCACTAAGTAAATGTTCCCACCTGGGAGCCGAAAATTGTCATCCACTGATGCCTTCGGGTCACGTGTGAGACTGAATTCCCTGGTTGCTCTGTTTTCCTTCTTTTAATCTTGAAGATTTACTTTGCCTCTTTCCATCACTGGTTCCTGGGGACTGATTTAAAGTGGTACGAAAAGGGCAGATGAAGGAGGTTTGCCTGAAGCCACAGGTAATTGTTGCCATACTTGTCAGGAAAATGGCCCTATGGTTGCGGCAGAATAAGTGGTAGAAGGTAGGGAAACAAATGATACTAAATAGATATTGAATAAGGCCTGCAAAATCTAACCACTGTATGTAGTGTGCAACTTCAGGATCCCAACACAGACTCAGATGTTTCCTTTACAGGTCCAGCAATGCTAAATGGGTGTAATACCCTGTGATTCACATTCCTGATGACCATTTCCTGCTTGAAGTACACAGTGGGTAGGTTCTTCAGGCTTAATCTGTATTATGAAGCCTAGATGAATTTCCAGTTGCCTGGAAATGATAATAAAATTATTTTTCCAATATTTTTTTTGCCTGTAATGAAACTAAGAGTGCAGAGTTGAAAAATTATTATGTAGTTTAGGGTGGTAGAGTTTTGAGTGCATATAAACCTCTCTTATTACTTACTCATGAGCAAGGTTCAGCTCAATTTTATCAAACCATAGATATGATCAGATTAATTTAAGTCTATTTAAAATGGTTTTCCTCTGTGTCAAAGTCAAATTTATTTATACTCTATGTGACAGCTCATCAGCTGTATTATGTGGGAAGAAGATCTAGGGGTCCTTATTACAAATGACAACTCTTCTGGATAATCTGGAGTAGACTGGTAACTGGTGATGTTCCCTCCAGAGCATTACTGAAGGATTCCACAGGAATGCTGGTAAAGTGTTTTTCTTCTCAATATCTGCAGGACCCTGCCAGGAGGGAAAACAGACCACAGACCTAGAAGTGTGGTAATTTAACTTGCTCTCAACACTGGTACTTCATATTTAATAATTAACAGAATCAAATTTTGGATGAAGGAGAACTGTTGCAAAATTACTTCTGCCAAGATGTAGGCTTTGAAGAAATGTTTGGACTTTGGTATCTCCCTTCTGTCTTTCTCCTCCCTGAGGTAGTAGCTGCAGTATTTTCACTCAAATACATTGCAATTCATGCCAGATTAAGGATGTGAAAACCTAAGGATGTGTACTTTTCAATCTTAAATTTTAGAGCATTTTAATTAGAGCATCAAGCCATAACTGGCATAAAAGGGGAAAGAAAATGCTTGAAAACTATGGGGAAGCCCTTGACTTAAAAGGAGAAATCTGGATTTTGACCATTTATGGGAAATCCTAGGGGCATAAAAGTTGTAATAAGTTGCAACAGATAGTTATTATGAAGTCTGCCTTTTTAAAACTATATATATATATAGATATATATATTTCAGGTAAGTATATATACATACATAAGTACATCTATGCAGTGAAAACAAGCGTCCTCAGAATATATTTACTTACTGGCCTAAGCTGTAGTAGTTATTGTACTTACAGAATTCTCATGGCTGATTTGGTGCAATATTTATTCTTTTATCTTAAGAATGCTGCATACCCAGTATTGTCTGGTTTGAAGCCAATTTCTGATACTTCTCTCTTTAACAGGTTATTGTAGGTTTTAGGGTCAAACCACAACCTTTCGCTATTTTTATTTTGTTATATCAAATCTCAAAGATTTATGGAACTTATAGACTATTACAGCTATGGTTTCTGTAACAGGAAAGATGATTACTTTTTTTTTCTGTTCATTAAGAAAAAATTCTCTTTCATTAAGTATAGATATAAATATGTGCAGAGTCTGATACAATTAAATGAGTTTCAAGAACTTTTCTCTTTTCTCTTGGAGGCAATCCCCAACTTTCCTGTAAATGCAATTAAGATAAGAGTCCAAAGCCACCAAAAAAAAAAAAAAAAAACCAAACCAAAATAACCAAAACAAACCACCCTCATATACTTGATATTAGTATGCCTCAATAATCTTTTTATTTGAGAACACTCAGAAATAATATGCTTTTAAGTTGAAAGGTATGACTATACATACAAAACAGGATCTGTATTATAAGGAAGATAATATTTTAGTTTATTCATAACACTGCCCTGCAACTTTGCATACAGGTATTCAATATATATTGAACATTAAAAGTTAGTACTCTGGCTTCTGCAGTCAGAATTTTACAGTGCATGCACAGAAGTTAATGTGCAACATGAAAACTGCATTATGCCATTTTATGTTCCAGCAGGTAAATCCCAGTCTTGTTTATTCTCCAGCACAAAGCACGGGCTGGCTGTAGGAGGTCAGGCTGGGAAGTTGCTCATGTTTGACACTGCAGCTTTTGGGAGTGATGAATATTTAATTAGGCAAGTGTGGACCGTGGGGGAGGTTGAGGCAGCTGTAGCTCCTGGTGGACTTTCTGCAGTATCATCTTAGAGTGTTGTGTGAAAATGAATCCTTGGGGTAAGCTTCAAGGACACTGAGTAGGTAAAAAAAGGTATTCTGAGAGCAGCTAGCTCAGGGAAGGTGGGCATAATAGAGACAAATGTTTTAAGTATTTCTGATATACTGGTCAAAGATTCTGGTGGGCTAAGCCAACATGTTTTATTAGTTTACATAAATGTATTAGAAAATTCAGTTTGAACCTATAGAGTCTGGGGCTATAACAGCAATGAAAGTAATTTATTTTATGCAGGTATTAGCTATCAGAATAGAGCACATGTATAATTTGTTGATATTATGCAAACAGTGTGAAGTAGCAGTCATTTCTCTGTAGTCCTATTTTAAACACAGCAACAGAGCTGTTTGAAGATATTATTCTTAGCAAGCTTTCAAGAGAAATTAAAGACTAAAAACAAAAGCAGGAAGACTGTATTAATTTTCAGTAGCATGGGCCAGGATAAAGATTTCTTACTATTTTGTCTTCCACATTTAAAAACATTACATGCAGTTTGGATAAGTAACAGTTGGGCTAATAGGAAGGTTTTAATTCTGCTATGAAGAGTATAAAAAATTAAAGAAAGTAAATAAGTCTGTAATCATAACCAGGGACACTGGCAGTCCCCTCAGTCTCTGTCCTGGGCTCTGTGGAAGTTATTGTTGCTACAAGACAGAAAACCAGATCATATCCACATCCCATGTAGACATACATTTTAACATGGAATGCGTGGAGCAAGTTTCATGTTCCTTGTTGTCACTATAACATTCAGGACAGACAACAAAGAACAATAACCATTTTAATCTAAGTAATTTTAGCTAGCATGTTACTGCTAATCAGTTAGGAAGGGAACATATGCCTGCATCTCTGCTTCCCCAGCTCATCTTCTATCATATAACCATCTCTGGTCTGTGTTAATATCCAAGACTAAATTTGAGCAAATGACGTCCAAGGGAATTTTTGTTGCTATTCACTGGTGGTGGCTAAAAGTGGTAGCAGATATTTTCATGGACATCATGAATAATTTGGAATTACTTCTGCGGTTTCCAGTGACTTCTGTGATGAATGACTCTCATCTTGCTGCATCCACTTGAATAATGATGGCGAACTTGGGACACCTCAGTGCACAATACTGTCAAGTTAAGAAGCATAAGTCCACAGAAGAGCTATTAAAATAAATACAGTAGGGACTGTGATTTAAGAGGATCCTTACTTTTATGACAGGCAAGGAGCAACTGAAGAGAGATCTGATGATGGTCATCTACTTGTGGCAGCTGTTTATTATGCTCTATCGTAAACATCTTGCTGTTACCTTGTGCTCTCCCATCTGTTTGTTTCTGCCCATCTGTTATTGCTTGCCATGTGCTTAGGTTGTAAATATCACTGTTGTTAGAAATAAAAAGGTTAATAATCCCTTGATTAAAAAAAAAATCCAGTTATTGAATTCAGTATTTGCATTAAGAAAAAAAGCTCTTACAAGCCTCAGGAGTCAACATCGAGGAAACTCTGTACAGGTTTTCTGTGCTCCTGGATAACATCCTGTGGTTACCCTTTCTGATGAGGTTCAAGCATTTAATTGAGTTGATTTTTGTTGTAAGATTTTAATTTGCTTTTAGTCAATAGCAAGGGCTAGTTCAGGAGGAAATTTTGTTTTTTGAAGTCAGAGGATTGTGTGCAAATAAAAGAGGTTTACGAGGCAAATTGCCTGCAAGAAGCCAGTCAGCTTGTGCTCTGTATGTGTCACTTCAGCTTCTGCTGGAGATTTTATTCCCAGACTAGCAAATTTATATTTGGCATGCACTGTCATCCTTATTCTATGGGTTTCTTCTCATCAAATATTTGTAATGTCTTTTATTTTTCTCTCCCTAAACTCTTATATGTGCTTTTGGCATTTGAGTCTTTGCCATTGTTACTTGATATGAGAAGAGCCACATTTAATTTCTTTTGGAATGTTTTAAGAGATTTTTTTTGTATCTTTTTTTATTAAATAAAATCTGTATTTAGTAACTTTTTCTCTCTCAAAACATAACTACAATGCTTGCTAATTCACCAGTTTATACCAGTCTGTTACAGTGGTCAATTCTGAGACATGCAATGCTTTTGGGGTTTCTGTTTTTTTCTTTTTTGAATGAAGAGTCATCCACATTATCCCAGCAACCTAAGCAATGTAAAAATCATTGATTTTCTTTAATTATTTAGAATATGTTTTCATGTTGCTGTTAATGTATTTCTCTTTTGGTTTTGTTTAGGTTTTTTTTATAGTGAAATACTATTCTTACACAGGAAGAAGTAAAGCAATACTGATACATACCTGCCAGTAATGATCATCTCTGAACTACAATATTGGTGTAGATTTTTTCTTTTGTAGTGTTAGACTAAAGCTTTATCAGTGTGTACCCTCCTCTAAGGATGGTTAGATTGCACTTCAGTTGACAACAGGTGGGGCTGGGACATAGACCTGTGATGCTGAGACCCTAATTCAAGTTATAAAAATGCATGGGGAATTTCATCTTTGGACTGACTAGAATGTAATTTCATACATTTTTGGTTTTGCATTGCTTTCTTGCTATGGTGACAAAGATTTTTAAGATTTGTCTTGTAGCTTTGTGTAAAAATCCTCACAGGAAGAAAATATTTTATTATTATCAATTAATTTGTCCTGACTGCACTATAGTATGCCTTGTACATTCAGGGAAGTGTTTACATTTTGCTTTTAAGCTTGACTGCAGCTGTTGACAGTCTTTTACAAAAACTGCATAAGTTTCCTTCCTAGTAATTTCTTTCTTGCCAAACACTTCAAAACAAAGTAATTTCGTATTTTATGTTATTCTGTGAGCCCATGTGCTGGACTTGGTGAAATGATTTGAAAATCCAGTTTACTTTTTACTTTTTCCTTCCATTTTGTCCCCTAATGCCTGAAAAGAACTTCTTTTATGTATGCATATGTTTTATTCTTCCTCCATTTTACTTAAATAGTGTTTTTTCTAAGTACCTGGTTCCAAAGTCAGAATTTCTAGGAACAGATGCAGACTCATCTGACTATAAGAGGATCTTTTTTCAGAGGGCTTTAGTTCAGCTCTATGGATTATAAATTATTAGGGATGGACCTATCTTGTCAATATAAAAAGTATTTTTTTACCTCAGTGCAAAGAGACTGGCTCTGTCTGGGGACCTTAGTGTGTCCCATCAATTAAAAAAAGATGAAAAAGGTATATTACCAATATATAGAAGTTGATATTGTCCAACTGTCATTCAAATTATTTTACTATATTTTTCAAAAGTACCATGGTGGTTATATTACAGTTTTCTAGTCTAACTTTCCTGCCACCTTTTCTCTGATCTGCTTTCTTGATTTGGGGAAAAAACCCTTTAATCTTAGTCAGTCTTTCTTGCTGACCAGAGAAATATTGGGAAATAGATTTAGATCCAATGCTGTCAAAATACTGCACTGATTGTTAAAAAAAAATAAAATCTTGGTGAAACTAGTCAAAAATCTTTCATGAAATCTTCCTGAGGTAGCAATTACTGTTATTGCTGTATTGAAAACAGTGTCAAATAGTTTCAGAACTGGTACATCTTTATTGGAGGGGTTTTTTTGGGTAGAAGAAGAGCAACACATGGTGTTGGTGGTGATTCATGCTTATGGCTTTAGAAAATCAGTATTTCAGTTGTTTAGGCTTCAGTTGTTTTCAGTTCCTAATTTTGAAGTAACACTGCCAGTGAATATTCTACAAAACAATTGGTGATATCAAAGGATTAAAAAGGTCAAGGATTCCAGCTCAGAACCATTTGCATTGGCCTCTTCAATCCTCTTCTAAAGAAGAGACAGAGGCTCATGCTTTCAGTATCTCTTCCCCTCTACCAGCTATTTAAGGAATTCTCCTTTCAGAGACCAGAGAAGTTCAGAAATTTGTAAGGCACACTGGCGTCTCCAGTACCTCAGAATTTCGTGGGTTTTGTTGGAGGGGTATTGGGTTTGGGGGTTTTGTTGATTGGTTGGTTGGTTGGTTTGTTTGTAGGTTTTTGTGGGAGGTTTTTGGGGTTTGGGGAGTCTTTTTTTGGACAGTTTTCTTTGGTCAAACAGTATTGTGTCTTTTCAGCAAAAACTGTGCCAAGAAATTAGTTCCTGCTTAAGATGAGTGGCTGTAGGATGTAGTGCAAACATGAAATACCGGAATTTGCCCACATCCTTCTCAGACTAATCCCTGTGTTGGAGTAACCTGGGGGCTTCTGTGAGCTATTTCACTTTGGTTCTTTCCATTATCTGTGTAGCTTCACTGGAAGCGTAAGACAGCATGCTTGTGTTTCAGATAGCAGACACAGAAACTGTGTCATCTAACTGCAACTTTGATAATGCTTTGATGTATTGTGTCTATAATGTATTTATCTCTGCTCACTGCATAATATAGACAATAGCTTGAAGATGTGCATTTGTGTTTGTTGTAATTTTTTTAAAGGCATCCGCCAAAATGTTTTATGGTCAGTGCTGTCATAAAATTAGATCAGTTGATGATTTTCTTCTGTTAAGCTTTTCCTTAATGGGTTTTTTTCTTTTTTTTTCTTCTTTTAACTGTATTAGGCATTACATATTGCATCACCCTCTAATGCAATAGAGCTGTTGTCTATGAGGGAAGTACTCCAAGGGAAATGAAAATATATTCTTTGGGTTCTGTGGTCATGGATGCAGACTACAGCAGATAATTTTTATTAATAAGAAATACTTCTCAGCAAGTTGGAAAGCAATGAATTTAAAATAGAACAGAACAGTAAGGAGTACAGGTAGCTTCCTGACGAGACTTTCTTGGAGACATTCTAACCACAGAATGTGCCAGCTGCCGCAGGGCAGGGGGTTGGGAGGCAGGGGCAGCTCCCCGCACAGAGGTACCTGCGGGGCTTCTGCTTCCTTCTTCCCGCTGTACAGGTGTGCAGTGCCGTGGCGTTCGCATCACCTTCGAGCAGGCTACGGGGCCCGAGGCCGACGCGCAGAGAGAGCGCAGGTGAGGGAGCGCCGCCCGCGCACACCTCGCACACACTCCCGCTGCTCGGGCGCGGCCGGGACCGGCCCCTCGGCCCGGGCGGGGCTCGGCTCTGCCCTCGCCAGGCTCTGCCCTCGGCCGGGCTCTGCGTTCGCCTGGGCTCGCCTCCGCCCAGCACCGCGGGAAGGGAGCGGTGCCGCGCCCGGCTCCCACCTGCCCGCCCGCTGCTCGCGGGGGGAGCGCAGAGCCGAGCGGCTCCCGGGGGCGGTGCCGTGCCGTGCCGTGCCGTGCCGTGCCGTGCTGTGCTGTGCCGTGCCGCCTGCGTGGGGCGGGCACCGGCACCGCCCCGCCCGCCGGGCTGCGCGCCCGCGGAGCCGCCCGCGGCCAGCGCCTGCCGCGGGTCCGGCCGCGGCGGGGGCGCCGGTGGCCGCGCCAGTGCCTGCCGAGCCCAGCCGTGCCGAGCCCTGCCCAGCCGTGTCCTGCCCAGCCGTGCCGTGCCGTGCCGTGTCCTGCCCAGCCGTGCCGTGTCCTGCCGTGCCGTGCCGTGCCGCACCACGCTGTGCCGTGGCAGCGCCCGCTCCGCGCACCGCCGGCCGCCGCGGGCTCCCTTGCGCAGCCGCCCGAGGTAGATCGGCGGAGTTTGCTCGGCCGTGAGGAGGCGGCGAGGCCGTGTGAGGCTCTGGACTGCCCCAGAAGTTTGCTGGCAGAAACTGTTCCCTTTATTGGCAAAGTCGTCAGGCTCTCCTCAGAGGAATACCCCGTTGCCTAAGATGAGTGGCTGTAGGAAGCGGTGTAAGCGGGAAATAATGAAATTTGCCCAGTACCTTCTCAGGCTAATCACAGGTTCTCTTCACACAGGTAATGACTGTTTTTCTCTGTAGTCGAGCTGTTCAGCATGATAGCGAGAGAATTGCCTAAGGATAATACAGCGTTGTCATTGTTTTATATTATCATTCCTTTCATCCTATAAATAATAATAAAAGAAGATCTGTGAACTACTTTGTGGCTGAGCATAATGAAAACAGAGCAGAATCTGATGTTACAGTGTTTAGGCAGTCTGACATTCTCTAAGCCTTTACACACACGAACCAAAATAGGGATGTGAGTGTACATGGTTCCACCTGTCCACCTGTATGTGTTAGCAGTACTGCAGAGAAGACATTGGTCATAAGGGATGAATCTTATGTTTTTTATTTTCATTGTTTCTTGGACTGATATTCTTTGACAAGCCTCTTTCTCGGAGGCTTGCTTTTACTTATCTAAAGATGTAAATCAGCTGCAATCTGTCAATGGGATGTTGTGGTATCTTGTAGGAAATTGTGAATAACGCTTGTGCTTTGCCCTTAAGGAATTTGAAACATAGTGGTTGTCAGCTTTCCTTAGGTAATTTTTTTCTGTAACCTTGGACAAAGTGTGCAGTACCAGGGAAGGTTTCTAAGCTAGAATGAACCAGATGCTGTAGCTTTCTTATCACTTTGGAAAATATACTTTTCTCACAATTCAGTATTTTCTGTAGCTGTTCTCAACAGCTGACAAATATGATAACTTACTTGATGTGATTCTGTATTTATAAAATATAATTGTGCTTCTTTCTAGGCTTCAGTTACTTTTTTTTTCCCTTGCAGAGTTGCAAGTCCAGCGTCAGCAGATAATATCCAATTATGCTACCACGATTGCTGAGAATTAAAAGCCATTTATTTAAAGTCATCTGAAAGTTTCAGCTGTTTATTTTCATTTATTTGGTGGTGATGGTGGTGCGTTGGCTATTTGGGTTTTTTGTTTTGGCACTGATAAAAAGATTTGAAAGCAAAGTTGACTCTTTAGCAATAATTGGAAGATTTGATGCATGCAATTAATCAGATTTGGGATTACAACGCTATAAAAGTCATAGCATAAACACTGACAATGTGTACTTCATAGGATGCTTGTAACTTCTGGAAATCTGACACAGCTTTTTAATAACTTTGAGTGTCTGATAACAGAATTTCCCTGCCTTTATTTTCTCTATCATTCCAAGTCTATCATAGTTTCTCTTTTGTGAACTGCATCAATTCACATTTTTCTGAAAACACTGGCTTCTTGCTCCTGTGGGTTGCTATGGAAATTAAATAATATATGATGCAAGAAGAAAGATGTGTTAGAGATTCATAGCAATATTCTTTTCACAAAGTCATCTGAGCTTTTCCTTTCCCATCTAGCGAATGATGCACACACTACTCTATTTTTCAGATTGACATTTGTGCTGCAACCTTTCTGAGCTTCCAATTCAAAACCATTTCCAAGACTTGCTGTGGATACTGATTGATATGCTGTCACTAAAAGAAGTTATTTTTTTACAAGTAAGCAGCACGTACTCAATGATAAAAAGCCAAGTGGAGTGGCCTCAGATGTGTTTCCTTAAAGGCAAGCAAGCAAGCAAGCAAAAATCCCCACTCTTAGGAAGAGCTGAGATACTTCTGAGGAGATTTTCAGTTTGTTTTTACTACAGGTAGTGGTATCTTACTACTCTTATTAGGTTAATAGACTTCATCATGTTCAAATGATGTGGGAAATGAGATCAGGATAATGTGATAATACCTGAAGTGCCAAGGGAGGTAGAGCTCCACTCTTAAGCTCTTGCATAGCCCAGTCCTACTCAGTAACCTCAACTCTTGCAAACCAGTTACTGTTCAGCCTGAAAAATCTAATGCATAATTTATTCTGTTGATAATTAGTTGATAATTAACGAAGATGAATGGGAAAGCCTAGCTGAAAGTGTTAGAAAGTTATACTTTGTATATTAAAGATACTGCTGTTTCTATCTTGAGCATTCAAAAATTTAGGATAGGTATCAGAAACAAGGTGTGCTTATTTAACTTCTTAGAAGCAGGCAATCTCCTCACCCAAGTGGCCAATTAATTTCAAAGTGTAAGTGTTTACTAAGAACCACAATGGTAAATGTAATTTAATTTATATGTTGATGGCTTCTAGTTTCTTTTTCAGGTGTTCCTTAATATTTAAATTATACTTAATAGTTTGGAACTACACTTTCTTGAAAATACTTGCACTGAGTCTAATCGATCCCTTCTTCCTGTATGGGTAGGCATGTTGAATATAACTTAATCTACATATTTGTACAAGCTGTGCTGCAGCTGGTGTGATTACATTGATCAGAAAACAAAACAAAGTAATATGGGAGGGAGACTGGGTTTACTGGCTAAGGGGTTTGGCTAAGGAGTCACTGTTGATTACTGGTTCTATAGCTTGTGTTTCATAACCATTTATAGGACTACAGACCTGTTCTGTGGTGAATCTAAATGTTTAAAATAAAAATGGTCTCATATAGCTGTCTGTAATAATACATAAGCATGGATTTGTACTTCATAGTCCACTCAGCTGGAACCAATATTAATGAAACTACTCCCTTGCTTGAAGGTAAATGCTGTATAAATCTTTACAATGGGTTTTAAGTGGCACTCTCTGCATGAATACATCCAGATCTCTCTCAGTTTTGGTTTTTTTTACAGCAAGTCACTATGATTGATAGCAAAATGTAGTGAAAAAAATAGTCTTTTAAACAAAGTTTTAAATTTTCCATGATTTCTGTTCTATAGTAAGTTGATGTGTTTCCACAAGTGAAACATATTCCCTCATTGAAGATGGCAAACCAAATATCATACCAATCCCTACATTGTTGCCTCCTGCCTCTTGACTTGCAAGCACCTGGTCTTTGAAACACTGTCATAAAATCTTGGCACTGCTCTTGAGAATGTTTTTGGTTTTGGATGCAACATGGATTTGTATATTATAAATAACAAAATTAATCATTTTGAGATCAAGAAGTAGGTCACAGGTTGTTTTAAAATGAAGGCAAAGTGATTTCAGAGCAATGGCTATGAAATTTTTCTGAACCATCACAGCTGATGAAAGATTAAAGAGATGATAGAACCAAAACTGCCATTGAATTCAGTGGTAGATTTTCAAAATTACATCCCTTTCAGGCATGTTTTTATTAAATGTCTGATATGACCTATTCATAGAGGAGGCCAGGTTTTACAGGACAGATTCAAATTCCCAGTTAGCATATATGTATGCAGGGCATGAAGTGGAGAACAACCCCAGCTGTGAAATTGTACTCTCTCCAACAAACTGAAGTTATCTCACTCTTCTAGGCTTTTGTAGATTAGGTTAGGGATTGATGTGGCGTCTTTTGACTTTAGATTTTTCTGGAGATTTTGTTTGTTTCTTTGTTTTTAATCTCAAGGTTTGCTGAAATTGGTGTAAAATAGTATTTATCAAAGTATTTATTCATATTTTTCTTAGGTAAAAAAAAGCAAACTGTTTAGTGAATGCAGGTTGTACATCCTGCTGGCATGTTCTTTGATAAAACAAATTTCCAAAGGTAGTCTCTAGTTCTTCATTTTGCCTTTTTTTTTGCACAGAAATGTTTTCTGGCCTACTGCCAAGAGGAATATATCATCTGAGCATAGCTCTGAAGCTGTGGGAGGCCTCACAACTGTACTCCTCTGACTGTCCTGTTTCATGTGCCTATCACTGCCAAAAGTCTGAGACTGTTTAGGGCAGTCAATTATTCTGAATTCCTTCATGGCCTACTCCTTGGTAAATCCAAGAGGAATCACCTTTTTTAAATGCTGGTCCCTTGACTTCTATGGTGCATAATGTGAGAAGTAGAATAAATTAAAAGACAAAAATAATGCAAAATATCAAAATAATCTTAAAAAATATGAGACAAAGAGAGCAGATAAAAAGACTGTTCCCCTTTTATGCAAAGAGGATATAACTTAAAATATTTTAAAAGAACCTTTTATCTTGAGGATGTTATGGAAATCCTAAAATGTCAACATCCATAGAAAAACAGGTTGAATGTGTTTCAAAATGCCTTTTTTTATTGCTGAAATATTTCTTTTTACTTTTTTCTTTTTTTTTAATACTAAATCAGTATTATTCATGAACCTAATTAGTCTTTTTTCATTTATTTTTAATAGGAAAGAATTCCAGATTCAAGGTTGGAATCTCTTGGCTGTTGCCTATGAGGTAGTTTGAACCTCTGGGGTTTCAGAAACTTTTCCTATACAGAGGTGCAATGTTCTCTCTATAGATAATTTCAGAAGTTATAATGTGCAAGAGTAAAATATTTGCCATGTCCTGTTTAGGAAAAGAAGTCTCATTAATTTAAAATAAACCATTCCAGATTTCACTTGAAATTCTGCATTGTACTTTATGCTTGCTCAATTTTCTGATTAGGACTGGCAACTTTTGCAGGTGCTGTCTTGGTATTCACCTTCCTCTGAGGGAAATCCCTTCAGTGGAAGGGTGTGGTGGATACTGAATGGGATATCCCACTGGATACAGTGGGATTTTGAGTAGGTTTCATGCACTACCTGACAGAGGTGTTTGAGTTTAAAATATCAGACTTTGAAAGAAAAATACCTGAAAAAACACCAACCAACCAACCAGCCAAAAACTGCCTCAATTTTGTTGTTGTTCTTGTTAGCTCTTGTTAAATATATTAGGTGAATTTTGCCAGAGTCCTCCTGTAATGTTTTAGGATTTTTCATTTATTGCATTGTTGAGTACCTGGCTTTTGAAATCAGTTTTACATTACGCTATCCCTCTGTGTATTATCAATCCAATAGGCATTTTATTTAGAATAGGCTATAGTACAGACAGTGCTCTGAGACAAAAGACCAAGATGTATTGAGCTTAGTTGCAGGCAATGTGAAATATATTCTGGGAAAAGCTGAGAATGCCTTAACTTAATGTAGTTAAAATGCATTCTGCTTCAAATTGGAAAAAAATAAAAATATTTGGTTTGTTCCCTCAGAAAATCAATCCTACCTATATGCCTCTCATGTGCTGAAGATTTACTGTGAACTTTCAGCAATTTTGTAGAAAATTGCTCAGATTTCAAGTAGTATAATTTGTTACAAAATGTGTTATAATAAATTACATTTAAGCACTCAAAGTTATAAATTTTTCCCTCATCAGAAATGGGTCTACATAGACTGCCTTTGCTCTTCCTGATTTGCAATTCAGTGTTGTGCAAAATGTTTCAGCTTCAAATTCTATAATCCTGCATATTTGAGATAGACTGAACTTCACAGATGCATGAAGCAGTAGTGGGTACCTTGAAGTGGGGCATCTAAAGGCAATACCCTTATCTTTAAACATATTCTCTTGAATATTTTTAAATATTTGACTCAAATGTCCCATGTTTTTCAGGCATTAACATCGTATAACCTATTCAAAGATTTTTTCCAGATCGTTCCAAAAGAGCCCTCACTGAAGTCTTAAGGCTTCTTATGGTGTGTTAATTGGAAAAGGACAAAGTTAGCATGCTGCATACCATTTCTGTTGAAAAAATTGAGGTTTTACTCTCTCATTCCAAGTCAGAATCTTAATTAAAATGAAAGATACAGTTCATCTTCGCTTGCAAATGACACACTGGAAAGCATTCTGTAGTCATCATTAACGATCTTCCCTTTGGAAGTCCTGCTTTCTGTGCTGTTCTTGTAAGAGTCCAAAGTACTAATGTCATTTATAAATATAATATTAAAAATTCAGCTGTACATAAGGCACAGCACTTGATAATATGCTTTAAAATACTCTTAAAAGAACTTTTTAAAAGTTACCAAAACCTGCAGACAAAATGTTGGGAAATGGCAGCATTAGGACTGTCTCAGCCTTGTACAATATAATACGGTTCTTCGCTGTGTGTGTACTTTTCATTTAACCATTGCACGGGGTAGCTTGGAGTATAGAAGCACCAAGGAGAAGGATATATTTAGATTAGAAATTTGGGTGCAAACTGAAATAACCACAGTCTTGGAATGCACAGACTGGTTTTATAGTTGTTATGTTTTTGTTCCTTTTATAAGGACTTTCTACTGCAGACAGACATTGTACAATGATTCTCAAAGACACGAAAATGACGGATAAAATTCAGTGTGAGGTAAAATGAAGTGGTACATGCTGGGAAAAAATGAGCTTTGTGTCTGAATGGATGGGCAGTGAACTTGCTACTGGCCAGGAATGAAACTCTGGGGCTGATAAACCTGTGAAACTTATTACTAAAGGGTGTTTGTGCAAAAAGTTCTGCATGAGTCCAGAGGGACCAGCTGGGTAAAGAGTTGGAAAACAAACCTGTTGGGAGACACTGTCTAGATTAAACATTTAAGAATTTCTCTGAGATGAAAGTAGTCCATGGCTATGAAAGTGTTAGGGGAAAATGTTCTAAGTGCTTTTCCTGTTTCTTGTTTTCACTGGGCATACACAAATAGCTGTTGGTGAAGACAGGATATTGAGCTATATGGATCCTTAGTCTAAACCAATACGGTAGTTCCTCGTTTTTATATTGCTAACCTGCGTTCAAAAAAGATCTACTGTCCTGAACAGTCTCAGACTTCTGGCAGTGATAGGCACATGAAACAGGACAGGCAGAGGAGAACAGTTGTGAGGGCTCCCACACCTGTGCTCAGATGATATATTCCTCTTGGCAGTAGGCCAGGAAACATTTCTGTGCAAAAAAAAAAAAAAAAAAAAAAAGGCAAAATGAAGGACTAGAGACTACTTCTGGTAATCTGTTTTATCAAAGAACATGCCATCAGAAAGTCCAACCTGCATTTACTAATTGGTTAGGGTTTTTTTTTTTTTTGACTAAGAAGAATATGAAGCCTTTCATAAATGCTACTTTACACCAGTTTCATCAGTCTTGAGATTTCAAAACAAACAAACAAAAACCCAATCACAAAAGTCAAAATAAACTTCTCTGGGGTTAGGAGGTTTTCACTGTTTCAATCAGCAGCTGTAATCCTGCCTCCTTTTGTTCTCAACTAAGTGATCTTACCTGAGCACCTTCCTGCAACGGCCAGAAGTTTAAAGCAGATAGTTTAAATGGAGTTATAAACTGAATATTAAGTCAACTGAAATAGTTTTCCAGACAGTGTTTTTACAGATTACTAATAAGAATTACTTCGTTTTTTTTAATATCTTGTGTTTGCTAGGCTTCACATGTGGAGTAACCTTAGGATAAGTTCTGTGAACTAGTCCATAGGAAAGTGTATGTGGATATACTTTTTTTTTCCCTGTGGTATTAAATACCCTGAAAAGGGATTAGAAACTCTAATGATGTGAATAAAAATGAGTATGTAACATCTAAAGCAGGGCTAGCTAGGGAAGATGGGCGCATCCTATGAGTAGCAGTGTCAATTGCTGATCATTCTAATGGAGGTTTTAAACCCAGTATTTTTGGACCTGTTTCATAGTTTTATTTGTAGCTGTTAAGGGAAAGATGCAAGCTGGGAATAAAAATGAGAAACCATGACAATCTCATTCACCCAAATAGGATGATATATGTAAGACATTTAGTGACTGCAGTAACAGTGTGTATTTTAACTTTTAGTGTCATGGATGTCCCTGCCTTCCAAACTGGGATAACCACATGTTCATACTTAACAGTCTGCAAGATCTATCTTAACTCTGAGCCTGTATTAGCAGAAAATATTTTCTTCATATGTTTAATATTTGAATTATGTAAGAACATTAGAAATAGACAATGGCCAGTTCAATACCATGTTTGGATGTAAAGTTAATGGCCAACCTGGAAAATAGCAGTGATATGTTGGCTTGGAAATACATGGGCACTGAACTGCCTGCTAACAGCCCTTCAGTCTTTAACTGGTAGTTCTGTGTGACTGGCTCTGATACAGCCAAACAGAAACAGTAGAACTGATAAAACCTAAACCTGCTTTGTGGCTGGTGAATGGCAATCTTATGTCCCATTACACTGGCAGTCACCTGTTCATGGGCAATAACACAGTGACCCTGGTTGTCACACCACCTCTGTTCTCTTTCCTGGTGTCGTGTGATGGTCTTTACTTGCTTTACTGCGTTTTCAGATCCAATTAATTTGTAACATTTATATTTTCTGTGTATAACCCAGTTCATTTCAATTCCACTTGTAGATTTTTGTGTGTCTCTGAATTGGTTTGGATATTGACTCATGTGAACTCTTCACTTGCCTCCTGTCTCTTCATGATGACAGTCTGTCATAGAAGACAATGCAATTCACTCCAATACTTCTTTCATTTCCAAATCTGAAATACTGACTTTTGAAGTAATTTAAAATCAAACAAACAAATGAAAAACTGTCTGAAATTATACTCCTGAACTTTTCACTGCAAAAAGCTGCCAAAATTGGACCAATTATTTTTTAAATATTAACTAAGATTTTACCTTTTTATTTTATTTTTTAAGTGCAAATATATGTTTTTGTATTTTTAACTGAAATCTGTATCATGGTGCAAATATGTATGCACTTGGACCAAGGGGGTTCTCTCCTCTGAAATGCTTCAAAAAATTAAAAAATATATTTCGTAAACTTCCTTTTTAAAGCTACAGCAGGTAGTCTAGGGGGTCCTGCTAATGAGGGTTTCTGCTAGTATTGAACATTTTGAACATAAAACATATATTTATTGTTATTAGATTTCTGCAGTATTGAACTCTAACTTGTTTTAATTCTGCATTTGAAGTTCTATTCCAAATAATATAGATACCATAGTTTTATAAATTAAGTTTTTCATTACTGTTTCTTCAGAATACATAAACTTAAGTATATACAGTACTGTATATGCTTATGGGGGGTGTGTGTGTGTGTGAAATAGGCTCTTTAGCTTTTAAAACTGGTAACAATTGGATTTACCTTCTTGAGCTTTTTATGGAGTCCCCATCTAGGCAGTGTGATTAATTTTAAATATAAAAGTGTTTAGGATGGAGAGGAAAAAGTCTGTTTTCATCAACAGCCATACTCCATTAGTTTAAGAAATTGAATAAATATGAAAAGAGATACTCGATTTTGTGTCTCTTAGTCTGGTTTTTGTCAGCAGACTTGTAGTTTTTTAAATACCCTTTATAAGGCATGTGAATAAAGTCAACATTTAGAATTTGTGCAGTGCAGACCTTTCTGTGACAGCTATTGTAAACATCATTTAATTTCAGGGAAAAAAGTGACAGTTGATCATTTATATTTGATTTATAGTAACACTTTTAAAGGTCAGCAGAAAATAGATTCCTTAGTCAACTCTAAAAATAGGAATTAGGCTCTTTTGTCATTTACTTCTCAAAAGTTTGTCCGTAGATTCTTTATTCTAATCACTACATTTCATTATGTTAGTTGAAGAATTTCTTCAAAAATCCCAGGTCAGGTTTTCCCCTCAGATGATTTCCTTGGAACAAGGGCATGTTGTAATTTGGGGGCTCTGGTTTCTTCAGCCCTTAACAACTGAGAGTTGCTGGTCAAATGGGGTGCTGACACACAGATGCGTCCAGCTTGGGGCCAAAAAAATTGGGTTCATTTCTAATCAATTAGAGTACACATAGTATGGGTACATACACCTAGGACAATCAACTGTTGTTGATTATTTAGATTATCTTGGATTATGTACAAATTATGATTTTTACCTTTATAAAAATATATATTTAAAATCTATTAGTACACCCAGTTTTAAATAAGTCCCTCTTCTCTACAATGTTAGTTTTCACTTACAAGTTTTAAATGTGCCCATATCAGCCTCTCTCAGGTACAATCAGTACTCTTAGCATCTAGTTCACTATCAGTGATGCCTATGGAATTCACAACAGTAAACAGTAAAATCTGCAGAGCCTTCTGTAGACAATGCATCTGAAATTGCTTCATTACTGTCAATGTGAGGCTAATGATTATATATATTTAGTCAATTTCCCCAAATTATCATATGTTTGTTCCCAGACAAACAAATATTAAGCAACAATGATAAGCTGCTTTTGAATTGCTGTACTGCAGCCTAACACAAGTTTTGTAAGCTGCTTCCATTAGTGCTTCAGAAAAGGAGTTAAAGCATAAGAGAAATGGAAGGAATTGTCTTCATGGGAAGATTTAATTGAAATTAAGTAAAACTGTTACATTGCAGAAAAATCAGAACTGAAGTGACCTCATTTTAATTTAGCATAATTCATTTCTCAAGGAAATGAAACCAAATTCTATTTTAATTCTGAATGAGTGGGTCTCAGCAGTGACTGAATTAATCTTAACTATTCTACCTTACTGATAATTAATAATTAACTTCCCTGAGTAGCCTATGTGTACAGCTCCTCAGGATTCCTGTAAAGGCATAAGGGCTTTTTACTGAGGACAAGAAAATTTTTAATTTATTAAATCAGCTAATAACTTTTAAAAATGTAACCAAATGAAGAAAATTGGATACAACTTAATGTCAGGAGAACAGAAAATATAAAATAAGACTAGGAAAATTAGGGCTGAGGGTAAGGAGAGAGGATGGAGGAGAAAGCAGAGCACAAGTGACACTAGTAAATAAAAATGTACATTTATGCACAGCCTCTGATACCTCTACGTTATTGTGTATCAGATTCATCCTTGGTGTAAAGCTGCAGGCAAATCTGTACCAATGAAGAGTTTGGTCTGAGAGAAATGTTTAGTGGACAGCATGGTGTCATGTCTTCACTCTGAGCACTCTGAACCTCTAGTGTTGAAGGCAAAATTTTTACATTGTAGAAATACTTATTCCTTTAAAATTAGACTGACTCTTGAATCCAGTGAGTTGCAACAGTAACTGAAATTCATGTTGGGGAAGACAGAGGTGATGGTGGCTGGCAGTCACTACTCACTTTCAGTTTGATGTATCTGTTACCCTGACTGCTGGTTTTGGAAGTTTCATTGCTATTCAGGCACTGTCCCTCTTGTCACACACAGGTGAATTTAAGTGCTGCAACATCCCCTGTGTTCACGTTCACAATGCTCTGAAACTTTAATGCTGAGTGACAGATGGGAATAGGAACAGCAGGGCATTCCTGCCCTGTGAAGACTTACCAGATGAAGTGCTTGAAGCTCCTCAAATAACTGCTGTAGTCTATTGTGAGAAACTAATTGGATTGTATGTATTGCTTACAGGAAGTTCTGGACTGATCTATTAAATTACCTACCTGTTGTCTGTATAGTATCGTACTGTGACAGTAATTGAAATGTCATCCTGTTGAGACAGTGTAGGACTAAGGCCAGTCCTTCCATGAGTAGTCTGCTGAGATGTTTTCATCAATCAAGCTGTACCATGTAGTAAAAAGGTATCCTTTTTCATCAAGGAGGAAACTACCCTTCAATAAGCAATAGAATTCTTGTAAATATCCCGGAGTGGGTCCGGCTGAGGGTGACAAGGATGATTAAGGGAGTGGAGCATCTCTCTTATGAGGAATGACTGGGGGAACTGGGCCTGTGCAGCCTCAAGAAGAGACAATTGAGAGGAGACCTCATCAGTGTCTGTAAGGGAGGGTGTCAGTAGCATGGATCCAGGCTCTGCTCAGTGGTGCCAAGAAACAGGACAAGAGGCAATGCCCAGGAAATTCTGTCTGAATATGAGAAAGGACTTACTGTGTATGTGACTGCACATGGAACAGGTTTCCCAGAGAGGTTGTGGAGTCTCCCTCACTGGAGGTACTCAAGAGCTGTCTGGACACAGCCCTGTGCCATGTGCTCTGGGACAGCCCTGCTTGTGCAGGGAGGTTGGACCACTGTGGTCCCTCCCAGCCTGATCCATTCTGTGATCCACCTTAACAGTCTAAATGGGCAGTTTGCTATGTGTGTCCCCCATGTACAAAATTAGTAGTAGTACTCTTATCTCCTATCTTACCAGGTAGAATTCATCAGTAAAGAGAGCCATGTAATGATGGAAAATAGAGTGTTTACACTTCTCAGTGATTTTATGTTGACTGTTTACTTTTAGCTATATTGCTGCTGATCAAAGTCAGAAAATTTAGGTTCAAGATTTTCTTTCTACTACGGCTTACTTGTAAGAGAAACATATACTGTGGCATTGTATGTATGACTGTATGAACAGCAACAATTTTTTGCAATACTGCTCTTCCCAAACAATACAACATTTTAGTTTATATTTTGTTCTACTACTTTTTTTTTTTTTTCAGATTTAATCTGCTTCAAATACCAGGTCTGTACTGTACCACAACTACTTAAGACATACCACCAAAGTGCATACCTGGGGATGAAGCATTCCACACTTAAATAGACACTACATCTATACCTTACCTGGAGGTGCATTGGCTTTAAAATCTGACAGGGCAAAGGATGAGATGCAGAAATGGTTGCACCACAGTGAATTGAAAAAATGAAGTAAACATCATGGTGTGCCTGTGGATCTGGGAGCTGTGAAGGAGAATGTGCAATGCTGGTGCTTTAGCCAGCTGGGCCATGGAGGAGCAGAATTTGAAGGAAGAAGCCTTCAAACACATATAATTGTGTCTAGAGGGCACTGGGAAGGTAGTGGAAGTACCCTGCTTCATGTTTCTGCCCACTTACAGGCTGAACAAAAGAGCCTCACTGCACTCACAGCTCCCTGCAGATTGAATATGGCACAGGAAGCAATGCTGAAGGTCAGTAGTTAGAAGATGAGTGGGGCTCAGCTTAGATTTTTCCAAATTATCTCTATGCATTTAAGCATCACTTATTTTGTCTCCTTACAGGATAGGTTTGTACTCACAAAACTGATACTATATACTAAAATTTCAAATTCTTTTTTTAAAATATTTTTTTAAATAATAGTCTTCACAGTGGCACCTATATATATAGCTTTGCTTCTACTACTTTCTATTAAGTTTAGGAAATTCAAGCCTTGTAATACTCAAAAATGTACAGTCCCTCTATGATAACCACTTCTGTATAGTTGCTCTTCAGTTCTTTGTCATGCTTCTGTAATAATTCAGAACATTTTGTTTGCTTTTTTACAGACCTGCTGCTAAGCTAATGTTTTCTTAGACCTGTGAATTGCAAGAGTATGTTTCCATTTTTCAGTAGTTGTAGTTTGTCTTGATTCACCACCCTATGTGTGAGGTAAAGTTGGTTTTCCTACCTGCCTTATATTGGGTGCTATGTTTGATCTGCCTGCTGTCCTTGATCACTTCATCCCTGCTCACTCAGTTCCATGTGGTCCTTCTGCAGTTCTTCCACTGACCCTTCATTGAATATCACCAGTGGATTTTTCTAGTTTCATTATTCATCCTGTGTTTCTGTACACTTATGAATCTGCTGAACATTTGGACCTTTGGCATTTGCCTTCTCGGGACTCCTTCACTGTAACTTTCCTCTGATGTGATGTTACTGCCTGTAACTACTACATTTCTTGCCTTTGTCCTTTTTTTGTTTTCAATGTATCATTAAAGACTGGCAGACTACTAAAAGTAGTGCATCCAAATCAAGTGGTCATGCACATCCTGAAAGGGAACTGATGCCTGAGACCTGCCTCAAAAGATCAGTGATCTCCTTACAACCAGTCCACTGCGTGGCACTCATTTGTTTAAATGAATTTAAAACTCATGGCGTTTGTCGACCTTTTCTCTTTGCTTTGTATTAGAATAACAAGGTATTAAAACACATTACCAGTGCAGAGTGTATCTATGTAAGCCACTGTGAATTTCTTCTAAGCAGAACAAGAGGAATGACTCTCTTGCTCCAGTCTTTGTGAGACTCAGTAATACCTTTTAAGAGATTCTTCTGTGGATGCTACTGGCAATCATTAGGATCTGTCATTCTAAAACAGCACTGGGTTGACTAGATAGAATGTGAAACTGATTTGAGACTTTTGTTTCACCACCAATTCCCTGACAAGGACAAGCTGGTTCAGCTCATGGGTAAGTACGATGGGACCTTGGTGCCTACATTCTGCTGAAGTCCAAGAAAACTGGATAAAACTGCTGCCTGTGCTTTGATCCTTTCCAGTCCTGGGGCAGAAGTCATTCTGGTACAATTAAGTAGCTTGGTATCTGTCTTATGATGTAGGATTAAAGACTTAGCATTCCAGCAGTGGATTCCTGAAAAGTCCAATCAAGAAAATACGTCAAAGGCATACAAATGCATAAGTGAATAGCACATGACTCAATACACAGCAAAGTTGCCAGGACAACTCTTTTTCAGAAGTGAGTGATAAGCTGCTTTAATATAATTCTATAGCAGTCATACCCTTTCCTCATCCCAGCCAGAGGCTGGAATACCTTTCTCAGAAGGTCACCTTCCACATAGATTCTTTTTACAACCCAATTTGTTAACCTCTTCTCTCAGGCAGTCTGTTGCACAGTATCCTGTCTCCTAGTGACACAAAAAACCCCTACTGGGGCTACTAAAAATTCATCATGTGTAATTTGTTGTAGATTTTTTTTTCCTTGCTGCCTCCCCAGACTGAGAGCAGTAGCTGTTGGAAATTGAGTGCTTAAATTACATGGCAAACTATGATAAATTTCCAGGCATAGAACTGTACCAACTGCCAAACTAAACTACTCATTTTCATTTCAGTTGGTCGTAAAAATGCAATCAAACATCCTGAATCCCAGATGGAAGTTTATAAAATTTAATTTGTTTCACTCTGAACAATTTAAAAAAAAATGTGTGTTCTAGAAGTTGTGATTTTTTTTAAGAACCCATTGCATTTAGGTCATAGATTTTAATAGGTAATTTTTACTCTTATTAGTATTTGTCTTTTAAAGTTGTATTTTAAGCAATTTCATTATGCATCAAAATTTGAAAAATAATTTTCAAGAAAATAGTAACTGCAAAGAGTTCTGCCCATCCCTTAGGAGTTTAAGAAGTCAGCTATAGAAATTGCAGTAAACTAGGGATTGGTTTTGGTGTTTCTGGATTTTTGGTTTAGTTTTTTATTTGTTTGTATTTTTGTTTGTTTGCTTGTTTTTATTTTACAGTGCTGCTGACAAGAGGGCATCCACCTGTCACGCTGATGCCCATGAATTCCCCTTTGGTTTCCAGTTGGTCACAGCTTTCCTTCATGCTGCTGAGCTGTTGTAGTGCAGACTGGGATTCCAGAAGGCAAAGGTCCTTTGTCATTGTAGGTAGAGTGGAAAAGTCGAAGTGTGTGGCCCTGAACTCAAGATCTGCATTCTGATGTTTCTATTTCTATAGAAATGCAGTATTGAATTGCAGTGGGAAATATCCCATGAAGACTCCTTTATATTTCCCTCTTTTTTTTATTTCTTGGTCTTCTTAAGAACATGTGATTTTGGCTCTGGTTTCCGTTTTTTTTTTCCTTATGTCAAGGTATGGAGTGATGCTAAAATAACAGTTTGTTCCTGCTTGATGTTAAAATTACAGTCTGTTCCTGCTCTCAAACACATAATTAGCAGACAGCAGGGAAGAGAATTATTTTCAAAACCCAAAGACTAGGTCCCCAAATGGATGTCAATTACTGATACACAAAGTATGTAAGCTGTCAAAACTGGTGACTGTTTTTTTGTTTGATATCTCCTATGATGTATAGTCAGGGTTTTCTCCTGGAAACTCAGATTCTTTATATTATAGAAAAAACAGACTTCAGTTATAGGAAATGGTATAAATAATTTTTCATTTTTTTCCTCAACTTGCTGAATTAAAAGTTCATTTTTTTATGCTAACTTATTTCAGCATTCGTTAGGTAAATCTGTATTAGGAGAAAATTTGAGGAGTTTAGTAAAGTTCATACTAGGAAAAATGCAAAGAATTTTAAAGTATTAAACATACTTAAAATATTGCTTTAGAAATGTCTTCAGCACGCTATAGGCCATGGAAGTAGTTGTGTGTTTGCTGATAGGAAACCTCAGGCATGGGATTTCTTTAATTATCTCATTAATATTCCAAACACTTTATTAAGGTTTTATTCCTAAATATATATATATAATGCTCTTGTGTAATACTGCTCTAAGTCAGTGCAAGGAGAAAAATTGAATGCAGATTTCCCTGTATTCTATTCCAATGGTTTTGTAGTATACATTTAAATTCCACAGGTCCTGTATAGTGACATCTCTACCCTCAAAAGACCTACAGCCCCTGGTTTCTACTCAATTAAGAAATAGAACGGAACTAAGAATTCTAAAAAAGATTCACTAAACAACTTTTTGAGAAAACTTTCAAAGTATATCCAACAAACAATTCTTAAGGAAAGGTTTCAAAGGTTTCCAAGCAGCATATTTGCAGAATGTCCTTGAAGGACAGATCTAGTGAGATATTGTATAAAGATATTAATCTGCTTTCACCCTAGAAGTATCTTTTCTTAAAGAGACTGTTCAGTTTCCATCTAGCATGTTTGTTTGTTTTTATGTTTAAAGAGAGATGAAGGATTCAGTCCTTCACTCTTCTGGCCTTTGCCTCTGGGTGAAGTTCAGCAGCTCTCTGCCATCATCATTCAAGAGCTCTTTTACCTTACAAGCTCTTCACATTATTTACCTTTTCATTCTCTTGCCCCTGCGATGCAAGTAGTTACTTGATGGAGTAAAAGGTTTACTTTGCTTTTTAGTACAGTAGTGATTTTGTCTTTCCAGTTTGTAATTGGTCATACATTAAATTCTCCTATTCCTTAGCCAGTGCCTGCAAATCATGAGTTTAATTTCCTGACCCTTCACTGCTTTCCTCTTGCTTCTTTAGGCTTTTAAACTCTGACCACTTAAATATCGCATTTGCTTTCAGGTTGTTATCACTGATAACAAGCCACACTGATTAATAGTCCAGACTGGAATAACAATCATGCAGTGACCCTTTTGTAAAAATCTTGCAAAATAATCCTTCTAAAAGAAGAAATTTGGACATAAAGGTTGGACTTGATGATCTTGGAGTTTTTTCCAACATTTCTGTGACTCTATAAGTGATGAAAGATTGTGTATACAAAGCATTATTTACCTCAAGTTGTAGTGTTTTATTTTAGAGGATTGCTGAAATTGCTAACTTAATTTTTTTTTTCTATTGATATTGAGTTATGGCTACAGGCTTTTTGACTTAAAGATAAGCATATATTTATGTTCCAGGACTCGTTTTCTGTGTTTTCATATTCAGGACAAAGAGCACTTTGACAGATTGTGAACTAAAGGTACACTTTTCTCTCAACAAAAGCTTATTTAGGGTTTATTTTGGTCTTTGTTTTATCTAAAATCTCAGTCTGATCAGTTGTCAGAATTTAACTAACTGCATTAATTTATGAAGTTGACTCTGTGGACTTAGAAGAGGCACAGGTAGACAAGCTGGTTATTTATTCATGCTCTTGTTTAGTTCTTATTCTATATGCTTCTTTTTGGAAAAGTCTTATAGCCCTCTCAAGCTGAGCTAAGTTGATGCTGTAGGGAGCCACCTCGTTTTGGAGTCAGCTGTTGGCAGTATGCTTCTTTGTTCCTCCCGGGTGTTTCAAGGAAAAAAAAAATTGAAGTTTGGGAACACTCTGTAGCTCTCTTTTCTGGCTCCACAGAAATGACATTTCATTATTTCATTTATGGGAATTCTTTTGTTTGCTTCATTAGTTTCATTTTTGATAATAAATGCTATTTAGAAATCCTTCTGAGCCAAGTAGTCTTACAGTAGCCTCCTCCATTCTGCCTTTTAGGTTACCCACACTGGGTAATTGGAAGTTCTGTAGAAGATGCTTGCACGTGATTATGTCAAATTTCTCAGTTTGGTTGCCTCATTTGTTTTTTTTTAATTATGTGTCTTCATTAACAAGCTATTGCTTACATTTCTGAAAGCCTGACATAAACAACAGGTCTTTTTGTGAGTACTTTGAAAGTTTACAGGCCTGGGATTTTTGCTAGTTTTTAATTGAGGCCTGTTACTCCTCTGAATTTTGGGTAAAGAAACTTGCTTTGTTGATGAAAAGCTAGATGGTGAGAATACATTAGAACTTTTAGCAGCTTTCAAAGCAGAAAGGTTGATAAAAGTGCTTTGGCCATAGCTGTCCTTTCATGCAAAGTGTGGATGCAAATGGACGTGGAAGGTGTGAGGGAATAACATAATAAAAGGAGTATACAGAGTCTTGCTCCTAGTGCCACTGGAATCAGGAATTTCTTTTTACCTCATGCTTCTGTTTAAAAATTTTAGAGCATGAATACTTCATTCCCCTTGTTTTGGAAAACAAAGCACACTTATGGCTTTATAGACTGGGTGTTTCTACAGGCTCCTAGGAATAAAGAAACCCTATTACATTTAACAGCATCTCAGGGAAGGTGTCAGGTTGCTTCCTGAATGTGATAAAACACAAGAGAGTTATTTCTGCCTGTGTCAAGAAATGGGTGTCTGTAGCTTAGTTCAGCAGGTGGAAAAGTCTGATTCTGCTGGGTTGAGAACTGCCAGTCTCCTTGGAGTTGTGAAATCCCCACTAATTAATAAAATAATGTTTATCAGGAAAAACACTTTTTTTACAATACTAGAGAACCCTATAACATCATATCAAGACAATTTTTGTAATATAAAATTGAATATGGGTCTTAGCAATCACGTAAGACTGGGATTTAAGGGAAAAAATTAAAACTGAAACCAAAATATTTCCAAGCAGTTTTTAATAAGGCAACATAGTGAAAATCCAGAGAAAAGGTGCCAAAATTTTGTGACCTGCTCGTGGTTATTGCTGACTAATGGTGTTATTATTTAATTACTGCCCCAGTATTTGATTAACGATTCATTAGGAAGATATTTTGCCATTGTTTCACAATCTCTGCTAAATTAGAACTTTTAAGTAGTTTTAATGTTTCTTACTTTAACCCAAGCCTATTGTTTTAGAAAATTAATTTGCCAAGGTGTCTTCCACATTCCATCAAATCCACAGAGGATGTCATGGTTAATGAGGGCACCGTTTGAGCCATTCTGTTAATTGAATATGTTGTGGCCATTTCTATAAGGTGAAATGTACATCTGTTCTGTGTCATTGTAAGAATAACTTGAATTAGCATATCCTTTCACTTTGAGGCTACTGTTGCTTTTTCAATCTTTTTTTAATTTTCCTTTTTCCCATATATACTTCCTCTTCCATAAATCTTTGCTTCCCTTTTGTTATTTGGATTTATGTCATTTGCCTGTTTAGCCTTCTGAACTGATATATGCATTAATCAACAGTGCTTCAAGGGAACTTGATTGCATCCAGAAGTGATGACATTTGTTCTGGTTGTACTATGTAGTTTAAGAATAACTCAAGTTTTGACCATCACTATTTTAAAGCCCGTGCTCAATTCTAGCCCACAGCGTGTTTTGGAATGGATTGGCATGGGATTCCTTTGTTCTGTCTGAGCCATCAATACTCAGTCATGTTGAAACAAGCACAGGGGAAAGATTTGAGACAGCTGGTGATACTCAGTTCAAGTGTAACTTCATGTTTACCTAGTACAGAAAAAATTCTCTCTCTCCATCTCATATGAGAAATAAGGATATGTCACTGGGGGAAAGAAAGGGGAATAAAGAAGTACATTTTGCTGTAAAGAAATATCTCCTTCAAGCCCTTTCTTAAAGACACCATGATATCCTTTAACAAGTAGTTCAACATTTCTAAGGAAACAGGAAGGAGGACAGTCTCAGCTGTAAGAAATAAAATGTCTTTGAGAAGAGGCTTAAAATAGCTATGATTTTTGACAGTAGAATGTGCATCTTTATTCCCCTTCTTTTGCCCCATAAAATTATTCCTGTGGCATATCCGTATTTCTCATTTGAGATGTAAAGAGTGAGCAAGGGTTGCAGGAAAATGTCTGAAAGAATTTAGCTAGTAGCCAGAAAAAGTGATTCTTCTATATTTTATGAAAAAGAAAAAAAGTTACTGTCTTTTAGAAATAGACTTTTGAGTATCCTAGATGATAACCTTCAATTGACTATACTATTCAAAATGCATCACAAATTATTTCAACCACAACCTGCAAATACAAGATTAATGCAAGGTTTACCTTATGATCTATTTTAAGTCTAACAAAGATGATGAGTGAGACATAATAAAAAAGACTGAAGGAAAAATGTGAGTGAGGAAAAATGAGAAGAGTGTCCTGAAGCTCAAGGCTTGTAATTAAATAGTATTACTTTTTATGCTATTTATATGTAAAGGGAAAGAATAACAATTATTAGCCAAGGAGAACAGATGCTTCTTCATGTTGACTGAAAAATGTCAGGGCACTGTTAAAGAAGAATCTGTGTCTTGTTTTGGAGAAACAGGAAATGACAACATGTTCTCAGAAACATGGTAAAGAGTGAGGCTAATAAGGTCCAATAGAAAAAAAGCCCAAACAAGATCCCTGGGAGGATCTCTAAATATAATGGGCTTGTAGTACTGTTATTTAAGCAAAAAGAAAATTCCAAGGTGTCCTATGAATTTCATTAGACTGCTTTGAGAGAACATCCAGGAGAGCAAGGATTTTTTAAGATTCAAGAAAACAGAAAATTTTGTTCCTGCCCTGAAGGAAGTCAAATCTTATGTGAAGAAAAGTGCCATTCAAGAATTAAGTCACAAAGTGTATGCAAAGGCTTGCTGCATTGAATGGGGAAGAAAGAACTAACCACTAATGCATTTGTGAAGTAAATTGTAACCCTGTGGTTGAATGCTTACTTTGCAGGCTAGAATAGAATAGTAAGTAGGACTGAAAAAGGCCAAATTTCTGGATTGCATTTTTTTTTGAAAGAATGCCTTGGTCAGCTGCAGCAGATCATTTACAGTAAGATCCATTGCTTTCTGAACTGATCACTGAGAATGTAAAAATCACATAGGAACAGATTCTCAAGTGTTTTTGTTTTGTTGCTGCAGCTTCCAATGCTCTGCTTTCAGGTTTCTCCCCATGTTCTCATTGCTCAGTAGTTGTTTTATATGCTAGTAATTAACAAGTAAAATCATTTTGGCGGAAGGTGGCCCTGGGGGTTGGTATCTTCCAACCCAAAACATTCTATGATTCTACAATCTTTCTTCACTTCTCCTTAATAAAATATTGACTTGTATTTTAATAGGCAAATTGGCAAAATTTTTTTCTGTATCCTTCCCATATTAAATATTTTGTATTAAAAAGAGTTATACAATTGAAGCCTTCATAGTAAATAGTTATACAACCTAGTTGAGGCAGGAAAATGGTTAATTCCATGATGTGAGCAGGGAAACTTCTGTAAATACCAGGAGACGTTTCAAGCAATAGCCAGTTTTCCTGGGGAGTTCTCAGATCCATAATGGGTAAAAAATATTTTATCTGTATGTCCCAGTTCCTGAATAGTTTAAAAACAAATTTAGATTTTAAAGTCAAGAGCTGCTCAACATTGTCTTTTTTCCAGCACTCATAATTTTTGAATAAATTTTTGGATACTCTAGGGCATTCTCCATGCACTGCTGTTTCTTTTTCCCCCTCAGCAAAGGAAGGAGTTATGATGGATGTGAATCTGTGCAGTAACTTTCCAGAGGGGATCTTGGGCCATGTGTGCTTGGCTCTGGTTTCCAGCCGGGAATCTGGCTGAGTTCTGCTGGCGACTGTAGATAAGAGCAGGTTCAGAGACACCCAGCCTCCACAGAGATGCTTGCTGCTATTAGTCAATCTTCTCAGTGATGAGTTCAATTGGATTAAAAACCTGTGCTTCTCAGGTGCTGGGGGAAGAAGCTTCTTGAAAGAAGTCTGCTACTTTGCTTGCAGAGTCTTCCATCCCCTAATCACTCCCCTGCTTTGATGAGGGACACACAGAAGATGGTTTGCTGTTCCTAACTGCAGTTATATAAATATAATTTTTAATTTTCACCCTCATCATGTTTTCTCTTAATTAATCTTTAATGGCAAATTAAGTTTACTTCTTCTGTGCCCATGTTTTTCTCTGCAGAGTCTTTATCTTAAAATATATACCACGTATACCAGTGAATGAATGGCTCAGTAATATGGGTTAAAGCTGGTTTTGCTCATTTAAATTTTCCTCTATAGTCTCATTTGTACTATGCAAAATAGGGCAGGGGGATCATATATCATGAAGATAAACCTGTCAGAGCAACCCAAAGATATCCTTTTGGGAAAAAAAGCCCCATACTACTAAAATAATAGATATGCAGAAAACTCAGCAGAGTGGTTTTACAGAAATTGCTGTAATTCAGTCAGGGCTAGTTTATCTGTATTTAGATTATTTCTGTAGAGCTGTGGCTTCTATATACGATATTTTTGTAATAATTTTTCCCCCTTTTGTATTTCTTTTTCTTCACCTTAGAGGATTCTAGTTTTACTCTTTCAGCTAGTGAAATAAGGAGTAGCAGTCCAACTTTGTATTTTCTCAGACCTTGTATTACCCTCTGTTAGTGTATGGCACAGTATAGCTGTCTGTTTTCAGTTGTTTATCCTTAAAGAAATGAAATAAAATAATTGGATGTAAATGTCAGGTGGTATATTTATATCTATCTTTATATCTGTATTGTCCAGCAATTTCTTTTGGAGTGAATTATTTTAAATGTTGCTCTCCTCTTGAACTCAACTGTGGGTTTGAAGCTTTTGTGCATTAGGTATAGTGGTACAAGAGAGGGGGTAATTCTGCCCTTTTAAGTTTTTCAATTCCTTGCATGTATGGCTGCCACTTAAGAAAAATAAAAACAACTTTGCATCTTTACATGCAGTCATTCTTTAGGCAACTTTACTTTCCTGCGCTTGAAAAGGGAGGGTGAGCAACTTGGAGCATGGGGATGGCAAATTCAGTTTGTGGCCAGCTCGTGCTTTTTGTATTGGAGTTACATGGTTCATAACCATTCCAGCAGATGTGTCACAGCAGGCTTTGTGCTCTCTTAGCATATGAGACCACATTCACATGGGTATGCATGCACAAGCTAACAAAAATCTCAGGCAATTTTTTTTTTCTTATTCTTATAGAAAGTGGTAAAATCCTCAGCAGATTTTTCTTGAAAAGTAATGAAAAATTGAAAAGTATAAAAAATACTGATCTGTGCCTTCAAGTTTTTTTCCTTGAATTGATTATGGCTTGAAGTGCTAACTCCTGACAATATAATTCTTTTAAATGCACTTCCTTTAGTCTGCTGATATTGAAAGATGAGTTCTGGAAGAGCATACATTGCAAAAACAATAATTTCCATTAACATTAACCCAAGAAAGTTTTGGGGAGGATTTGCGTGTTTGAGCGTATTTATATTTTCTTTCTCTTTTTCTTTTTCTTTTTTTTTTTTTTTTTTTTTAAAGCACTGCAGTCACTTTGTCGTTTTTACCCTCTTCCTAGAAAAATATGAATTATCTTTCTCGCTTTCTCCTCTAGGAAATTTGTTTTATTTGATAAGGAAAAGGAAATCTGAGGGTCAGCTGTGGCAATATTTCAGCCTTTCTGATATTTAGTTGGTTAGCAGATAAAGACCAACAGAATTCATCTCCTCCATGGAGCCTTTGAAGTAAGATTACTGTGTTCCTTGGAGCAGAAAACATGACTTACAAAAATTTAAGACCACATTTTATTTTTTTTATATTAATGTCTTGTAACATGACTTCATAGTCCTATATTGGAAGCCAATTCACCCAAGGTGAATTCTATCATAAAGTGTAAGATCAGGTCTATTAATTACTCTGCAGTCTGTTTTCAGAAAGCACGTTATTGTTTTCTGACTTAATGTAAAAAATCCATCTTACTTATCCTTTATTAGTATTATCTCTGAATCCCAATCCCGGTGCACTTGGAAATGTGTGTGTTTCTGTAGCTGTAAACACATATGCAACATTTATACATAGAGCATTTAGCATCTGTACAATTTGCTGGTAATATAATCAAGCACAGATGCTGCCATAGAATATATCCAGTGAAAAGATGATCAATTATTTTCTTGCATTTAACTGTTGGTTTGGCAGCAAAACTGACTTCTCCTCACTAGAGCTCACAGAAATCTCAGTTCAAAGGGATAGAGGCAATGTGCAATACCCAAGTTAGGATAAAATCACTTCACAGAAGTTAAAATGGCAGCATCTGGTAGATGAATGCCTGCAAAAAAGAAAACTGCAGAACTGCCTTGAGCCAATTTTGCTTGGGAAATGTACATTAGTTTCACACAAATTGACTTATTTTTCAAACTAGAAGGATTTTTGTTTGTTTGATTATGGAAATTGCAAGTGTCACTGAGGATTATGCAAGTCTAGCAAGTCAAAGATAATAAATAGTATTAATAGTTATGATTTTAAGTCCTCTGATAATTTCAGTCACTTTTCAGAACATTTAATATTTTAGAGATCTTGCAACACATTCTTTTGAGTGATATTAAAGGCTGTGGTCCACAGAACTGGCAATTGCACTGACTTCACTGTGACCAAACCTCTGAGGAGAGAGTTGGGCTGCACAAAGAGGTCACTTTGCATGTCTTTTGATTACAGGCATAGTATTTCCTTCAGGATTTCAGAACCCTGTCATCTTTAATCACTCCATTGATCTTGTGACTTGCACAGGGGGCCAAATTTCCACCTGCTGTCTAGGAGGTTGGGGCTGTCTAAAACCTTATATGATGAAGAGCTTGTATGTCTGGTTGACATTTGAAATATTCAACAACGTAGGCTGCTTGATTGATTCAGGTTGTTTCATTCCAGTATGAATTTGAGCAGTATTTGGACAGAAAATTTTGATGCACATACGTCACTGTTTTGTACACACACACACCCCCAGATACAAAGTAGGTTTCAAGACTTACAGGTCTTTAACAGCTGTTAAAAAGAGAAATTTGGCTTTCTGGGCAGGAATCAGCCCCTCAGCCCTTCTGCACTGAGGAGGATCCAGTGACCTTCCTCTGCCTCTCTGGAGTGGAAATTACACTGTCATGGCTCCATCCTGGTGTCAACACAGGACACTGCTCTCTGCTTTCTACTTACTTTCAGCTTTGCTCTTAGTGTTTCTTTTTTTCCTTACTTAGCTGAAACAGCATTTGTTTACCATCTTGGCTGGAAGATATTTTTCTTCCTTTTCCATCTAGTAATCAGTCTAAGTCAGAAAAAATGTTCTTTTTGCTGTTGTTAGTCATTTCAGCATGACTGCATTTGTGAAGATCTGGCAGGACACAAGACAGTTTCTCAAAGGATACTGACTAAGGGAACTCAAATTCCCCTGGCTTCTCCTGGTCTTGGCATTTCCTGAGGATCTTTAAAAGGCCTTCCATCTTCACATGTAGCTTAGTTCCCCATACACTTCCCAGCATCTGAATTACATGTTATGTGGGATTTAAATGAGCTGATTTTTTTAGCAATGGAAGAATAAGAAGAGGCTGAGAGGGTTAGGGAGCTTTCCAAGGCTAAAGAATCTAGGGGTGGAAAAAGAGAGATAAAGCAAGGACAACAAAATAACACCAGATGCAGAAAGGATGTCCTGATAAGGACAAAAATATATGAAGAAAAAAACCAAAAACAAAACAAAATACACACACAAAAAAACCTCCACAAAACAACAACAACAACAACAACAACAAAAAAACCAAAAAACCACAACCAAACAAAAAAAACCACCAGAAAGAAATAAAAGTGGGAAAGACAAACAATGTAGAAAAGGAGATCCAGTCTGACTTTTCAGATAAATAAAGTCCTCTAATTTGTACCCTTTTTTCTTTTGTATGACTGTACCCAAAATCCACACTTTAGGGACTAGGTCCTTTATCGTAAAGAATCCTCTTTCCCATTGGAACTGTTCTGTCTATTTTAATTAGCACAGGTGGCCAGATAAGTTTAGTCATTCACCTGGGCTCATCAGTTGAAATTTTCAGGTTTTCATTTTTATGTAAAGACTTTCCATAGCAAAAGTTCCAGCTCAGTTACAGCAGCCTCTTCTGTCTGGTAATACAGGGTGTGCTTTCTGCACCCCCATTAATAACTTTCTGCACATACTGGAGTTAAAAGAATTTTTGCAGTAAAAAAAGCAATGTTGAAATAGGAAAAAACTTGGGACAACTTTTATCTTCAATGCCCTGTTGCAAATATGACCCTTTACTTTTAAGAGGATAATAATATGTTTCCTTGGGCTTTCAAGATAATCATAAGACCTATGTGGGTTATATAAGCTTTCTTGAGAGACCTAATAATCCATGGGAGACAACTGCCTGTTGAGATTAATCCATTTTTATTTTTTTTAAGGCATAAAAATATGAAGCTTTTCCATTTAAGCCTTGGAGTTAGATGTAGAATGCATTGAAAAACTCCCTTTTTTTTTTCCCTCCTGCAAAGTTGAAAAATACATTTGCAATTATGATAATGTGCTCTGGATGAGCTTTTTTTTGGGTGGGGGGGATGGGAAAGTTGAAAGACGAGATTACATACACTTGTACCTGCTTGATTGGAGATAAAAATAGTATCTCCTACTGATAAACTGTTTCATCACACAGCAGTATCTGCTGGGGCACATTTTCAAGCTATTAGAATTTCACAAGTCTATGAATCTCACTACAGGAATGGTTTCCTTGCTGACATGTACCTTTTGAATGTAGGTAGATAGAAAATAGTGTTCTGCAGGTACACCACAAACAGATGACCCTTGTTCATGGTTCCCTTCATGGCACAGTCTTGATCCCATCCAGAATTATGGTAACAAAACTGTCTACAGCCAAGATTTAGGAATAATTCATCTGTCAGTTTGTTTTCCTATTACATTTTTTGCATAATTGTTCTGGCCTTTCACTTTCAATTTATCTGGTTTAGCCCTTTCACTATGGTAAACTAAGCTGTTCTTATTGGTATAGAAGATGTCAGTGTATATATTGCCCTACTTTCTAAGGAATGATTCTTTCTGACAGTAGGAATCATGTGGGAGACATCTCATATTTTATGTGATGAAAAAAAATGTATTTCACTCTGTCATAGCTAAGAAAGGATAGTGAGTTCCCTTGAAGGATATATTTTCAAATACTGTGTTAACTGCTTCGAACTTGATACTTTCAGTGTGTTGCAGCCCTAGGACTGCACCCACGGTAAATCTACAGGTTGTCAAAGTAATTTTGTTTTAGATGTTAGCACATTTGGTTGGATGGCATTTTTAATAAGTTGACTAGATGGTGGTCTGCAGGTACCAAAACACAAAGCCTAGATATGGATTTAGAATATTTCACACTTTTATCTTCAGGAACAGTGATACTAACAGTACATTTTGTTGGATAATGCTTATTTAATTTTATTTATTCATTCTGTTGGAATTCGTAGAGAAATTTGGTAGAGAAATTTACATGGCTAGTGAATGTTTGGATTCCTCAAATTCTCTCTTTGTGTCATTGGATTATTTTCTTTTTGGGGTTTAGCTCTTGGACTACGGAACACATTGTCTGAATTTCAGAAGATGCTTATTAAAACACAGCCATCAGATTAACACTGTCTAACATAAGAAATAACAACATCAATGAAAGCAGAACATCTAAAATTAAATGATTGCAGGAAATATTGCATCTAGTGAGGAATGACTTAGCATGAGTCAACCTAGAGGACAGTTCTGAGGACATAGTTTATCACATAAAAATGAGTAATTATTTTACAAGGCAAATGATACTAAATAGAGAATATGCAGTATAATCTTGCCACCTGAATTTGTTTATGAAGCTGTTCAAATGTGAAAGTGAATCTAGCAGTATTCTGGAATTGATTCATTGCTATTATAGCAGGTGAAATGTGCAGGTTTGGGCACTGTAGTCAGTGGAATTGGCTGAATCTCCTGAAGGAGAAGGCAGGGTTGAAATGTGGAGACTCTAAACAGCTTGTTAAGGGAGTGAAATCAAGTCACTTGCAGGGGGTAAGGAGGGTAGGAGGGCTCCAGTATTTCCCCCAAAAGGGAGGGAAAGTGGTTTAGTTGTTTAAACTCCCCATTCACAGTGATGCCATCTTACTATGCCATTGTACTTCCCAATTACATACCTTTGGTTATTGGGTGTGCTTCACAGGACCTAGGCACTTCTATTTGTCCTACTGGTGACACTTTAGAGCCCTGACATCTCACTGATAGTGGCTGGGCTGTGAGGACCTTTAGTACTTCATAGATGTTTTGGAGTTTAATTGCCAGAGGTAATTACATTTTGTGGGGGTTTGTTTTCCCCTAAGAGTTATTTCTGTGCAATCTCCTTGCAACATCCCCCCAATTTTTGTTTCTAACTGCATATTAGGATCTGAATGGTTTGAAAGTATCAATAAGAGGAAATGTTCTTCCATGGGAGAGTCATAAGATTCTTTAAGGAAGAGGAAAAAAGAGGTAAAAATACTGAAATTACTCAATTTCTTGCAACAATAATGTTGTAAGAAATTATGTATTGCAACAATTGTGATACAACCTTGCAATCAGATCACATTTTTGGCTTTCTCTGGAGGATGTTTTTTGCCCAGGACACATTTTCTTATGTCATTGCAATCTTTATCTACTTCTCTAAGCCAGCTGCTATTAAAACAGCACACCAGCCCAAATGCAGATGCAAGTGAATGGCTTCCCCAGAGGCAGATTGGTTCTAAAAAACAGACAGCAGTGAACAGGAGAGTAATGTCCTTCAGGGATTTCAAGTCTTGCATTTGAGGAAGGAGCATCCTCTGAGGAGCTGAAGCCTGTGTCATGAGGATAACTCTGCTTTGGTTTGTGTTTACCCACCAGCCTCCTCTCCAGTTTTCGCTTATTTCAGTGTTCCTTGTATTTATTTTCCAACACACCAAATATTCTGTGATTCACCCTGAGATTTGAAACTTACAAAATCAATTCAAACAAAGTGGATTAAATAATAAATTACTGAAGAGAGGGAATAAAATTTAATTAAGGTCTTAATTGTAAATCAGCGGTAAAGACAAGAACCCACCCACCAAGCCATGGGTTTAGGTCTGACCTTGCACATACATTGAGCAGAAGTTGTCCAGACACAATTAATCCTGGCTTATTTTTCACTCCTCAGGGGGCTCCGTTACTAAATTAAAGTGTATGTATAGAAAGAAAATAAAGAAACCTCTGTAATTAATTTTCAATTAGTCTACTGCTATATATACCTCTTTCATCACTCCATTTTCTTACAGATCTTTAAGTTTTGTTTTGTAAAAATTATTTAAATGTAGTAATAAATTTTCTTCTCAAATGTTATGACTTATTTACCAGACTCAGTTTCTCAAATATCTTTTATGCAGTTTAAGGAATGTATGCAAAGAAGTGGAAGAAAAACACTGATCCAAAGCAAATTTAATGTTAAAACCAGACTCCAAGTAGCCTTTTAAATTACTTATGATCTTCTACTGTGTATTCCCACCACTACACAGTGACCTCCAGCACTTTCCTATTTTTAGAAAGATTCTAAGTGTGGTTTTAAGATAGCACTGTTTTATTTGCACTTTCAAACATACTAAATGGTACCAGCAGGATTTGCACAACACAGGCTAATATTGGATCTCATCTACAATGCAAAAAAAGAAACAGGTGTTAGCAACTGCAGTATGAATATTTTCTTGCACTGTTTCTTTGTCAAGCAGGTATTTATAGTTCAAATATGCCCTTAGTTTTTGCATTCGAGATTTTATGCAGCTCCCCTGGATACAGTGCTATTAGATCAAGCCTGAAATGTTTATATGAAAGCAGTGTGAAAGCACTGATACCCTGTGATTGCCCAAATAATGTTGTAGGCTGCAAAAAGGAGCCAGAGGCAAAATAATTTCATTTCTGTAGGTACAATGAAATGGATTAAGTTCTCCTGGTTACACTAAGA